>JACEEZ010009864.1:125000-185000 GCA_016584305.1 Chionoecetes opilio | reverse complement strand
TATACATGTATAACATGATATACTGCGGGGTAATGCCTTGAGAACTTCCCCGGGTCTTGGGTGAACGAGGAGGCCTTGGCACCAATATGGCGCCCACAAATCGAGTTGTCGCTACTCTATATAATACAGGTACTCTAGTTCCCACTATCCCGCTTGTACGGCCGCCGTACAACAACAATGACGTCACCATCATCACTGCTTGAGTGGTATTTGTGGTAACTGGGCACAGTTGGCAACTCCGCTCGAGCGGACACCGCCGAGCGGGAGATGACTTGAATTTAACTTTGTACGGCAAGCCACAGCGGGGGGGGTGGGTGGGGGTGGGGGCTGAGGTGCGTGCCGCGAATGTTTATTTCTCAAACCAAGGCCTTGTCTCAAACAGGTTTGCTGGGGAAAAAAAATTCGCTAGCGGGCCCTGGGGCTACATTCAGAGAGGCTAACGTCCAATCTTCACGACCTAGCGACATCCATCAGCTGTTCTGGCATTCTGCGGGCACATTGATGACGTACTTAAAGACGTTAAGCTGTCAAAACATAGCGACCACGGTAGGGGTGGCGTAGAGCACGCAATATACATAGAAATACTCATAAATGAGTATATATTATGTTTTCTGACTCAAGAACTGAACAGGGCAAGTATACAAATGATATTATGCCATATAACAATGCCATGCGCTCATGATGAGTTTGTTATGGGGTGATGGGCCGAGTGGTGAACGGTGGCACCTCACCCAGACCACCTCACCCCACCACGCCGGCGGGTAGCTGCCACTAACCGCCACGCACACGGCTATATATATATATATATATATATATATATATATAATATATATATATATATATATATATATATATATATATATATATATATATATAAATACTCATAAATTGAGTATATATGATGTTTTCTGACTCAAGAACTGAACAGGGCAAGTATACAAATGAAATTAGGCCATATTACAATGCCATGCGCTCGTGATGAGTTTGTTATGGGGTGATGGGCCGAGTGGTGAATGGTGGCATCTCACCCCGACTCACCACACCATACACCACCACGCACGGCTCCGCGACAGACAAGGTACATATATTCCTTCTCCTTCCTTTTCCTTTCCTTCCTTTCTCTTTCTCCTTCTCCTCTTCCTCTTCCTCCTCCTAACCTTTTCTTATAGCAGTTGGTAGTAGTTGTAGTAGTAGCAGCAGTAATAGTAGTAGTAGTAGCAGCAGTAATAAAATATAAGCCGTGTTTTTGTCGTCCAAGCATCGTCTTGGTACAAGACGATGTACGAATGGTCTTGTACGAAGACCGTTTTTTCTCGCAATTGAAAACGGATTGGTTTCTGCGACAACACAACAAGCTTGGTAGGGGCCGAAATAATAATCAGTCCAAAACATTGCAAACAATATCAGAAAGCATATATTTGTTTATAAACACAGCTGAGAGCGTGGAAGCCTTGTGATTGGCTGAAACTTTTTGAGAAATACTATGTGATTCGCTGGCGAGGCTGTTACGTTATTGTACTCGCTCAGCCAATCAGCTATCGAAGCCCATAGCGACACCGTAGCGCCACTCCCATATCTCGTACCAGAATCCCCGCGAGCTCCGGGTCGTACAAATAGAGGAAGTTAGTTAAGCTAAACACCGTGCCCTTTATCTCTCTCTGAATGTCTGCCCTGGGCAGACATTCAGAGAGAGTTAAAGGGCACGGTGTTTAGCTTAACTAACTTCCTCTATTTCTACAACCCGGAGCTCGCGGGGATTCTGGTACGAGATATGGCAGTGGCGCTACGGTGTCACTATGGGTGATCTTTTCCGCTTAATAATCTCTCTATTCGTAATTGGTCTTCCTGCCATTTGGGGGAAGCAACCACCCCGGGAGGCGGGTCACAAACCCCGGCTAACACCCGGTATCCATCACGGCTGGATGGACAAGGGCTTGGGTTTTTATTAAGGAAAAGGGAGCCATTATACCTTCAGTCTGATGCGGAGCCGTGCGCGTGGCGGTTAGTGGCAACTAACCGCCGGTGTGGTGAAGCGAGGTGGTCTCGGTGAGGTGCCGCCGTTCACCACTCAGCCCATCACCCCATAACAAACTCATAATAAACTCACCACGAGTGTAGGAGATTGTTTTATGGCCTAATTTCATTTGTATACTTGCCCTGTTCAGTTCTTGAGTCAGAAAACATCATATATACTCAATTCATGAGTATTTTTATGTATATTGCGTGCTCTACGCCACCCCTACCGTGGTCGCTATGTTTTGACAGCTTAACGTCTTTAAGTACGTCATCAATGTGCCCGCAGAATGCTAGAACAGCTGATGGATGTCGCTAGGTCGTGAAGCATGGACGTTAGCCTCTCTGAATGTAGTCCCTGATGTCACTAATCTGCGCGTGGTTCGACCTATAGTTGATCTAGACGAGAAGGAGGCTGTGAAAAGTGAACGTGGAGCAACATACAGTTCAAGTAGCACTAAATAAAACAAAAAAACTAGTGCATCGACCTGCCCCACCGCGGCAGAGTAGCACAGGTAACACGTCCACCACCAGTGTTTGCAAGAGAAATATAGTTGAGAAGGCCTCGCCTGAGTGACTCAACTCTATAGTTGTAAAAAATTTGTTTCGCATCCGCCCAAGGGAAGAACAATGTTTTGTACGATGAGTGGAAATATTAACGTGCGTACGAGTCAGGACGCGGCGAGACATCTTCAGGCTTAAAGTAATCGTCCAGACCCATTTTTTCTTTGCATAATTATGTTGAATGTTCATTCAAAATACCTAATCCACAAAAAATAATTAATTTCCACGCCTTATTTCCCTAAAATGATGACTTTTGTAAAAAGTGCGGGAAAAACACCAGTCCCATTCCAGTCGTGGCGCGAAACTTGCTGATGACGGCCCGTGAGGCCGACCTGACCTGCATCACACCCCCCGCCTCCCCCCCGGCGCACACACGTCTCCACACATTTATCGTGGCCATATAGGTCGGAAACGGGTGATATGCTCTCTGGAAAGGCACAGCTGTCTTGCTCCACCCATAAAGGATGCAAATATATGCCATGTTGCAAAAAAAAAAAATCAGAAACACCCAAAATTCTTCAATTACTATATCTATTTCTAATTTTAAGTGCTTTTGTATTACCGCGGGGTTGGGAGGCCTCCTCAGGTGACGTCACCGAGCCGTGGTGCGTCGTCTGCAAGTCGTCAGGAGCGTTTTGGAAGCTCGGGGAATTTAGATTTTGATTGCGGATTATTTAAAAACGGGTGACTGGATGCAAAGTGACAACATATTGTTGATATACTCGATAATGGCTATAATTTGACTGCATTAAATCAGGAATGGTGAAATGGTCTGCACGCTTACTTTAAAGAAGTCGTGGGTAAACGGTGGATGTTGGCCGCTACCCCGAGGCCAAGAAGGAAGGACCCGGCAGAACCCGTGCCCTGAAACACCACCTAACTACACGTAGCTATAGGCAGGCAGGCCGGCCGGCCGGCCTGCCTGCCTGCCTGCCTGGGATAGCAGGGAATCGATCAACACAGTTGTAGATGGAGTCTACGACACAAGGGTTACAAAAGGGTCAAGCGAACACAAAGAGCTCTACTTGAGACTGTCTTCATGGCCGAAATACACATGAATTTTAGATGCAAATGAAATAAAAATTACAAAAATATTTTTGCCAGCCGACTTAATGTGACTCATGAGGAAATCAAGTAAAAACCAGCAGCAAGCCTAACACTGCAAGGGCATGAGAGTGACAGGCTGCGTCCAGGGGCGTGCAGGGAGAGGCGCGGGGCAAGTGCAGGGGAGGCAGTCTGCCATCATCTGAGCCAGCGTGAGGAGGTGAGCGCGGCGGCCAGCAAGGCGGGGTGCAGGGGGGCCAGGGGCGGGGCGGGGTCGTGGTGCATGGCGCGGGGCTTCTCGTCTGCAACACAACGAAAACATCTCTATGTATCATTATCATCACCATTCTCGGGGTCTTCATCATCTGTGTCTCCATCTCCCTATTATTACGCAGTGCTTTTCCATCGATAAACACCAAGGATGACAGCTAGGAAGGATGTAGTGTTAGTACTTGAGTCAACTTTGTGTCTTGCAGGATGTATTGAAAGCACGGATTCACAACTGAGATAGTTTTTTTTTTTTTTACATCACATAGGACTGGCCAAGGAGAAAAAAAAAAAAAAAAGCCCGTTTCGTTGCCAGTCCCTATAAAAAAGACAGTAAGAGAATATGAAAAGGGGCGTGGGCCAATTTAGTTCTGGAGGTGTCTTGTTACTCCTTTCTTGAAAATATTTAAGTCGTAGAAAGGAGGAAAAATAGAAACAAAGAGAGTTCCAGAGTTTACCAGTGAAAGGGATGAAAGAGTAAAGATGCTGGTTAACACTTGCATTAGGGAGATGGACAGAATAGTGATGAGAATGAGTGAAAGTCTTGTGCAGCGAGGCCGCGGGAGGGGGGGGAGGCATGCAGTTAGCAAGTTCAGAAAGGCAGTGAGCATGAAAATAACGGTAGAAGATAGCAAGAGAAGCAACATTGCGGCGGTGATTTATAAATTGAAGACAGTCAGTCAGAGAATGTTGAGAGAGTTGATGAGACAAAAACACCATAAGGATACCACCCGCTCCGCTCCCCGTACAAGTTTACCTACCTAATATAATGTTTATCAGTATAAAAGATATACTGTTATCTTCGGAAATGTTTGTTCTATAATATTATCAAATAAAAAACCGTAAAACACACAAAGAAAATGCCATTATGAGACTTTCAAGAAATATGCATTAACTTAAACTCTTCGCCATTTAATATTTTGCTCGCAAACATTTTACATGGAGAATATCAATAGAAGCGGATTGATATATTTCGTTTAGTGATAAATGAGTTAGCGGAATGCACGAAGAAATGGGTCGACCAGTACGTGCAGAAACACCTTTATGCTCAGAAAGCCTAAGGGTTAGATTCCTCGTTGTCTCGCCGATACGTCGGCGCTTTCTGAGCATAAAGGTGTTTCTGCACGTACTGGTCGACCCATTTCTTCACCTTCGTAATCTGCAATCCGCTCACACTCACATGATTTAGATCACCCTTTTTCTATGAATGACTTTAGTATCCTATCCAAGGCACACTACCCTAGTGACACTAAATTATTAGAATCCATACACATCAAGCATTTGTCCCCTGATCTTGATAACTAAGTCACTTCACACCAACTACATATACTCAAATGTACATCACACTGTTTCCATTGTCAGACTCGTTTCGATCGCCACACACGAGCCGAAATGTTGCCCACAAACTATTGTTCATTCAGTCCTCTGCCAACTCAGACAGCATACACACCAAGGTCCGTTAAGTATAAATTGTATTTTATTTATTATTTATTATTTTTTAGATAATATAGGATTATTTTATTGTTTAAAAAAAAAAATTCTTTTAGATGTTCGCTTTTTAGCAGTATAGTATATTAATATTTCAACATTTTTGGCGACTGCGATGAACACGAATGGTGTCTTTGTACGAAACGTTGCGAATAAAAACCTAAAATGACGTTAGTTCTATATGTACCCTGAATAATGTCGATATATATATATATATATATATATATATATATATATATATATATATATATATATATATATATAATATATATATATATATATATATATATATTTTAATTTCATTGTATCTATTAATACAGTAAACCCTCGCTTTTACGGATCTCGATATGACGAATTTCGGCTTTAAGAAACTTTTTCTGCCAGTCCGATAGTGCGGGGATTTACCGAATAAATTTGGTAAATGCGGGGTTTAGTTCGTGGTGGGCCGGCTGAACATGTACAAGCTGGTTGGACTGTGGCAGCGAAAACAAAGCTGACCGGGTGGTGCACCGTAACAAACCAAGTTTGTTATATGCGAAAACCTCGGATCCATCGGATATACCAAACTTTCGGATATAACGTCACCCCCTTCCCCCCAATTGGCTCGTTATAGTGAGGGTTTACTGTATATATATATATATATATATATATTATATATATAATATATATATATATATTAATTATATATTATATATATATATATATATATATATATAATAAATAATGAAGATATAAACCAGCGCGGGTAGAAACATCTTGATTGTTTATTTGAACGTTTCGGCTATACATAAGCCATCATAGCAGCCTAAAATAGGATACAAAATTTTTGTTAAAAATGAAACAAACTGAAAAAATAAAAATAAAATATTTTAATTATTAACAAAAAAAAAATGTTGTATCCGATTTTAGGCTGATGATGGCTTATGTATAGCCGAAACGTTCAAATAAACAATCAAGATGTTTCTACCCGCGCTGGTTTATATCTTCATTATAAGATCTCGCTTCCCTCATGGAGAAAGTATGCCTCTCTCTCTTGCTCTCTATCTCTCTCTCTCTCTTCCTTCTCTCTCTCCTCTATCTCTCTCCTCTCTCTCTTACTCTCTATATATATATCATTCATATATATATATATATATGTATATATATATATATATATATATATATATATATATATATATATATATATATATATATGCTATCTATCTACCTATATAAGAAATATTCACGTATTGTAGATATTTGTAATGAAATTAATACTATATATCTATCAGTCTATCTAAATATCTAGCTTTTTTTGTTTGCATAACTAGTTAAGTGTAAATGAATCTATCTATACATTTTACCTATCTGATTTCATGATCATATATATATATATATAAATATATATTATATATATATATATATATATATATATATATATATATATATATATATATATATGTATATATATATATATATATATATATTATATATATTATATATATATTTTTTTTTTTTTCTTATTATCTCACTCATTTCCTTTATTTTATTTTTAGGTGAAGACAGTAGCCTGGAGAGTGAGGATTGTATCCCAGAAGAAAATGGTGTCCATGAAGCAGGGCCATCAACCCTAGAAGAAAATGATAGTGTCCATGAAGCAGGGTCATCAACAGTTATGAGGCTGAGAAAGAAGATCATTAAACTAGAAGCCAAAGTTAGAAACATGAGAAGAATAAACAGCAGAATTCTGAAGGCAAAGGTGATGCAGGAAAGAAAAATTTCGAGGTTGCTCAAACCAGATCAACTTCAGGCTCTGACAAGAGGTACCATAGAGGGCTTCGGTGGTCATCAGCCACGGTGAAGAAAGGTTTACAACTTCGATTTGCATGTGGTTCATCATCTTACAAAATGCTTTTGAGTGATCAGTATCCATTGCCCTCAGAAAGGACCTTGCAAAGGAGGATGCAAAAAATTCCATTTCAGCCTGGGGTTCTTGGACATGTTTTTGACATGCTCGAAATTAAGGTGAAAGAAATGAATGACAAGGAAAAAATTTGTTGCCTGACACTTGATGAATTATCACTCACGCCAAGTGTAGAATATGATGTAAATAATGGTAACCTTCTAGGGAATGTGACTACCACAGCACACCGGAAGTGCTGACCAGGCTCTTGTATTTATGGTAGGGGGCATCACAACCCGCTGGAAGCAAATAGTCGGATACCATTACACAAGCAGTCCCACTGATGGCACTGTATTCAAGGATATAATTTTAGATGTAATTCAACATGCTAATGACATGGGCTTCATGTTAAATCAGTTACTTGTGACATGGGTAGTGCTAATCGTGCAAGGTGGAGGAGTTTTGGTATATCATGTTCCAGGCACTGTCAGACTGTTCACAAAATTCCCCATCCACAAGTTCCTGATAATTGGCTTTACTTTTTGGCAGATGTTCCGCATGTCTTCAAGAGCATTAAAGCAGCCATTGTTAATGGAAACATGTTCAAACTTTCTGATAGCACTGTGGAAAAGCACAAACTGAAATCCAATGTGGTGAGTGTTGAGCCACTGAAGGATCTTGCAAGGTTTCAGGAAGACCTGCAGTTGAAACTTGCACCCAAGCTAAAAATGGCAACATTAATGCCAGGCCATTTTGATGAGATGAAAGTATCTAATGCCGCACCTGTTTTGAGTCATGATGTTAGTTCTGGTATAAAGTATTTGGTTAACAAAGAGGGAAGGAAGGAGGAGTGTCTGACCACAGCATGGCTGATTGAAATACTTAGCCATTGGTTTAATCTTATGACCAGTCGGCATCCTGTATTGGGACTTAGTAGATTGGACCCTAAAAAATATGAGGAAGCTGTAAATTTCTTACAAGAAGTGATTCACATCTTCAAAAGTGTAAAGATTGGAATCAGGGGAGACTGGAAACCCACAAACAGGAGTAATTATTTCAACATACTCTGTTCTGGAGATTGCAGCGGATCTTCTAGATGCTGACCATCAATATCTTCTCACATCAAGACCGACTCAAGACTGCCTTGAAAATGTATTCTCACTTGTACGCATGAGGAAACCTGTACCCTCTCCCCTTGATTTCACGTGTGCATTGAAAATTGTATGTATAGCTCAGTTCATGACAGTTCCATGCTCAGGTAGTTACGACAAGGATGAAGGGGAGTTCATCTCAGACTTTTTAGATAAGGAAGTGATATGTTCACAGGAGCCTGAAGTTTGCCAAATCAACTTTTGTAATGACAATGAACATGACATATCCATGGCAGAGCAGGATAGCTTGTATAACTTGATAGGCTATTGTGTTCACAGTATCCAAAAAAATGAAAAGACTTGTGACCAGTGCTTAAGGGAAGTTATAGCTGCACCCACTCAGGCAGCTCACTCAGCAGCAGGACTTACCTCGTTAAAGGAATTTAAAAAAGGAGGACTTGGTGTTGTTTCGGAAAAAGCATATGACACGATCCTCCAAGTAGAGCTTATGTTCAGGAAAGCCCAAGATTATTTAGAAGGAGAAGCTAATGTTAAAAGAATGCTTTTGGATGAGGCAGAAATCTCTACAAGAAACTTTGAACTCCCCACCTGCCATAATCCCAAAAAGAAACTTATCACAAAGTTCATTAATGCTCGCCTTCATTTTTATTGCAAGAAGAAGAATGCTGAATTTAAAAAGATACAGGAGAGGAAGAGGAAAGTAGATCTTGGTAGCCAAAGTATAACAATGAGAAAGCTGGCAAAAAATATCAAGCAGCAGTCATGACATTTGTAAAGACGTACTGTAAAAGGTGAACACATGATAAGCATGGGTTGTACATAGTTACTGTATCAGTGAAATATAAATTAGCCATATGTTTTCTTTTCATATAGTATTGTGATATTGCAATTGTACTATAATGTGATATGTTATATGTATGTATGTATTTGTTCTTACAAATTTGTATTTTCACACCATTAATTCCAGCCCTTATGTGCAATTTATAATCATTCTCTCCGTTTAATAGGATCCTTTTGGATGTGAGTGTAGAGCCTCTTCCCTGGACTATTGCCCTGCCGGACATTTTCCTCCCGGTATAGATTCCCCCCTGGATGCATTCCCCCCTGGATATATTACCCCCTTAATACCCATGTATCTTCAATATTGTATAAAGATACTTTGTATAAAAAAGTAAGCGATAAAATTGCCAACATCTTTGTTAAATTTCTACTGCCTAGCCATAATACTCTACACAATTGGTTGTATTGTTTTTGTTTACCGTAATGGATTCTGAGAACTTTCTGAGTTTCCATCGCAAACCATTACTGTATCCTGAGTATTTGATAAGAATGATCTCACACTTTTTGGTGTATTATTGACTAGCCTTCCATATTCATAGTCATCCCATATCTATGTTCCAGGGGGTATGTGGAGAGTGGCTAGGGTTATGTTCAAGGGGGTATATGTAGAGTGGCTAGGGTTATGTTCCAGGGGGTATATGGAGAGTGGCTAGGGTTATGTTCAAGGGGGTATATGGAGAGTGGCTAGGGTTATGTTCAAGGGGGTATATGGAGAGTGGCTAGGGTTAGGTTCAAGGGGGTATATGGAGAGTGGCTAGGGTTATGTACAAGGGGGTATATGGAGAGTGGCTAGGGTTATGTTCAAGGGGGTATATGGAGAGTGGCTAGGGTTATGTTCAAGGGGGTATATGGAGAGTGGCTAGGGTTATGTACAAGGGGGTATATGGAGAGTGGCTAGGGTTATGTTCCAGGGGGTATATGGAGAGTGGCTAGGGTTATGTTCCAGGGGGTATATGGAGAGTGGCTAGGGTTATGTTCCAGGGGGTATATGGAGAGTGGCTAGGGTTATGTTCAAGGGGGTATATGGAGAGTGGCTAGGGTTATGTTCAAGGGGGTATATGGAGAGTGGCTAGGGTTATGTTCCAGGGGGTATATGGAGAGTGGCTAGGGTTATGTTCAAGGGGGTATATGGAGAGTGGCTAGGGTTATGTACAAGGGGGTATATGGAGAGTGGCTAGGGTTATGTACAAGGGGGTATATGGAGAGTGGCTAGGGTTATGTTCAAGGGGGTATATGGAGAGTGGCTAGGGTTATGTTCAATGTATTGGTATTTATTTCCACTGCTATTGATGATACTTCTGGTATATCCATATTGACCTGAAGTTCTTTACTTGTTAGTATCATTGACTGACTAAAAACTCGGTGTGTGTGTGTGTGTGTGGGTGTGTGTGTGTGTGTGTGTGTGTGTGTGTGTGTGTGTGTGTGTGTGTGTGTGTGTGTGTGTGTGTGTGTGTGTGTGTGTGTGTGTGTGTGGTGCAGTGGCGGCTCGTGATGAAATAAAAGAGGGGACTGCAGCTTCACACAACAGTAGGATACATAAATTTGACCTATCTCAGGTATGAGGTGTAGTTGATTTTCACGGATTTCAGGGCATGGTAGTAGTGGTGGTGGTAGAAGGGATGGTGGGGGTAGTAGTGGTGGTGGTAGAAGGGATGGTGGGGGTAGTAGTGGTGGTGGTAGAAGGGATGGTGGGGGTGGTCGTGTTGGCAGTAGAGGGGATGGCTGAGGTGGTGATGGTAGAATTACAGTATTACTTGAAAATAAAGTCAGTAGCGCTTGATTTTGCCGCCGCCCGCCGTCACCATGCACACCGTCTACATTCACTGGGGACGAGACTAAAAGCTGCACGGCTGCAGCTCTTGGCGTTCACAAGTGGCGCGGCGGCAGCAGACATGAATCGTACAGCAAATATGAGAGTAACTTACATTTAGGTCTGGTTTTAATGAAAATTCACTTAGTAACGTATTGAAAATAACCTATAATGACTTTTTATAATGATATATTTGTTAGTAGTGTATCAATTCTGCTGTGTCTCTAAAGACATCATACACCTGGCAGTGAGTGTCTGGGGGTGCTGCAGCTCCGCAGCCCTATGCCACGAGCCGCCACTGTGTGTGTGTGTAGGAAACTGTATTAGCTTGTCTGCCTTTTTTCTATGACATTCTCTCTCTCTCTCTCTCTCTCTCTCTCTCTCTCTCTCTCTCTCTCTCTCTCTCTCTCTCTCTCTCTCTCTCTCTCTCTCTCTCCATTGTTCACACACACACACACACACACACAGCACACACACACACACACACAGCACACAACACACACACACACACAACACACAACACACACACACAGCACACACACACACACACACACACACACACAACACACACACACACACACACACACACACACACACACACAAAACACACACACACACACACACACACACACACACACAACACACACACACACAACACACACACACAACACACAACACACACACACACACACCTTTGAGGACGAAGACGGTCACCGTGGCCGGGTTGAGGTCCAGCGGCTGACACGTGTAGTTGCCAGCATCTCGCGGCGTCACACTGGTGAGGGAGAGTCTCGCGCTGGCCCGCGCCCCCTGCTGCGCCTGGTGGAGACTCACGCCGCCCCTGCAACCAAGCGAGACAAAGTGGCGGTGACAAAGTGGCTAACCGGGTGGAACTGGGTCGAGAGGTAGAATGATTTTTCTATACGAGGAGATTCAGGAAAAGTTCTTACGGCTAGTAACCAGGGTAAAACAAGAAGTAACGGATTCAAACTGGTAAAAGTATATTTAAAAAAGAAATAGGGAGAAACTGGTTCACAAATAGGGTGGTAAATGATTGGAATGGACTCAGTAGTAGTCAGGTAGTTAGTGCGGAGTAAATAGTGAGCTTGTAAAGGAGGCTAGACAATTTCATGGATGGGGATGAAAGGTGGATGTAGGTAGTGTTAACAGGAACTACCTCGTTTAGGTCTCACGGCCTCTTGTAGCTTCCTTATTACCTCCGCCAACGAAATTCGAGGGGTTATGTTTTCACCCCGATCTGTCTGTCTGTCTGTCTGTCTGTTTGTTAGTGTACAGGATTTCTCGAAAAGTTACCAATAGATTTGGACCAAACTCGGTATACCAAGTCTTTTTGGTATAAGGAAGAACTGAATTAATTTTGGATGAAATCTATTGACAACTGTTGCCATGGCAACCAATTGATGAAAAAATATTCGGCCGGAGGTATGCGCTCATACTGAGTGCATAATGCATATATATATATATATATATATATATATATATATATATATATATATATAATTATATTTATATATTATTATAATTATATTTATATACACAGCGCGCCAAAGCATTGTTCGCGACATCATAACACAGCGCTTCCATACGGGAATTCAGAACATGTACTCTATGGCAGCCTACTGACTTCCGAGAGAGATATCTTACATATGGCAGCTTGTTTAAGGCACGGGCAGTCCATCAAGACCGTTGAGAAATGTTCAGATGCCACTTGTCAATTATAGATGAAGCATTTCAAAAAGTATCGCCTTCCTTCCCGCGAGTAATTTGAACAGACGCGCATTGGTATGTCTATCATTATTTTCATAATGAGTGGCAAGAAAGACCTAACAAAAGAGCAAATTAAAGTTATTGTATCTCTACACAAGGCAGAGAGGCCAGTGGAAGAAATATCAAGGATTGGGGATGTTACGAGGAGATGTGTGCATAAGTGGGTGGAAAGTTTCACGGTGAGTTGCATCGTCGCGACAGTCGCGACACCAGAACATTATAAGTGGCCAGGCGAGGATGTAAGTCATATCGCAATATTTTTCTTGCTCTCAATTGAGGATGGGCATCCACTTGACGTTGCATGACATTTAGGGTGCTTGCTGATGTTTTACACCCTCGCCCTGGCCACTTATAATGTTCTGGTGTCGCGACTGTCGCGACGATGCAACTCATCGTGAAACTTTCCACCCACTTATGCAATTTGTCCGTAATTGTCCGGGCAAATTGTCCGTAGGCAAACTAAGGCAAACTAAATATGGTCCTCCGCTCGAAAAAGTATTCGCTCGAATCGTCCTCCGCTCGAAAAAGTATTCGCTGGAATCGTCCTCCGCTCGAAAAAGTATTCGCTCGAATCGTCCTCCGCTCGAAAGAGTATTCGCTCGAATCTTCCTCCGCTCGAAAAAGTATTTGCTCGAATCGTCCTCCGCTCGAAAAAGTATTCGGTCTAATCGTCCTCCGCTCGAAAAAGTATTCGCTCTAATCGTCCTCCGCTCGAAAAAGTATTCGCTCGAATCGTCCTCCGCTCGAAAAAGTATTCGCTCTAATCGTCTCTCTCTCTCTCTCTCTCTCTCTCTCTCTCTCTCTCTCTCTCTCTCTCTCTCTCTCTCTCTCTCTCTCTCTCTCTCTCTCTCTCTCTCTCTCTCGCTCTCTGACGACATTTTATTGTTAAACTTGCGGTCAAGTCGGCTTGAGAAGGGAACGCTTGATGACGGTTAGTCCGGTTTGTCCTAGGGGACAAGTTGGACAAGGGACAAGATGACTTCATTACGGTATGACCTGATACCCAATTGACTTGTGTCTTTATGACTTGGGACGCAAATGTCTTGTGGGTCAAATGACTTCATTCACAATCGCTTCAGTACCATATGACATGTAACCTCCTTAAAACCCGAGCCCCTGTCCACCCAGCAGTGAATGGGTACCGGTTCTTAGCAGGGGGTTATGTCCCGCCTCCCGGGGTGATGGTTTCGCCCAACATTAAGCATTAAGGAAGCAAAATGAAAATGTAGCTCAGGCCCTGTAAAATACAACTTGGTAAATACACACACACACGCACACGCACACGCACACACACACACACACACACACACACATACACACACACACACACACACACCTGCGTGGTCAAGTGGTTTAGAGTGCGTATATCAGGCCATTCTGTGGGTCGCGCATTTGGTCCCCGCTCGCTCCACGGGATTTTTCACTGACAAATGTGGGCGGTAACTGTCCCCCTTGAGCAAAGGGATGGGCGGGGGGGGTGAGGTTCCAGCATTACCTGAAGATCGGTCACTACGCGCTCCAAGCTCTTTCCGGGAGGGTAAAACCGGCGATCACGAGTCCAGCTCGTGTGGGCAAGACCGCGGGTAAACACATAAAACACAATACAAACTTCGGTGCTACTTTAGTATGCGTTCTACCGCAGTACCGCAGTCTACAGTGGTGTGGGGTGTGATCTACCCCTACACTGGTCCACAGGTCCCCTACCCCTGCATCTGAAGGGATTAGTTACTGGTCCACAGTTCATACGTCAGGTAGCTAACACAGGTCAGGTCAACCATGGACGCCGAATCGATGGACCTTAGGTATTTGGCCTCAAGCAAGGCTCTGATTGCCGTTATTTTCATGTGGAACGGCGTGACAGAAATACTCTGATTCCCATCATTCAGCGGGAATGTGAAGCCGGTTCAGTAATTCACTCTGATGAATGGCCTGCATATGGACACTTAAATAATCTGGGTTATCGCCATAGTACAGTGAATCACCAAGAAAATTACGTGGATCCAGTAACAGGAGCTAAAACTCAAGGCATAGAACGATCGTGGTTGGATGCCAAAACACGTATTTTAATTAAAGAACATGAGAGGTGTTAGCAAGGAACTGTTTCAGTCACACCTTAATCATTTTTGCTGGAAAGTGCTCAGAAAAGATGAACCTGATTTGGGTGATACTATAGCGTGCGGTCTACATCGGGGCCTGCAGTCTACGCTCCCCTAACGTGCGGTCTACAAAGATCCCGCCTGACCTGACCTGACCTGACTACCCCATAGCTTTAATGTGCATTCTAACAAGTCCACACCTGACCTGACCTTACCTGACCTGAGTACCGGGACCCGACTCAACCTTATAAAATAGGAATCAACGAAGTAATGTCTCAGTATCCTCCTAAAATTCAAGCCGAGAACATCAGTCTGACACTCCTCCTTTACAATGCTGTTGAAAGAATTATACAGAAGTGTCATCTTGACAGAAAAAACAGAGTTACGTTTTTACGTGAAAGCAATCTTCTGGACACACCACAAGAAGCAGAGCCCTGTCATCGATCGATGTGGCAGTGTTATGCAAGAAAAAAGAAAAAGTGACAGGGGTGGGGAATATCGACCTGTGCTTAATAAATTACTTATTAATGTTTTGTTTTTTCTATAATACTCTACTGTATAATAGACAATATCATATAGCAATAGTAAGTTGCAGCCTGAAGTGTAAGAGTGTAGAGTGTAAGCAGCGAGTAAGAAATGTAGACCGCACGCTATAGTGTAAAACAAGTGCTTGTGGGCCCTTCGGACCCATGTATTGATGTTTGTAGTAGTAGTATATATTAGACAACATGTGATTGCAAACTCCAATCGTGTTGTTGCTGTCGTTGGTCACTGGTCAAAGTGCCTCGGGGTAGACCACGTTCCGTGTGATTCCAACCCTTTGTGTTCCGTGTGATTCCAGCACACACACACTCACACACGCACACAAACGTCCATGAGTCTACTGGGTTTGTGGAATGCGGCAAGACGTTATCGCAGAGTTTTTCCTGTAATCTAATACTCCTTAAGTGTTTTTAGCCCAAAACCCCCCTTCAAAATGATTCAATCGACATGGGACCAAGCCGTTTACCACCTACGATTTATTTGCGATTTTTTTAGCCTACTCTCATCAAAATTGAATTTACAGTTTCGGCTACCCAAAACAGACAGACAGACACACACACAGACACACGGCTACTCCTATAGTATATTAGATGTCCCGGTAGATCGCACGCTATAGTAGCACCCTGATTTGTTTCTATCATTTTTGAACGATATTCGTAATGTATACCGCTAATTGTTTATGCATGATATACTATTGTATTAGAATTAGCAATGTGATGTTATTGTTCATTAATAAATTGATTGATAAATGAAAAAAATTGTTATTCTACGATGGAAATAATCCATTAAACCTACAGTATAGCGTGGTAGCGCGGTAGTCCTCTTACTAAAGTAGACGTAGCCGGTAGACCGCATACTACAGGGTAGAAACAGAACGGTAGAACGCATACTAGAGTAGCACCCAAACTTCAATTCACTCTTCTTGGAATGGAATGTTCTCTCTAAACATATCAAAAAGTCGTCTACAACAATTTCAGACTTACTGAGCACAACTTTATGTTTGCTTTCACATTGTTGCATTGCCTTGCACTAACTATTTCATTTCTTCATTACCGCACACACACACACACCGCGCCGCCACCAGCTATATCCTCCCGCAGTCAGCGCTCACTCCCTCAAGGCCTCTCCACCGGGTATTACTGTCTGTACCGTCTCTGCCTCTGGCGGGGTTCCATCTTCCATGACCCATGCCCTGCCAAGCCGTCCCAGAGTGGTTTTCTGTTTGATCGTGCGAGTTGAGAAAGCGTGCCCAGTACGACCCACAACAACATACAAACACGCACAGCGCCTGGGTTAAGCCCCGGAGACTTTTTCTCATACTAGCCTCTTTTCTCTCACCCCTCTATTCCTCTCCCTGTCCCCACTTCCCGCCCTCCTGCTTTCTCTTTTTATTATTCTGATTCTGATTCTGCCTCTGTCTCGGATTCGAACTCGTTGCCAGTCGTCGCCAGCTGTCGTCGACTTGGTACTCCATGACTATTTTAATATTAGATTGCATCGCAAATCAATTTTCATCAGTCAATTTAAATTCCTCTATCTATTCCACCTTCCACGCCTCATTTATCAGTTTTGGCTCATTTATCAGTTTTGCGAAAGAGAGAGAGAGAGAGAGAGAGAGAGAGAGAGAGAGAGAGAGAAGAGAGAGAGAGAGAGAGAATGAGAGAGAAGAGTAGAGAAGAGAGAAGAGAGCAAAAAGCGTTAAGAAATTCCTTATTCCTTGAGAGCGGAGACTTTTCCAGTTTCTTGGTTGAAAAAAAAATTCTAAAAAAGAAACAATAGATAAACAACAGATAGGAAGTTCATTAACTTAAAACACGTAAATATAAGAGTCTGTATAGCTTTTAGTTTCGAAATAGAAAATAAGACTGTTCGAGGCTTCAAATGATATGTTCGGGGCTTCAAATGATATGTTCGGGGCTTCAAATGATATGTTCGGGGCTTCAAATGATATGTTCGGGGCTTCAAATGATATGTTCGGGGCTTCAAATGATATGTTCGGGGCTTCAAATGATATGTTCGAGGCTTCAAATGATATGTTCGGGGCTTCAAATGATATGTTCGAGGCTTCAAATGATATGTTCGAGGCTTCAATGATATGTTCGGGGCTTCAAATGATATGTTCGGGGCTTCAAATGATATGTTCGGGCTTCAAATGATATGTTCGGGGCTTCAAATGATATGTTCGGGGCTTCAAATGATATGTTCAGGGCTTCAAATGATATGTTCGGGGCTTCAAATGATATGTTCGAGGCTTCAAATGATATGTTCGGGGCTTCAAATGATATGTTCGAGGCTTCAAATGATATGTTCGGGGCTTCAAATGATATGTTCGGGGCTTCAAATGATATGTTCGGGGCTTCAAATGATATGTTCGGGGCTTCAAATGATATGTTCAGGGCTTCAAATGATATGTTCGGGCTTCAAATAAATATGTTCGAGGCTTCAAATGATATGTTCGGGGCTTCAAATGATATGTTCGAGGCTTCAAATGATATGTTCGGGGCTTCAAATGATATGTTCGGGGCTTCAAATGATATGTTCGGGGCTTCAAATGATATGTTCGGGGCTTCAAATGATATGTTCGAGGCTTCAAATGATATGTTCGGGGCTTCAAATGATATGTTCGGGGCTTCAAATGATATGTTCGGGGCTTCAAATGATATGTTCGAGGCTTCAAATGATATGTTCGAGGCTTCAAATGATATGTTCGAGGCTTCAAATGATATGTTCGAGGCTTCAAATGATATGTTCGAGGCTTCAAATGATATGTTCGAGGCTTCAAATGATATGTTCAAGGCTTCAAATGATATGTTCGAGGCTTCAAATGATATGTTCAGGGCTTCAAATGATATGTTCGAGGCTTCAAATGATATGTTCGGGGCTTCAAATGATATGTTCGGGGCTTCAAATGATATGTTCGGGGCTTCAAATGATATGTTCGAGGCTTCAAATGATATGTTCGGGGCTTCAAATGATATGTTCGGGGCTTCATTATGATACTTGCTGTGGCTTGGTAAATAATTTCGTACGATCTTAATATAACATCTTAAGGGCCACTTCGAGTATGTAACTATAAGGTGTGTTGGCGAGGAGGCTCGAGAAAGACAAGGGTGTAATGGTAATGGTAATGGTGGTGGTGGTGGTGGCGGTGGTGGTGGTGGTGGTCCTAGGTCGTGGCTCTGAGGGCGCTCATGGTGGTGACAGGGCGAATGGCCCACTACGACGATGACGCACCAACGAGGCATTTAGGAGGCAAGGGATGGGCTATTAAAAGAGAGAGAGAGAGAGAGAGAGAGAGAGAGAGAGAGAGAGAGAGAGAGAGAGAGAGAGAGAGAGAGAGAGAGGAGAGAGAGAGAGAGAGAGAGGAGAGGGAGAGGGAGAGAGAGAGAGAGAGAGAGAGAGAGAGAGAGAGAGAGAGAGGAGAGAGGGAGAGGGAGAGAGGAGAGAGAGAGAGAGAGAGAGAAAAAAAAAAAAAGTCATTGAACAACAAACACGGTCTTTCTTTAATACGCCATTAGTCGTCGTTTAATAAGCGTTTAATTAGTCTTTCTGTAAGCCATCATCCCCAACCGTCTTCAGCGAGTCTACTTTAACAGGATCGTTCACCTGCACCCGCCGAAGAGGCACAACTCAGCCTGGTGGCATCGAGAGGCTATCTGTGCCGTGATTGGCTGGCCGGCTAATGGTCCACCAATCGGGGCCAGGTTTGCCACACGATCTGATTTACACGACTAATCTTTTTCCCGTCTTTTACTTTTCTTTTCTTTTTATGTGAGGTCAAGTAGCATTGGAGTTCAGTTTTTACAATCTCTTTTATACGTGGAAATGCGTCTATAGATTCATAGCTAAATGCTACTATATGAATGACCAAAATAATCATGCCTTCCGTGTTAAGATACCCAAAAGTTTCTTAGAACATGTAATTACGAGTTGTGTACACTCTTAAAAAAGAAGGGCAGGAAAAGGGTAGAAAAAGGGTGTTTGTAGTGATGAAATACTGCTACCCTTTTTCTACCCTTACAAATATACCCTTTTCCAACCCCAAATATACCCTTTTCCAACCCCAAATATACCCTTTTCCAACCCCAAATATACCCTTTCTCATCCCTCACGTCTAAAAAGGGTAGATAAAGGATAGATGAAGGGTATACTCGGCAGCATCTATCCTCCAGCCTGGACATAGGGTTTAAAAAGGGTAGTGATGGTGCGATGTAACAATTCTACCCTTAATATACCCCCCATTTCTGAGTGTGTAAAAGAGGAGGCTAATGGGCGCGCGGCAACCTTGTAAAAATACCAATATTTAATGCTTCAGGTATTTAGATTTAGCCTCCAATACACCAGTGCTGGCCCGACACTGCGCAGACCCCGGCCACTCACGAGCTCAGAAGGGACAAAGTCAGCACAAATATCTACAAATGAGCTCAAACTTCCTCAAACAAAACTTCTCCCTCGTCCTTCCAACACGATTCATTAACACAAATTTACGACTAATCTGCCTCCTCCCCAGTAAATCCTTCGACCACTTTTCTCATCTATCCTCGAGGTTCAATGTATGCTTCATCTTGGACTATCTCGCTGCCGGAAGCCAGTCTCCGGCAGGTCAAGGATGCAAGGTTTGAGTTTCTGATTCCATGTTTGTGTGTAAGTTTCGTTGACATTTTCGTGATTCTGCGTGGCATCCTCTCACGAAGCAACAAGAAGGCCAGAAAATAATAGATTGAAACATCAGAGTATATGAAATGACAAAGATATGCAGAAGATTGTTCTCCTGATAACGTTCTGTATCCGTCATGAGCATATCACTGCATTAAAATAACATATAAATTGCACTAAACTTCACATCATTATAATAATATAAGCGAAAGTGTGTCTGTGTGTGTGTGTGTCTGTGTGTCCGCGATAGGTGCCGCCCCCTGTGGCGGAATCCCATCATATGGCACAGTATTGGAACCGGGTCGACCAGAGGAAGGTTTTAAGCCCACTTATGAGATGATCCGATCACTTTTTATTTATTCTTATTTTTAGTAGCCTATTAGCGAGAATTGTGAAGAAAAAAAAGTGGGTTGCGAGAATTGAGGAAACTTTGATGTAGGGTGATGGGTAATGGGTGAGTGAATGGGTGGGGTGATGGGTAATGGGTGTGGGGTGATGGGTGAGTGAATGGGTGGGGGGTGATGGGTTGAGGGCAGGGCATGTAGTACGGTACGGTACGGTAATATTTTTCGTAATTCGTACCTCAGATAAATACAGTACCGTAATTCCGTTCCGTACCTGAATATTTGTATCGTACCGTAGTAGTACTTTCCGTACCGTAATTTCGAACTATTTTTCGTACCAACAAAAATTTGACTTTCATAAACAAAATCAATAATTGACAAAATTACTAATCATTTTCCATTGTGATTAATATACACATACTTTTACAGGTACACACAGCACACAGTAACTTCTACCCATTTATCTCTATATACTACAATACTACATACATTTCAGTTACCTCCTATACCAGAGACTTACAAATCATTAACTATATATCTATAATAATATAAGCGAAAGTGTGTGTGTCTGTGTGTCTATGTGTGTGTCCGCGATAGGTGCCGCCCTCAGTGCCCCAATCCCATCATATGGCACAGTTTTGGAACCGGGTCGACCAGGGGCACATTTTAAGCCCACTTATGAGATGATCCGATCACTTTTATTTATTTTTAATTTTTTTAGTAGCTTATTAGCGAGAATTGTGAAAATAAAATGTGGGTTGCGAGAATTGAGGAAACCTTGATGTAGGGTGATGGGTAATGGGTGAGTGAATGGGTGGGGTGATGGGTAATGGGTGTGGGGTGAAGGGTGAGTGAATGGGTGGGGGGTGATGGGTTGGGGGTGATGGGTGATGGGTGAGGGAATAGGTGGGGGGTGATGGGTAATGGGTGAGTGAATGGGTGTGTGGTGATGGGTAATGGGTGAGTGAATGGGTGGGGGGTGATGGGTAATGGGTGAGTGAATGGGTGGGGGGTGATGGGTAATGGGTGAGTGAATGGGTTGGGGGTGATGTGAATGGGTTGGCGTTAATACATACATTTCTACATCCACGGTTTCAGGAAAGTTAGAAGGGGCTATCTGGAGAGTCTGTGTTTGGTGGGCCGAAGGCCCACCAAACACAGGTGGTGGGCCGAAGGCCCAACAATAGCCCTCCGCAGGAGCTAGCCAAAAAGTCCGCGCGGAGGGCGGCTTTGCGGCTAGTATATATATATTACCTAAATTAATGTATGAATGAGTACTGCGGCCGACGCCCCACGCCACCTTACTTATCTCCTTGACCTGAGGAGGCCGAGGGAGGCCCCATGCCAGGTCCACACCCAGGCAGCTGGGCAGAAATTCTACCTAGCTAATGAAGTCACACGGTGGTGTTAATTAATGGGGTCAAATATCGCTCACTCTCATTCACCTACCCGCCCATCCACCCACGCCCTCACTAATTTCTTCAACACCCTTCCAACCCATTCACTCCTTCACCCACCCACACCTCTCACTCACTCACTTATTCATGAATCCACCCACGCCTTCACTCACCCACCCACCCACGCCCTCAGCTACTCATGCCCTCACTCATTCACTCTTCCATCACCAGTGACCATGAACGAGGTTGAAGTGAGGTGATTATATATATATATATATATATATATATATATATATATATATATATATATATATATATATATATATATATATATATATATATATATATATATATATATTAAGGTAGATAGGAACTAGACACATGGCCTGTTGAACTATTAATCATTATCCTCAGGAGTCCCAGGACCACAGGTCAACACCCAGGCGCTGGAAAATTCCTCCCTGGTAATGAGGTCACGCGTTGAACGTGTTAATGGGGGGGTCAACTCCCGCTCCTTGAGTCCCTGACTCCCTGGTCCCTGAGCGGGGGTGAAGTCAAATGATTTTTACAGATAGATATACATGAAAATAGATAGACAGTATGGATGGTAGCCTACCATCCATACTGCTGGGTACGAACATGGTTCGATATAAGTACGGAAATAAAAATCGAACTTTCGTACCGTACCGAACTTGACGAAATATATCGAACCGTAATATCGAACCGTATTTTCAGCCCTTAAATTACCGTACCGTACCTAATTTCGTACCGTACCGTAACGAACCACATGCCCTGGTTGGGGGTGATGGGTGAGGGAATAGGTGGGGGGTGATGGGTAATGGGTGAGTGAATGGGTGTGTGGTGATGGGTAATGGGTGAGTGAATGGGTGGGGGGTGATGGGTAATGGGTGAGTGAATGGGTGGGTGGTGATGGGTAATGGGTGAGTGAATGGGTTGGGGGTGATGTGAATGGGTTGGCGTTAATACATACATTTCTACATCCATGATTTCAGGAAAGTTAGAAGGGGCTATCTGGAGAGTCTGTGTTTGGTGGGCCTTCGGCCCACCAAACACAGGTGGTGAGCCACGGGCCCACCAATAGCCCTCCGCAGGAGCTAGCCAAAAAGTCCGCCCGGAGGGCGGCTTTGCGGCTAGTAAAACATATAAGGGAAAAATAACATAAGTTTATTACCTCTTGAATCCAAAACCAAGCTGGATGTACTTTCTGGCGGGGAACTTTCAAAGCTAACGCCACCAGATGTCTCTAGCGCTGTCACTTCTTTTGCACTTTGACTTAACTACACTAAACAATAAACGTGACAGCGTTTAGAGACATCTGGAGTGACAGCGCTAGAGACATCTGGTGGCGTTAGCTTTTCAAAAAGTTCCTCATTGGCATGGCCTCTACCGGCGTGACTCACCTGGTGCCCTCGGCGGTGATGGGGCGCTGCTCCCTCAGCCAGGTGATGGGCCCCGGGGGGCGCAGAGGTCAGTGCGCGCCCCTGGAGGCCCACAGCCCCGCTGATGACGGGCAAACAGTACACGAATACCCGCTCTACTCCAAGCTTAACACACTGCCCGTGGAGGGCCCGGACACCACGGCCCGCCGCCTCTGCACAACACACATACGAAATGCCTAGTGGTTAGCTACAGGCTGTAGAGACCGACGAACCGTGGTCAAATTCCTCTGAGTGCTAAGATTTACGCTACCCTACATCCCAGGGTTTTAGCCATTCTATAAACTATTCTACCACCTAAAGCTCCCAATGTACTCAGTAGAGAGTATTTCCAATCATATACTCATACCTTTATTTATGTTTCTAATGAATGAATTACAGAACCACCACCACGTTAACCTACCACGCGCACTGCATACGCCTACCACAAAACCCGTCTATAGTAGAAAGATGTCGTATTTTATTAATCCTACCCAGGATCAAGAGTTCCGTAGTTCCCGAATCCACACTGGTTCAAAATTTGGACCCGGAGTGACCTAGAGATTTGTAGCGGCTTCCTCCCTACACACCGCTAGGAGGGGAGTTTGTAGCAGTCCCTCCTATAAACTTCATTCTCTCTTACACCAGCTCTAAAAGAGAAAACGTGTGGTTTTAGCCCACACTGTTATAACTTGTTTTTATTAATTTTCAGTATTCATATATACTTTTTCATAACCCTTTATTTTATGTTTTCTAATGTAACTATAATTAACAAATATGTAACTCACCATCTCACATTCACCTCTTACCCAGCGCGCACTGCATTAGCGCGCTGACCTAAAAACCATTGTACTATTTTTATTAAATCTGTTTTTTATATATGTATGTCGATATTTTCAATTAAAAATTAACCTTACCACTGGAGTCAAGAGTTTTCTCTCCAGTGTGACCAACTAGCTATATCACACCGTCCGGTTAAAAGGTCACCCACATGCTGCATTACAACTTGAGCGGTTGCTCCGACACCCGTAGGAAGGAGAGTTGATCACAGGCCTCCTATAAACTTCATTCTCTTACACCAGCTCTAAAGAAAACGTTGGTTTAGCCCAATGGCTAACTTGCTTATTAATTTTCAGTATTCAATATACTTTTTCAAACCCTATTTAGTTTCTAGTGACTATAAACAAATAGTAACTCACCATCTCACATTCACCTCTTACCCAGCGCGCACTGCATTAGCGCGCTGACCTAAAAACCATTGTACTATTTATTATTCAAATCTGTTTTTTATATATGTATGTCGATATTTTCAAATAAAAATTAACCTTACCACTGGAGTCAAGAGTTTCTCTCTCCAGTGTGACCAACTAGCTATCATCACACCGTCACGGTTAAAAGATCACCCACATGCTGCCCATTATCTCAACCTTCGACGGCAAGTGCATCGGAGCCCGGAGGACACGAGTATGAGTCTAATCACAGGCGTCAATATAAACATTTGTCTGTGTCATTATGAGCAAGGGCCAACTATCACAGCCCTCAAATGAACCTCCAGGGCCTACCATTCGAGCCCTGGATGTCGTACACTGCCTACGGGCGCTGTAGGCATAAATGTAATATATAAAAAAAAAAACGCCCACCCTTGCTTCACCTCGCCCACTACCACCACCCATACCCACCTCAACCCACCCACGCACCACCACTCACTCTCCCCATTAGCATGTATGTGTATAGGTATATGTATATGTGTACGTGTCAGTATGTATTTACTCGTATGTGCATTATGTATATTTGTGTAATGTGTGTATAAGTACGCATGTATGCATGTGTATTTATGTATGTACGTATATATATATACTATATGTTCGCATGTATGTTATTGCATATGTACCTATGTGTGTATGTATGTATAACTGTATGCGTGTATGTACGTATGTATGTTTACATTGTGTCCGTATGGACGAATGCATGTATGTCGATTTTCTATCTACGAATGTATCTACAATGTATGAAGGAATATATGCATGTATATTTGTGATAATGTGTGTATGTATATTAAGTATGAATGTATGAATATGCATGTGTAAATGCATGTACATGCATGTGTATGTTTGTATAAGTACATATGTTAGCATATTCAATTCATGCAACTGATTACATCTGCTCTAACTCAGTGTGTCTTAACCTTTAACCGCCACGCCACCACCATTAATTGGTCTTTGCCTCCAAGCCCCACTTCAATTCTTCATCTAGATATATGCGGCGGCCTTCGCTTCAAGCGAATAGTGCATGCAGTATGACTTGTATTCTCATAGGATTTGCGTGTCAAAATAGTATTTTTTTGCATTTCCTGGTTGATTTGGGGTTATACTGTGCGAAAATGGATTGGGCCAAATTTTTCGACCCCTGGAACCCCCTTTGGGGGGCGTTTTCTGTCCGGGGTCCCGGAACTGTCACTACTACTAACTCCACCAATACTGAACCAGTCTTTATGATCTTGGTATTATTTCAGGGGTTTCTGATGATGACAAATCCATTTATGAGACTTTCGAGCTGACCGGAAGTGAATATCATCAATATCCGGCGGAGGCATGCCGTCAACGGGGTCTGAACGGGGTCCGATCAACAAAATTTGTCACGATGTTAACAACCTTGTCATGTAATACCTCTTTTTCAGGGTTTTCAGGTACAGGAAGCTGAATGGAGCAATTGTTTTTGTCACCAGACCACTCATTTTAGAGACAAGGCATCTTGGATCCTCTGTAACATATATAGGACATTTATATTTCACCTTTTGGTTTCAGGTGTGACGTATAGACTGGCTAAAGTCAAGACCCTTGAGCAGCCATGTCTACGAGGGCTGCTTGTATCATCTGTCATGAGGGTGCAACTGGATCTCGCACACTTGTCAGCAATCCTGCAATGCTCAAAGAACTTCTGGACTGTTGCAGAGAGGGTGGCCTTAGGTCAAAATGATTTACAGATCATTACCGATCGCCTAGAAAATTTGAGTGAAACTGATCGAGCTTCAGCTTACTATCATAGTGAGTGTCGAAAACCGATTGTTAACAAGACCAAAATTGACAGACTGAGAGCTAAGAAAACAGATTTCAACAGCCCTGGTTGCTCTCGGCGAGGACCCGGACGTCCATCCGCTGAAGTAGGCTCCCGCCCTAAACGAAGAAAAACTACCCAGAAAGCCATAGCATGCATGTTTGCATCATGCAGATTTTGTTCTGATGATGGTTCTGAACCTCTGCACCGTGTCTTCTCAGACAATATGAGTCACACTTTCCTGCAAATCAAACTGGAAACTCGAGATGATCATGTTAGGACTTGTGTGTCTGATTTGGAGGAAGTAGGAGATGCAGCCGCTCTCGAGAAGTACTACCACCGCAATTGCTTGCAGTATATGCGAAGCGCACTTGCACACAAGTAAAAATCGATGACATGAAGGTTATCCGTTCCCTGTGTGATGAAGAGTTCCTCCTCATTGTCCAGAACACCCTAGTTGGTGACGATGTGTCCGTGACTATGGCTGAACTGAACGATGAATACCTGTCAATTTTGAAGAGGTACCCAGTAGAAGTTAGTAGCACAGGAAACTACCGCAAGCACCTGAAAGGCCTAATTACTGAACGCCTTTCGAACGTTCTTCGAACGCTTCTTTCGAAGCGGACGCTTCATCAAATCAGTTCGACAAAATGAGCCTGACAAAATTATTCTTCAAACAGCTGTGAGCAAGGCAATGGAGTATCAGTCTTCCATGCTAGATAGTGATGAGCTCATCGGAAACTTAAAGAACATAGCTGACATATTGCGAGACGAGATGCTACATCACCGCGATTGGTCGTTCAAAGGCAGCTTTGATGACTTCGAGAATCCTCCACTACTTCAGTTCTTCGTCAGTCGCCTTCTCTTTGGCCCACATGTTTTGAAAATGTCGAAGATGCGCAACCAGGAAGTGAACAAAACCACTAATGTTGCATGCCAGTTCCCCGTTCAGAACACCCGAAGTGATCGCCAGGTGAAATATCAGGCAAAGAAGAGCAAGTTTGAGCAGACAGTCCAGACGCCACTGTCTATAGGCTCGTCTCTTGCCATCCACTCCAGAGTGCGTGATAAGAATCTCGTCCAAAGTGGCTGGAGTCTAGAAAAGGGAGTCTACGTTCCGGTGAGGTGTCTGACGCTACCTGCCCCTCGAGCTGTGCTTGAACGGACGAAGTGTTCATGTAAAGCTGGATGTAGAGGAAGGTGTAGTTGTTGTAAGAATGGCCTTCCGTGCACTCCACTGTGCAAATGCTATGGCGGTGATTGCTCAAATTCCACCAAGAATGCCGGACACGTCAACGAAGATGAAGATGATGTCGAGTGTTAACCAAAGACATGTAGCATTTCGACATGTAGCACAGCTATTCTTGTTGTTATAGCTTTTCTGAGTTTTTTTAGGTAGTTTTGTTTGTAATGGTTTCTTGTTCTAGTCGATATAGCATGATTGTTATTCGATTGATGTTATCTTATCTATCTACGTTGTAGTGTGGACTACAGTTTTGGCGATATAGCTGTATTCTTTTATCTGGTCAGTTATCATGGTTGTGTGTGTCACATAAACCGTTTTGTTGTTCTTGTTTCGAATATTTGCAGTATATGAGTGATGTGAAACAATATGTATCTCTTGTCAACACTAGTTAACATTTTTGCTTTTACATTGTGCAATATTGGCAAGCTAGCTGTATTATTTTATCTGGTCAGTTGTGTTTGTGACACAAAGCGTTTTGTTGTTCTAGTCGGGAACTAGGTACTTTTTTGTCACCAGAAATATATGTACAGTATATGAGCGATATTCTCTCTTTTCATGAAACAATTGAAAAACTCAAACAGTAAATATAGTGTTTTCATTGAGTAGGTAACATCTGAATGATGTTAGTAAATACTTTGAACATATGATGCAATCTTTGTCCTTCATTTCTAAATCATATCAATTATCGAACAGTGAGTTGGGTGTGAATTATAATTGATGCTTTAAAAAAAGGCTAATACCTCATGACATTCGTTACCTGTAAAATGAGTGGTCTGGTGACAAAAACAATTGCTCCATTCAGCTTCCTGTACCTGAAAACCCTGAAAAAGAGGTATTACATGACAAGGTTGTTAACATCGTGACAAATTTTGTTGATCGAACCCCGTTCAGACCCCGTTGACTGCATGCCTCCGCCGGAAATTGAGGATATTCACTTCCGGTCAGCTCGAAAGTCTCATAAATGGATTTGTCATCATCAGAAACCCCTGAAATAATACCAAGATCATAAAGATTGGTTCATTATTAGTGGAGTTAGTAGTAGTGTCAGTTCCGGGACCCCTGGACAGAAAACGCCCCCCAAAAGGGGGGTTCCAGGGGTCGAAAAATTTGGCCCAATCCATTTCCCCATAGTATAACCTCAAGTCAACCAGAAAAAACAATAAAATCTATTTTGACACGCTAATCCTACGGGAGCTGTTTTTGTGACAAGTCATACTGCACTAGAAGGGATAATAATAATTATGGCAAGCAATAATAATCCGCCACCGTGGTGTAGTGGCTAGCGCGCCTTGCTACCAATCTGCGGGCCTTGGTTCTAATCTGGGTCAGGACAGTCGGCGGCCAGCCCATACAGCTGTTCATCCTTCCTTTCGGGGATGGTCGATAATTGGGTACCTGGGGAAACCTGGGGGAGGTAAAAGTGGTAACCCAGATGTCAAACTAGCCCAGTGTCCCGGGGTAACGGGTTGTCACCCACCACAGGCTCAAGAGCTTATGCGACGGAGATGAGCACCGAGGCCATGCACAGTAGAGCGTATGCCCCCATCTTAACCTTTACCAATATAGTAAGATCAAGATGCTGGTATGCCCCATCTTTGTCTTTTTATCTTGACTATTAATGATAATATATATATAATTAGGGTGCGGCCACTGGGAGCGAGGAAGTGGGCGAGAGCTTGATCAAAACAGATAACGCTCTGGCCGTATGATATTATAATAGACATGATATAACATAATACGTATATTAATGATAATAACATAATAATAATATTCATATCGATAATAGTAATATTGGTCATTTTGATCAGATAATTAATAATAGTAATAATAATTATAATAATATTTATAATAACAATAACAAAAACAATGATAACAACAATAATAATGATGATAACGATAATTATAATGATGATAATAACAATAATGATGATAATAATAATAATAATAATGATAATAATAAAAAATACTTTTCGATAATATTAATGTCTAGGGAGTCCGTGAAGCCTGGCAAGGCGTCACCGCAGAGTTTATCAGCCACACTTGCTTCTCTGTACCGACGACTTCGTTGACCCGCACGAGCTTCATGCTAAAGCGAAGGCCGAGCTTCAAGTTAAATACTTGCCAGTTCTTCCTTTTTCTCTCTTGGCTCACGCCCCCCAGGTAATTACCCACGCCCCTCTTAAGAGGCACGCACCCCAGGTTAAGAATCGCTGCTCTAACTAATTTGGCGAAATCTTTATGCAATATAACTTGGTTTCATATAAATATGTATCAAGTATTTATTTATATTAAATTCATTAATGATAAATCTTTAAGTGTGTAAATATTGGAGCCTTTTAAGAGTACACTCTCAACAGGCTCAGCCAATATTATATCATTTTGTATGTTATGTTGTATTACATGTATAACTGTTTGGCTAACTAAATGTATAAATCCAAAAATCTTAAATTAGTACGCCATACTTAGTTATCATAGAAAACTGTTATGCCGTCTTCCACATGTTCATCCTTGTCACATGTCCCAGCAAGACGTGCAGGACAAAGTTCTTGCTTCTTCTTCTTTTTCTATCTGCCACCGCGAATGCGTGACCCGGGCCCCTCCCTGCTGGTGACTGCATTGGTGAGCAGGGAAGGGATCGTGAGTGGAGGGGGGAGGGGGAGGGGGATGGACGTTACTCATGCCCGCAGGGGTTCGACGTGTTATTCCACCAGCAGACAACGTCAATGATGGCTATCATATTCTTGGCAACCATCACAGGTCTACCGAAGGAAAAAAAGGCTTTCATGCCATTTTTACAACTCTCTCTCTTTCTCTCTCCGCTGCTCGCCTGCCCCACTTCGTTTGGTTGTATATCCATATCTTGTATCTTTCATTGTCATGAGGAAAAAAAAGGACCTAAATTACCCTGCAGCTACAGGTAGTCTCACTCAGTGGCGTACCCAGAAAATTGAAAAGGGGGGGGCCAATATATATACAGTATATATAATATATATATATATATAATATATATATATATATATATATATATATATATATATATATATATATATATATATATATATATATATATATATATATATATATATATATATATATATATAATAAATATATATGTATAATTAATATATAATTTATTATAATTTATTCTTTGCCAAAGGGGGGGGCCATGGCCGCATGGCCCCCCCCTCGGTACGCCACTGGTCTCACCGTGGTAGAGCCTCCGTGGTGTAGTGGCTAGCGCGCCTAGCTACGAATCTGCAGGCCCTAGTTCGAATCCGGGCCACAGGGCAGTCGGCGGCAGCCCATACAGCTATTCATCCATCCTTTCAGGGTTGGTCGATAAATGGGTACCTGGGGAAACCTGGGGAAGGTAACTGTGGTAACCCGGATGTCACACTAGCCCTGTGTCCCGGGGTAGCGGGTTGTCACTCACCATGGGCTCGTGCTAATGCGACGGAGATGAGCACCGAAGCCACGCGCAGCATAGCGTATGCCTCCATCTTTACCTTACAGGTAGTCAGGAGCGTCCACCGGCATGCTGTGCTGAGGCTCTACCACTGCTACACACCCTGCAGCATGGGCGGCAAGTACTCCACAACGTATACCGTCACCGCCGCCACCACCACCGCCATCGCCTCCCAACCCTCGCTGGAGACGCGCAGTTGAAAGTTATCTCAAACGGCGATTTTTTGCGTCTGGGGTGGAAGGAAGTTTGCTCATAACCTATCTGAATTAGTAATTGGAGGAGCGGGACAGAGTACAGTTCCAACTTCATAACATGAGTTTGGATGAGTCCCCGGCTCTAGGGCGGTGCTCGGAGGACACTCACAGTCCCCTTCGGCTCAGGCTCAGCAAACAGTACAATAATACTGCAGGGAAGACACGCAGAGATAGAGGAGGCATGAAAGAATAAACAGAACATTGAGGATGTCTAAGATGAAACCATTGACAGGAAGACTTGGGGGGGCGGGAGGGGCGTACACAGAGGCGCTGACTCGTGTACCAGTCAGAGCTGGGCACTAAATACATTGAATGTATTTAAATACTAAATGCATGGGAGAAATGTATCTAAATACCAAATACTAAATACATTTTACGAATGTATTTAAATACTAAATATTAAATACATTAATTGTATTTAAATACATTTGTAAATACATTTTAAATACACACAAATTTTACAATGTATTCAGTAATTCATGATTAACAATATAAAAAGCTTGATTTTCCTTCTCAGGCCTAAATTTACTTAAAATTAGTAAATTCCCTTGAAAGCGGAAACACTGGTTCACTGTAACATTAGGGTTGCCAGATAGTTGGGCGGGTTTATGGCCAAATTAACTGATAAAAAATTATTTACATTTTTAGATTATGAGTATTTCAATACAATGTATTTAAACACTCATTATTATTTGTCGTCGGCTTTCAGTGCTTTTATTGACTATTGACTGTTGGATCTGTTGCTATTTGGAATTTTATCAATGACTGTGTTGTTTATTGCTGTTGTTGAGATTGTTGTATAGGTTAAATGATGCTGCTTCCGCGTCGGAACAGTTTTAGCTTGGTGTGCCCCCGGCGTGTATGGGTAAGGGCGAAGGGCGACATGTCTCTAGAAGACCTACATGGTCGAGTGTCAGGCCAAGACCTCCGCCTGCCTCTGCATGCAAGCCAATAAGAACATAAGAACATAAGAAAATAAGGAAGCTACAAGAGGCCGCGAGGCCTACACGTGGTAGTTCCTGTCACCTAACACTACCTATATCCACCTTTCATCCCCATCCATGAACCTATCCAGCCCCTCTTTAAAGCTCCCTAATGACTCCGCACTAACTACCTGTCTACTGAGTCCATTCCATTAATTCACCACCCTATTTGTGAACCAGTTTTTCCCTATTTCCTTTCTAAATCTACGCTTTTCCAGCTTGAATCCGTTACTTTTTGTTCTACCCAGGTTAAAAGCCGTAAGAACTTTTCCTACCTCTCCTTTATTAAATCCCTTTATCCACTTAAAAACTTCTATCAGATCGCCCCTTACTCTGCGTCTCTCGAGTGAGTGTAACTTAAATAACTTCAATCTCTTCTCATAACTAAAGTTACGCATCCCTTGTATCATTTTGGTCATCCTTCTCTGCACTGTTTCTAACAAGGCTATATCCATCCTGTAATATGGAGACCAAAACTGAACCGCATAGTCTAGGTGAGACCTGACTAGAGCCAGATAAATCTTTAGAATAACTTCCGCACTTCTACTTTTAACACATCTGGTAATGAATCCTAACACTCTATTAGCTCTATTTCTAGCCTCAATACATTGTTTCCTAGGTCGGAGTTCTGGGATCACCCTCACGCCAAGATCTTTTTCACCTGCTGATCTTTTCAGCGATACATTGCGTATGGTGTATCTATTACCAGGGTTTTTTCTACCAACATTCATAACGCTGCACTTATCAATATTAAACTCCATCTGCCATCTGACTGCCCACTCGTTAAGTTTATCTAAGTCTCCCTGCAATATGTTTACATCAGACTGTGATCCAATAATCCTACCTACCTTAGTGTCATCAGCAAACTTGCTGATATCACTGCTAATCCCACTATCCAAGTCGTTGATGTGATAACATCAACTTCAGGGATACCACAGAGGATATCACTAACGTAACGTCAAAAGATTTAGACAAATATTGCATTTCAGTCTATCTGCGACTTTCTATCCCACTGTGAGCACCATGGAATGTAACCTCTGCAAGGAAATGTATAACTGTATAACATGACAGTGTATTGAAAACAAGAATTCCTGAATATCGATCAGACTGTCTATTCATGTCTGCATATGAAACTTTCAAACAACAATGCAAGCACTTGGGTGAGTGTATAATGTATCTCCCCCTCCCCACACACACATGTGAACACACACACACTATTAAAAAACATCCATGATACAAGTAATATTTGATAGGACAACACTAGACCTCAAGAATAAGAATTTCAGATATCTACAGAAAAATGAAACAAAGAAGAATAAAAGAAGCCTCCTACCTCTTACAACACAACATACGAAACAAGAATATTCTTAGAGAAGGAAACAAACAGAGAGAGAGAGAGAGAGAGAGAGAGAGAGAGAGAGAGAGAGAGAGAGAGAGAGAGAGAGAGAGAGAGAGAGAGAGAGAGAGAGAGAGAGAGAGAGAGAGAGAGAGAGAGAGAGAGAGAGAGAGAGAGAGAGAGAGAGGGGGGGGGGGATACTCACGATGGACTTCTAGGGTGACAGGGTGTGATATCTTGGGTCGAGTGTTAACCTGACACTCGTACACGCCCGCGTCACCCAACTCCGTGTCCTCGATCAGCAGGTCCCACGCCCACACCGCGCCCGCACGCCACGCCCTCACCTGTACATAAGAACATAAGAACATAAGGAAGCTACAAGAGGCCGCAAGACCTACACGTGGTAGTTCCTGCTACTTAACACTACCTACATCCACCTTTCATACCCATCCATGAAATTATCCAGCCTTCTTTTTAAACTCAACAATGACTCCACACCAACCACCTGACGACGGCGTCCATTCCAATCATTTATTACCCTATTTGTGAACCAGTTTTTCCCTATTTCCTTTTTAAATCTACGCTTTTCCAGTTTGAATCCGTTACTTCTTGTTTTACCTTGATTACTAGCCGTAAGAACTTTTCCTACATCTCCTTTATTGTATCCCTTGAACCACTTTCACCCCCTGTGCCGACATGAGGGTTCTGAATACTGCACTGAGTTACGAGACATTACAGAGAGATACACACCACGTATACTGTAATCTAATATACTATAGGAGTAGCCATGTGTCTGTGTGTCTGTCTGTCTGTTTTGGGTAGCCGAAACTGTAAATTCAATTTTGATGAGAGTAGACTAAAAAAATCGCAAATAAATCGTAAGTGGGTAAGCGGCTTGGTTCCATGTCGATTGAATTATTTTGAAGGGGGGTTTTGGGCTAAAAACACTTTTAGGCGTATGAGATTACAGGAAAAACTCTGCGGTAACGTATTGTCGCATTCCACAAACTCAGTAGACTCATGGACTTAACGTTTGTGTGCGTGTGTGAGTGTGTGTGTTGGAATCACACGGAACACAAAGGGTTGGAATCACACGGAACGTGGTCTACCCCGAGGCACTTTGACCAGTGACCAACGACAGCAACAACACGATTGGAGTTTGCAATCACATGTTGTCTAATATATACTACTACAAACATCAATACATGGGTCCGAAGGCCCACAAGCACTTGTAGATTTAGTATAATTATTCTGAATGTAGGAAAGAATGTTACGAGAAAACAAAGTATTAGAGGCAAGACAACAGAATACCTTAACCTGACCTGGTCTAGAATAACCTTATCTAAACTAAAACCTGGTCTAATATGATCTAACCTAAACTAACGATTTACTAACCTGACCTAACTTTTCTCCTTTACTATATTTTTCTTGACACTTTCTTACCGATTACCCTTTTTATCGATCTCATTATGAACTATCGCATAGTAACTTACTTTTACGTGGTTTATGGTAGCCTACTCGTAAAGCTATTGTTCTATACCTACATACACAGGTTAACAATTATCGTATACACAACACTGATATCAAGTACAATGTCTCTACTAAACCACCCAGCTTATACACTTTGATGATGTCCAACCTTTTCACTTTCATGGCCTCTAAGAGTGACGTAAATCAGTCAGTCCGAGTCTTGGGCACGCAGTATGTTGAAGGACTTTGGGAACTAAACGTTATGAGTATTTTTATTATTTTCCACATGCTGCATCTTTGACTCACTTTGTGTTTGCAACTTTCTCATTACATTAGAACATAAGAGCCGTTACATAAGAGGGAGAAACTGTTTGACAAATGGTGTGGTAAATAATTAGGATGGACTCAGTCGTCATGTGGTTGGTGCGGAGTCAACCAAGAGCATAAGAAAATAAAGAAGCTAAAAGAGGCCGTGAGACCTACACGTGGTAGTTCCTGATAATTAACACTACCTACGTACATCCACCTTTCATCCCCATCCATTAAATTGTCCAGCCTCCTTTTAAAACTCCCTATTGACTCCGCACTGACCACCTGACGACTGAGTCCATTCTAATATATAATTTACCACCCTATTTGTGAACCAGTTCCTCCCTATTAAAATTATACATTCATGAATAACGTCAGAAAGTGAATGCTAATGTAATTTTTCCTTCCTGACACACCTGCGAGGAGACAGGCAGGGGAGGCAGGTAACAGCTTATTAATACCTGGGGAGCTTGGTGATGGGAGCCCCTTTGGCGGCGACCGTGATTAGGATGAAAGAGTGGGGTGAAAGAGGGGGAGGAGGACGAAGAGGATAAGGAGGAGGAGGAGTAGGAGGAGGAGGAGGATGGAAAGATAGATTGGTTGATTGATTGAATTAAGTGATTGATAGATGAATAGATAAAAAAGGTAGTATATATAGTTAGATAGAAGAGAGAGAGAGAGAAAAAAAAGAGAGAGAGAAAGAGGAGGAAAAAGACGAGGAAGTAAAACAAAAAAATAAAACCACTTGAACACGAGGGTCAAAGACGTGAAGTGAAGGCAATGGATGAAGATGAGGTCAATTTGAAAAGAAAGGAGAATAGAAAGCAGGAAAGCGCATCAAAAGGCAGCAAGGCACAACACGTCATAGAAACACTGTAATGAGCAATGTAAACAAGTAATGTAAAAAGTTTTATCCTTCTTTGACCTTTGGAACTCTACTAGTGATTTCCCATTGATTGCTGGGCTGAATGAGTCCTCTCGCGTTTCTGCTTCTACCATGACACTCTCTGACACCTTAACAACTCACTCTGACCTTGTTTGACCTGTAATATTCCAATCTGACCTCTTGATAACCTACTCTGGCCCTCAATAACACTTGACTCCATTAGTACAGCCTTTTTTTATCTTTTTTATTTAAACAAAGATTACAATAAGGCTTAAAATTACACGTTGTATGTGCAACTATTTCAAAAGCCTATACATAAAGAGATATACAATAAGATCATAACATACAAAATATACAATATATACAGGTAATATTTCATGCTAAATTTACTAAAATATTCTTAAGTGTCAGTTTAATCATCACTTCACTAGCGGGGACGTTTGTGTTTCACGCTATCTGTGGGCAGCCAATTTCACTTGGTGTGTGGACATGTTCTGTACGTCAGGTGTGGCTGCCGCGAACATGTTCCACAGCCGCGATGTCCTGGCTGTGTAGGTGCGCCGGTGCTGCCTCGAGTGTGATCGCAGCACCTTCACAAGCACGTCACTCAAGGGTGTAGTCCTTGACCATCTCTGCACAGCACGTGGAGGAAGCCTGAGCGAGCTGAGGTGAGGGACCTCCTGCACCTGAGCTTTGTGGCACACCACCAGCGCTGACACGTCCCGGCGGTGCTCCAGCGATCGCCGACGATTGTTGCTCCTCCTCTATCCCCACCAGTCGAAGTCACTGTACTGCATCCAGTCTCTGCAAGTGGGTGGCTGCACTTGACATCCATGACAAGGCACCATACTCCATACACGGCCGTATCTGGGCCTTGTAAAATGTGAGGATGCCTCGTGAGTCGAGGCTTCCCGCCACCCTCCGCAGGACAAACACGCGTAGAGAGACCTGGTGGACAGCAGCAGCAACGTGGTGATCGAAGCGCAGGCCACGGTCCACAGACACTCCCAGAATCTTAATGTGATCCTGGAGCGGCAGTGTCTTGCCTCCAAAATACATCGTCCTGAGACGGCTGAGAGGCAGCTGGGGACCGTGAGATGACCATCGCTTGTGTCTTCTCCGAAGCAAAGCTGACTTGCCACGACTCTCCCCACTCCTCCACCAGTCTGAGCTGCCTGTTCAGCTCACGGGACAGCGCGCTGGCCGTCGGGGCGGCAGTAAGAGGGGGAAAGGTGCAGTCGTCAGCATAAGTTTGCCACTGTTGGTTGCTCCCGGGAGGTCATCGATGTATATGTTCCACAGGATCGGGCCCAGCACGGAACCCTGGGGAAAACTAAGGCTTGTATGGTGGAAGGCCGTGATGACTGCCCGTTGATCACCACCTGAAGGGTCCTTCCCTGGAGGAAATCCTTAGCAGCAGTAGGTAGGTCCACCCTGGATACCTTGGCGCGAAGCTTTTCAATAACCCCCGGTGCCAGACCCTATCAAAGGCTCCGAAATATCCGGGGCCACCATTAGTGTATCTAGGAGTTCACTAGTGCGTCCTGCCAGTCTTTGGAGAGGAAGATGGAGGTCGTAGTGGAGCGGCCCGGGCCTGAAGCCAAACTGCCCTGTCTGAGAGGAGATTGTTCTCACTCAGGTATTGACATATTACCTCAGCCACTTTTTGCTCCAGCAACTTGCCCACCCACAGAGAGTAGGGAGATGGGCCTGTAATTGCTGGGCTCTGCCCTGGGAGTTTTTCTTGTGGCCCCCGGAACCACACGCGCCTCCTTCCATATTGAGGGCCACTTGTTTTCCTCAGGCATGACTTGAAGACAGTAGAGAGAGGGATTTGACAGCCCCTTGGCGCAGTGTTTGAGGAGCCGTGGGCTGACTTCACCCGGGCCGGTGACTTTCCCACACATCCACCGCACTGATCAGCCGCTCAACCTGCTCTGACGTCACCAGAACAGAGGTGACGGTGCGGTCATTTCTGAGGCAGGTGAGGTGGAGATCTTCCCGGGTCATCAACCATCATTTTCTTGGTAAATAAATCAGCGAGGAGAGAGGCCTTACCCTCACTGCTCGTGGCGGTTGATCCGTCTGGCCTGGTGAGTGGAGGGACAGCGTCACGGTGGACTCATCCCATGCTGCTCTTGACCACACTCCACCAGGCCCTTCTTGCCAACTCCTGGGCCACAAAGTTTTTTCCCTCAGGTCCCTCTCTGGTGACTCCTCGACCATTTGCAGGTATCTGTCATCCGCATGTACGCCTCCCGATGTATAGCCTTGTTTTGGTGTGACGGGCGTCACCTGTACCTCATCCAGGCTACATGTTTAGCCTCGGCAGCAACCCTGCATCGGTAGCCAAACCAGGCGGGATCACCGTGCCTGGTGAGGTACTTCCGGCTGGGGATATGCTGCTGCTGGAGAGAAAGGAGCTTAGATGTGGGGGGCACGTGCCTTGGCCTCAGTATCTCCCACCAAGAGGGGCCTCCCAGTCCATATGGTATGTCTTATGGATGACCAGTCTGCTCTCTCCCAGAGCCAGATAGTGCGCGGGACAGCGTCCTCCCTCGCCATATTTAGCTTGACCTGTGCTAATGCGGCATAATGATCTGAGCTGCCTACCGACCCCATTGCTGGGAGATGATGCTGGTCTAGGGGAGGTCAGATAGCACAGGGTCTAGCAAAACCCCCCCCCGCTCCCCTTTGTAGGGAATGATACGTGGTTTATTTGGAACCCATTGACACATTTTAACCTATGATAAGGAAGCCTGATCCATAGTACCCACTCTTAACTAATCATAAGCTATTGCAAAACCACTGTGACCCATTCCCCGACCTGACATGCTATAACCCAAACTGACATAAAACAAATCCACATGAATACAAAGAAACTCTAAAATTGACCCCTCCTGAACCCACCTTCACCATAAATAGCAAATCCTGAGCCTTTTAAAAAACCCACTGTAACCTAGCAGACTCATAGTGACCTAATGAACCACACGACAATACACTGACCCCCACATGAACCTCCGTGACCCCTACCTTGAGGGCGCTTTGGGCGGTGGTGAAGATGACCTCGTCGGTAGCCAGCACCCTGAGGTCCTCCTGCCTGATCCACGACCCCCTGTGCGAGAGGTCAACAGGTCACAAGGATGAGGTAATGAAGGTCAACGCTAAATACGAAAAGTTACCTATGAACGCCAGTCTAATAATGAGGATAAATTTTGTGTTCTGGTAATGCATGCTTTGGCCCGGTATCAGTCCCCTCAACGCATAGTAATAATTTTTTTTGTACGTATGTAGGTCTCTCTCCTCTCTCTCTCTCTCTCTCTCTCTCTCTCTCTCTGTCTCTCTCTCTCTCTATATATATATATATATATTTTCTTGTTAGATTCATCATGATGTTTCAGGGTGACAGAGACACTCGGGATACTTGGGGGTTTTTTATGCGCAACGTTTCGCCAAGGCACTTGGCATCATCAGGCTAAAATAGTTAAAATTTAATATATTGTAATGCTAAAAAGCGAACTCTAAAAAATTAATTCTAAGAACAATAAAATATTCCTATATTTTATAAAATACTAACTAATAAATAAAATATAATTTGTACTTAACGGACCTTGGTGTGTATGCTGTCTGAGTTGGTAGAGGACTGAATGAACACTAGTTTTGTGGGTGACATTTCAGCTTGTGTGGGGCGATCGAACCGAGAGTCGGGCAATCGAAACAGTGGTAGTCATTTGAGTTAGTAGTTGTTGTGAATGACTTTGGTTATTAAGATCAGGGGACAAGTGCTTGATGTGTATAGCTTCTAATATTTAGTGTCACTAGGGTAGTGTGCCTTGGATAGGATACTAAAGTCATTCCATAGAAAAGGGTGATCTAATCATGTGAGTGTGAGCGGATTGCAGATTGCGAAGTGAAGAAATGGGTCGACCAGTACGTGCAGAAACACCTTTATGCTCAGAAAGCCTAAGGGTAGATTCCTTGTCGTTTTCGCCGAGTATCTAGCGTTACAACTAGAACATTTGAATTCATAAATTATTTAGAATAAGGGCTTTAGGTATAGAGTCTTTATATTTGAAATGAGTTTCTTGAGTAAGAGAATTAGTAAATAAATTAAAATTTTGAGTTAGGAAGATGTGACTTAAGTAGATCATTGAGTTTTTTCCCAATGGTGTAACTGAGATGGCCATAAAATGGGAGTTTAACATAGTGTGTGTCTAATATGGGTTCGGGTTCGTTTCGACTCTGGGTTGAACTTTTTATCTAAGAACTTTGAGATGATTGTTTCAATTAATTTGAGGGGGTAGCCATTGTTTTGGAAAAAATTAGTAAGGAATTTGATCTCATTATCAAAAGGAAACCAATTAGATGAGAAACTATAGCATCTGTGTAGTAGGGGCTTAATAGTATTGAAATTTTTAAAAAAGGGTTTGGGATGAATGAAGCATATTGAGTTCCTAAGCCAGTGAAAGTAGGTTTCTATAGACTGAGGTGGTAAGGGAATTATTTTTAACGAGTAAAATAGGATATCTAAAAATGGTAGTGTGATTGTTTTTCAATTTCATATGTGACTTAATATTTGGGGTGCTGAGAAATTTAAGGTACTTTAGAAATAAGGGAATGTGCTCGGTATTTCTTATTTTGAAGTACCTTAATTCTCCCGCACCCCAAATATTAAGTTCACATATGAAATTGAAAAACAATCATCACTACCTTTTTAGATATCCTAGTTACTCGTAAAAAAAAATTACCTTACCACCTCAGTCTATAGAAAACCCACTTTCACTGGCTTAGGAACTCAATATGCTTCATTCATCCCTAACCTTTTTAAAATCAATACTATTAAGACCCTACTACACAGATGCTATAGTTTCTCATCTAATTGGTTTTCCTTTGATAATGAGATCAAATTCCTTACTAATTTTTTCCAAAACAATGGCTACCCCCTCAAATTAATTGAAACAATCATCTCAAAGTCTTAGATAAAAAGTTCAACCCAGAGTCGAACGAACCCGAACCCATATTAGACACACCCCCTTTTTAAACTCCCATTTTATGGCCATCTCAGTTACACCATTCGGAAAAAACTCAATGATCTATTAAGTCACATCTTCCTAACTCAAAATTTAAATTTATTTTTACTATTCTCCTACTCTAAGAACTCATTTCAAATATAAAGACTCTATACCTAAAGCCCTTATTTCTAACATAATTTATGAATTCAAATGTTCTATTGTAACGCTAGATACGTCGGCGAGACGACAAGGAATCTAACCCTTAGGCTTTCTGAGCATAAAGGTGTTTCTGCACGTACTGGTCGACCCATTTCTTCACCTTCGCAATCTGCAATCCGCTAACCTCACATGATTTAGATCACCCTTTTTCTATGAATGACTTAGTATCCTATCCAAGGCACACTACCCCAGTGACACTAAATTATTAGAAGCTATACACATCAAGCACTTGTCCCCTGATCTTAATAACCAAGTCATTTCACAACAACTACATATACTCAAATGACTACCACTGTTTCGATTGCCCCACTCTCGGTTTGATCGCCCCCCACAAGCGAAATGTCACCCACAAAACCAGTGTTCCCTTCAGTCCTCTACCAACTCAGACAGCATTACACACCAAAAGGGCCGTTAAGTACAAATTAAAATTTTTTTTTATTAGTTAGTAATTTTATAAAATATAGGAATATTTTATTGTTTCTTAGAATTAATTTTTAGATGTTCGCTTTTTAGCATTACAATATATTAAATTTTAACTATTTTTAGCCTGATGATGCCAAGTGCCTTGGCGAAACGTTGCATAAACAACCCCAAGTATACCGAGTGTCTCTGTCACCCTGAACATCATGATATATATATATATATATATTTTTTTTTTTTTTTTTTTTTTTTTTTCTGCGTTTCCTTTTCTTTTCTGGTGTGTGTGGTGTGTGTGTGTGTGTGTGTGTGTGTGTGTGTGTGTGTGTGTGTGTGTGTGTGTGTGTGTGTGTGTGTGTGTGTGTGTGTGTGTGTGTGTTGTGAGAGAGAGAGAGAGAGAGAGAGAGAAGAGAGAGAGAGAGAGAAAAAAAAAATCATTGTAAAAAACTAAAACTATTAACAGAAGGAACAACGACACCGCCACCACAACAACAACAACAATGTCAAAAGAGCAGGACGCAAATGTTTAATCTCATCCTTTTTAACGCTCAGTCGCTTCAAAATAAACGTCATAAAAAAACACAGTAAAGGTCACTCAATGCACTCCGAGAAGTAAAAAAAAAACTAACAAAATGCCACTGAAAATATGAGTCAAAAACCATTCTAGTCCCCAAAACTTCCTCTTCACTCGACACCACCTCGTTAGGATTAAGGAAACTGAAGAATTAAAGAGAGTAAAATGTTTGCCCGAGATTACGTTACATTGTTCATTCATTCTTAAGCCCGTCAGGGTGGCAAGGTTAGTAGAGACGTGAGCTTGCAATGTGCAGCGTCCCTATGCATTCGGTCAGCGGTTCGAGTCCGCCTAGTTCGTGCTGACGTGGCGGCGCTTTGTATAGTCAATAACCTTGTAGTTGGTACTTGCAAAGTGTCTAGATAGGATGAAAATCTTATCTTATCTTATTCATTCTTAATTCCATTCTGTAATCCTTTAATGGCAAGTTGGTCTTTTCCTCGTCTTACGTGCGTGTTATTTATAATAGTTAAGAAGGTTCAACACGGGCGTAACACTCGACCTTATAGGATATAGGAGTGCGAGTCTTCATTTTACACTTTTCCTTTTTTCATTATTAACCTCTTGAGACCCAGAACGTAATTTCCATTGCAATTTGGGTACCATTAAAAAATATTTAGTGACTATAAGCAATATTTAATAGATATGAAATGCTTAGTATCCTTGTCGACTAACTAATTTGGTATATTCAGTTACTCTTCGTAATTTTATGGCTCGACAACATACGATTTATGTATAGCAAAGGAAAGATCTGGGTGTGAAGGGGTTAATACATCGCTTTAGAAATATGTACGAGTATTTCAGTAAGAGGGATGGATCGGTCTGAAGGCATTGTTGACTCTTGAAGGAATGGGCGTTGTATCCGACGGTCCTTGAATTTCAAAAGTTATGGAGTCAATATGAATTTACTTTCTTTTCTTCTTACTTGACACTAACGTACGTGTGTGTGTGTGTGTGTGTGTGTGTGTGTGTGTGTGTGTATGTGTGTGTGTGTGTGTGTGTGTGTGTGTGTGTGTGTGTGTGTGTGTGTATGTGTGTGTGTGTGTGTGTGTGTGTGTGTGTGTGTGTGTGTGTGTGTGTGTGTGGTGTGTTGTGTGTGGGTGGGTGGGTGGGTGGGTTGGTGGGTGGGTGGGTGGGTGTGGTGGTGGGTGGGTGGTGTTGTGTGTGTGTGTGTTTAAGTTTGAGCTCATAGCGCCTGTAGGGTTTTTTTTTGTTGTCTTGAGGTCAGATGCCTCTCTCTCTCTCTCTCTCTTCTCTCTACTCCTCATCTCTCTCTCTTCTCTCTTCTCCTTCTCGTCGTCTCTCTCTTCTACTCTCGTCCCTCTCTCCTCATCCCCTCTCTCCTTCTCTCTCTCTCTCTCTCTCTCGTTCACCAGCATGCATAACACGCCTCACCATTCCTCTCACCACACCCGTAAATCAGGAGGACTATTCATATTGTTTTTAGCTTTTCTTGATCTAGTTTCCTTTATTATTCTCTTGGTTGGTATTGGACGATGACGCATTGATGTTTTTGGTCTTTATTATATATACTGTTCGTAGTATTAGCAATATTTCACTGACCGTAAAAATATTCTCTTTTCATGTCATTCTCAAGCTTTTATTCATATATGCATTCATTATTCTGTCAACATGAGTTTCTATCTATTGTGCTTTCTTTGATACTATTTTTGTGAATTCTTTCCTATTTATTCCTCGCACAGCGAAACATTATTTTCATGTATATAGTTTTCAGTTAAACATTCATTTAACTCACTTTTTTTTTCTTTTTTTTTTTTTTTTTACATCATAGGGTCTAGCAAAGAACAAAAAATAAGGTATAAAAAATCTCGCTCTTTGCCAGTCCCCGTATAGCAAATAGTAAGAGATTTCTAAAGGAGGTTGGTCAATTAAATTTGGGAGGTGTCTCAGCACTCCTTTCCTTAAAAAAAACCTCAAATAACCTCAAATAAACCTGAAATAACCTGAAATAACCTGAAATAAACCTCAAATAACCTCAAATAAACCTGAAATAACCTGAAATAACCTGAAATAAACCTCAAATAACCTCAAATAACCTCAAATAACCTGAAATAAACCTCAAATAAACCTCAAATAACCTCAAATAACCTGAAATAAACCTCAAATAACCGAAATTAACCAAAATAAACCAAAAATAACCCAAACTAAAATAATATACCTAAAAAAGTTTAAGTCGCAGGAAAGCGGAAAAATATAATCGAGTGTTCCAGATATTAATGGTGAAGGGGATGAAAGAGTGAACATACTGCTCTACCCTTGCATTAGAAAGATGGACTGAATAGGGATGAGATCATGAGAGCACGTAGAAAGTCTTGTACAGCGAGGCAATGAGAGGGGGAAAGGCATGCAGTTACCCAGTACGGAAGAAAAGTAAGCATGATAATAACAGTAAAAGACAGCAAGAGAAGCAACATTGCGAGACAGATGGTAAGCAGTCCTGCGGTTTCCTGTTTCATCAACTTACTTTTTTTTTCCATCAACCCCTTGAGACCCAGAGCGTAATTTCCATTGTAATTGGGGTACCATTAGACGATTTTAATGAACATAAGCAATATTATATAGATATGACCTGTTAAATAACCTTGTCCACTAGCTAATTGGGTATATTCAGTTACTTTTCGTAATTTTATGGCTAACAACAGACCATTTTATATAGCAAAGGAAAGATCTGGGCGTGAAGGGGTTAACTCAGTCAATACAACGTGGATTCATCAACACATTGCCGCGAACTATTAACATGCCTTTTCTTCTTCTTTCTCGCGGCATGTGGACAAATTATGTTATGTTTTCATCTTTTATTTACTTGTTTATTAAATATCTTGGTAAGTTAATTCCTGGCTCCCGTGGTAACCTATTTTGCTATCTTAGTTTAGATTGAATCCTACTTTATTCCTATATTTTCATTTGATTTTCATTTAAAAAAAAATTTCATCATTTACGTTCTCTTATTATCAGCTACGTTATTTTCATTTATGTTATTCATATTCTCATGACTGACGTGTACTTATTTATACATTATTGAAATGTTCCTATCATTATTTCCATACTCTCACCAGTTATACTTATTTTCAATCCTTCTCTTCCTACTTATCTTACTTATCTTATCTACTTATCTTACTTATCTTATCTACTTATCTTACTTATCTTGGGATAAGTATTAAGGCCTCACTTCTTTAACCCCTTAACGCCCAGATTTATCCTTTGCTATTTAAAAATAATCTGTTCTTAGCCATAACATTACGAAAACTAACTGAAAATACCAAATTAGTTAGTCGACAAGGATACTAAACAGGTTATATCTATAAAATATTGCATATATTCACTAAAAAACCGTCTAATGGTATCCAAATTACAATGGAAATCACATGCTGGGTCTCAAGGGGTTAAATTTCAAAGTCAACGTGAAATTCGTTCCATTCACACACACAAAAAGGTAAAATTAAGCTGTGGATACATTTCTTTCTCTTATCATCGGGGAAAGTTAATGAAAACAAGGGTCATGCCACCATAGAAAATTTCTCCAAGGGCAAGGGCAGCGCAAGGCAGGCACAGGCCGGTCGTGTAGGGAGGGTTATGAAAAATATTGGCTAGTGTTGCAAAACGAAGAGTCGACCAACAACAATTAAGGCTGTTTGTTGAAACTCTTCGTCCCTAATCTTATTTTGCTGCCTCTCTGTGGTAACCAGCTGGTAACAAAGACGTCATCAGAGAGAGAGAGAGAGGAGAGAGAGAGAGAGAGAGAGAGGAGAGAGAGAGAGAGAGAGAGAGAGAGAGAGAGAGAGAGAGAGAGAGAGAGAGAGAATGTGCGGGAACAAATTTAATCCGGCAAGGGAAGAAATTATTGTAAGTCACGTTTTGTTATTGTTGTTCTGGTGGTGGTGATGATGATGATTGACATTCGATGTACTGTTATATAAGTTACACTCGATAACCTTAAATCCATTCCTGTTCTTTCAGTTTGTTGGCCACGATTGTACAGCTCTCTCTCTCTCTCTCTCTCTCTCTCTCTCTCTCTCTCTCTCTCTCTCTCTCTCTCTCTCTCTCTCTCTCTCTCTGTGTTGGTTATTAGACATCCTAAAAATGAAAAGTTTTGGTGTGACTAACTCTGAGAAGAGGAGGAGGAAAGATGTATAGGAGGAATACATAGGAATAACAGACACCAGGAGACCTATTGGTCCATAGCGAGGGTATCTGCTGAACTACATACTACTAACTACAACTACATGTAAGAGGACAGTTGGAAAATGATACCATGTCCCTAAAGAAGATAGGAACATGGAAGTTTCGTAGTGAAGAATGATAGGATATGAAATATACTAACTACAACTACCACTAACACTAATCGATCCTGGGGACTATAATATGAATTTGCAGGGCACTATCAATACCCATTTACTTTACAGTGCGCATCAAGTGTTTTTAAATGTAGTTATTGTGCTGGCTTCGACAACATTTGCTGGTAACTTGTTCCATCGATCAACAACTCTAACATTGAAATAATTTTTACGGAGATCTGTGATGCAACGTTGACCGTTTAGTTTTAAACCGTTATTTCTTGTTGTCACTTGAGGAGAGAGCTCGAATAGGTTCTCTTGATTAATGACATCAAATCCTTTTAGGATCTTAAAGGTTTCTATCAAGTCCCCACGGATTCTACGATCCTTTAAGGAAAACGTATTAAGTTTCCACAGTCTCTCTTCTTAAGCTGAATTTCGCAGAGATGGAATTTGTTTGGTTGCTCTTCTTTGCACTGATTCCAATTTGGCTTGATCTTTTACGAAACAGGGCGACCAGAATTGAACGGCATATTCTAAGTGCGGCCTAACCAAAGACGTGTATAATCGTGTCATTACTTTCGGGGTTTTATGTTCAAAGTTGCGTTTAATGAAACCCAACATCATATTCGCCTTTTTACTGGCAGCTAGGCAATGCGGACTGGTTTTAAGATCATTACTGATGATGACACCTAAATCCTTTTCCTGCTGTACTTCAGTTAAGGATTTATTTTGCATTTGATAGTTATATTTGAGGTTATCGTTGCCTATATGCATTACTTTACATTTGTCGGAATTGAATTTTAATAGCCATTTATCACTCCAATCTGATAGTTTGTCGAGATCACGTTGTATGAGTTCGCAGTTTTCTCTAGTATATGCTTTACCGCCTAATTTGGTGTCGTCTGCAAATTTCGATATTTTAGATACAAGTCCGCAGTTCAGATCATTGATATATATCAGAAAAAGAGTAGGACCCAAGACCGAGCCCTGAGGCACCCCACTAGTAACATCTAACCAATCAGATGCCTCGCCATTTATTACTACCCGTTGTTTACGATTGGAAAGCCAATCGCCAATCCATGAACATAATTGCTCTCCTAAGCCATGTGCCCTTAGCTTGGTCAAAAGTTGCTTATGGGGAACTGTATCAAAGGCTTTCTGAAAATCAAGGTATATTATATCCGAGGGAATTTTAGCGTCCCACTTTGAATAAATGACATTAAAAAAATCGAGTAGGTTTGTTAAGCAGGATCTCTTATTTCGAAATCCATGCTGGGAGTTTAATATTGAGTTATTTTCATCGAGAAAAGACACTATTTTATCCCGCAATATTTTCTCAAATAGTTTGACAATCACAGACGTTAGACTAATTGGGCGATAATTACTTGCGAGGCTCTTACTCCCTTTCTTGAATATCGGTGTAACATTAGCTAATTTCCACATACTAGGAACATTTTTGTCCATTAGCGATTTATTGAGAATAATCTTTAGTGGGAGCGAAAGTTGACTGTGACATTCGCGAAGTAATCGCGGCGAGATTTCGTCCACCCCCACGTATTTTGCTGGGTCAAGTTTCTGCAAATACTTTGATATTTCGTCTACTGTTATCTCTCCTATTACCAATCTGTCACTTTCAAGTCCCGCACACATGTTTACTGGTTCTGGTAATGGAGCTTCGTCTTCTTTAATAAAAAAACCCATTAAAGTAATCATTGAGTACGGACGCCATACTCTTATTATCATTTACCAGGATGTTAAGGAGTAGGAAGAGGAGGAGGAAAAGGGAGGAGGAGGAGGAGTAGGAGGAGGAGGAGGAGAGGAGGAGGAGGAGGAGGAGAAAGGAGGAGGAGGAGGAGGAGGAGAAGGAGGAGGAGAAGAAGGAGGAGGAGGAGGAGGAGGGAGGAGGAGGAGGAGAGGAGGAGGAGGAGGAGGAGGAGGAGGAGGAGGCGGTGAAGGGTTCATAGTAAACGAGAGGAAAGAGACATTTGCGGCCTAATGGTTGATAAAGAAATGAGATTGTGGGAACAGTAACCATGCAGGAGAGAGAGAGAGAGAGAGAGGAGAGAGAGAGAGAGAGAGGGGAGAGAGAAGAGAGAGAGAGAGAGGAGAGAGAGAGAGAGAGAGAGAGAAGAGAGGAGAGAGAGAGAGAGAGAGGGGAGAAGAGAGAGAGAGAGAGAGAGAGAGAGAGAGAGAGAGAGAGAGAGAGAGAGAGAGAGAGAGAGAAGAGAGAGAGAGAGAGAGAGAGAGAGAGAGAGAGAGAGAGAGAGAGAGAGAGAGAGAGAGAGAGATTCTCGAGAGGCACCACCTGCTCTGCACCAGGCAGTTTGGGTTTCGGCAGGGGAGGTCAGCGGCAGACCTGCACCTACTGCTGGTTTCTGACCTGAGTGCAGCCCTGGACCGAGGCAAGGCCACTGCCGTCGTGGCGCTGGGCATCGAAGGCGCCTTTGACCGGGTGTGGCATGAAGCTTTGGTCACAAAGCTCCGCGCCGCCGGCATAGACGGGGCACTCCTGCCTCTCCTCAGAGACTATCTGAGGGACAGACACCTTAGGATGACTGTCAGTGGTCGGGAGTCCGAGGTACAGCTCATCAGAGCGGTGTGCCTCAGGGAAGCTGCCTCGCCCCCCTGCTCTGGAACATCTACATTAATGACTTGCTGCACCTCATCCCAAGGGCGAAGGCCTTTGCGGATGACATCACCCTGACCCAGAGCTACAGCTCAGAGGAGGAAACTGCCACCACGTCCCAGCTCAACGACGCGCTAAGCTGCATCGCAGCCTGGGGCAGCATGTGGCAAGTCAAGTTTGCTTCTCACAAAACGCAGCTTCTCAACGTCTCCAGGTCGGGTGGAGCTCTGCGCCTTAAATTCAATGGGGACACACTGGCACCGCAGGACGAGGTGGAGGTACTGGGGGTCACCTACGACCGTAGTTTGACCTTCAGAACCCACATCGAGCGGCTCGCTAGAGTGGCCTCAGGGAAGCTGGCATCTCTGAGGAGGATGTCGTGGCTTCTCGACGGTAGGGTGCTATAAATCCTCTACAAGGCGCAGGTTCGCTCCTCCCTGGAGTACGCGTGCCTCGCGTGGGGCGGCGCGGCCAATAAACACCTCGCCCTCCTGGACAAGGTTCAGACCCGAGCGGTGAGGATCATCGAAAACAACAATGCCGGACAGGAGCCACATATCACCACACTCCAACACCGACGTGACGTGGCGGGACTCACCGTGGTGTTCAATGTGCAGGTGAAGCGTGTGAGTCACCTTCAGGCGTTGTGGCAGCCATACCGTCTGCCTCCGGTCACCACCCGTGCTGTCGCTCTGGCGAGCTATTACAGCCCCGCTGCCGTACGTGGCACCACCAGCGTCAGTTCACAAACACATATATCAGTTAGTGGAACACGCTGATATCACAAACAGAATTTAACGGAGTGAGTGTCCAAGAATTCAAAGTGATGGTGAACAACTGGTTGCTGGGCAGGGCTGAGTGATAGTGATAAAGTGACTATTTAAAAGTATTATAAGGACCAGAGTAAGACTTTAAGATAGGGAGCATGAAGAATGTAACCTTTTGTCTGTAAGTTACTAGGCTACAATGTAATGTTGAATGTAACTTCTCTGTAATCTGTTTATTTGTATAAAAAAAAAAAGAGAGAGAGAGAGAGAGAGAGAGAGAGAGAGAGAGAGAGAGAGAGAGAGAGAGAGAGAGAGAGAGAGAGAGAGAGAGAGAGAAGAGAGAGAGAGAGAGAGAGAGAGAGAGAGAGAGAGAGAGAGAGAGAGAGAGAGAGAGAGGATATCACTGGAAGAAGAAGGAGGAGGAGGAAGGGGAGGAAGGGTATGGGGAGGATATCAAGGAATGGTAAATATAATGGAACAGATAAGAAATATGGTACGGACCAAAAAATTACGGTGGATGAGGGAAGAAGAGAGGAGTGTGTGAGGGGAGAGGAGAGTGAGGGGAGGGTTGAGGTGAGGGTTGAGGTGAGGGTTGAGGGGAGGGTTGAGTGCAGGGTTGAGGGGAGTGAGGGGGTGGCGGCGTGAGGAATGAAGGGAAACACAAGTAAAGGAGTGGTCACAATAAATGTGGTACAGCCGGTGGTGGAGGGCGGATTATGGTCGTGCAGGGTGACGGGTTATGGGCGTGCAGGGTGACGGGTTATGGGCGTGCAGGGTGACGGGTTATGGGCGTGCCGGGTGGGCGGGACAGGCTCTAGACAGCTTCATTACGGTATGTTGTGCGGCTGTGTTGGCCTGTTACTCCGCAGCCCAACGCCGCGGCCTCTCTGATTTTTTTAATTTTTTTTACATGTATGCCTATAGCGCCTGTAGGCAGTGACCCAGGGGTGGGATGATAGACCTTGGAGGCTCACTTGATGGTTGTGATGGTTGGCCCTCGCCCGTGGTGGCGCAGGCAGGAGTTTTATAGTGACGCCTGTGATTAGAGGCTCACGCCGCCCCCCTGTGTCCTCCGATGCACTCGCAATCGAAGGTAGAGTTATGGGCAGCATGTGGGTGTTCTTTGGCCACTCGACGGTGCAGAAATATTTTAAGTGGATTTATGGGTCTCACTCGGGATCGAACTCGGGTCTTCGAGAAAGCCACTCGCTGACGCTAACCACTCTGCTACCACCTCCCCTAAATGACTGCTGACCTTCACCTGCCGGCGGCCAGTAACGGGCGCCGACGGAGGAGGAGGGGTCATGCTTTTTTTTCTACATATTTTTCCATACATGGTAGGAAAGCATACGTGGCAGAATACAACAGACAAAATAATAAATGCCCGCCTGGTTAAAAACATAATGATTCAGTGTGTCTGGTTCGGTCTCAGCTCAGCTTCTCATCAATCACGCACGCCGCGAGTAAGTGGCTTCAAAGATTCTCTCTACGCTCCTCGTAACATCGGCTGACTTAACGACATACCACAATGAACGTGAGATATGCTCGTCGGGATAACGCGGGATGCAATAACCTACTGTATGATGCACACCAATAAGAGGGAAGAAAAAACAGAGGAGGAACAGAAACCTTCCATACTATAGACAAATTCGTATACTACTTGTCTGACCTCTCCCCCTCTTTCCTCCCTCCCCTATTCCTCCGGGGTGCAGTCAGTTCGTACACAAGTTGTTTCGTACACCAGTAGATTCGTACACCAAAATTTGTTTTGTAGTCTATATGAAATCAGTCGTTTCGTACACACAGCTCAGAGTTAAACTTAATTACATAGAGTTACGAAACGACACCAGCTATGTACGAAAAAAGCCAAAATTAGTGTACGAAACAACTAACAAAACCTGGGTACGAAACAACTTGTGTACGAAACTCCTGTAACCATTCCTCCCCCCCCCCCCCATGACACAGGTGGGTCCCGAGGCGTCAATAACGTAGCGCGTTGTTCCCACCTCACGTATGTAACGCCACTCTGTTGTCAAAGTGCTTCATCAAGCTCATGACGGAGTGGTGTGGATACGATTACTGAAGGGCGTGAGGCCGAGGGAAGCCTTCAGTAAGTCCCTGTGTCTACCTCCCCGGGCGTCCCACCATGAGCAACACCAAGAAACACTTCACGGTAAAGGTATAAAAACTGAGGCCAATCCATGTTTTACAAAATATTTTGCTGCAAAAGCATTAAAGGAGTTATTTCTCTTAAATATATTTTTTTTTGTTGAAGAGATAAATAAGCGTTATATATTTCTCTGAAAAATGTATTGCTCAAAAAAAATGTTAATCATTTAACCGATTAATTTATCCTAAAATCATTATGAAGGTAAATTAATTAAAACATTAATCCAATAAAATTACATAGATACACACGTAGCTATATATGCAACAAAAAAAGACAGAAATGTGTAGATATAGAAAAATCGATAGAAGGAAATAACAATCCAGATACACAGTCGCTGCTACGGCTATGACGCACCCGCCACCCCGCCACCCCGGCGTCCATCACCAAGGCCACACAGGCAAGGCAGAGTGGCCCCTCGCGGCACCCTTACATAGCCTTCAACACCGACGCACCTTTCTGAGAATATGACAACATCAAGCCAATTACTGAGCCAAGCTAACCGAAGAGGCGCGCTGTGGTGGGCGTGGGTGGGCGTGGGCGGCGGTGGGCGTGGGCGGCTATCTGTGAGGCTGGGCGGTAGCGGCGGCGGATGCTGCTAACGACTGACCTAACGACTGACCTCTTACCGGGATGACTCACTTTGTCGCCAACATTCCAGGACGCATCCCACAACCTTCTTTAACTTAACCTCCTCTTCCTTCTTCTTCCTCCTAATCCCTTTTATCTATTTACCTTCCTCTTCCCTATCCAAGAATAAGCATACTCTCCATAATGCTCTCTCTCTCTCTCTCTCTCTCTCTCTCTCTCTCTCTCTCTCTCTCTCTCTCTCTCTCTCTCTCTCTCTCTCTCTCGCTCTCCGTCCTTTCTCCACCCCTCCCTCGCCTCTCTTTACCCTATTTTTTCATAACATGCTCCCGCCGCCCACTACTTCAGGTCTAATAAGCCGCACACGCCTCCCCCTGCCGCCCTGGGGTTCTGATAGGGCAAGGTTGGGTCGTCCCCGAGGTCGCCTGTGTAGATGGGACATGGCTCGTCTTCCTCTTATAGCTTATAGCGCCTCTTTCCCTTTAGGCCCGGGTGTTACGGCGCCCGGGGAAGGTTTATGAAGCGAGATGAATTATGATGGATACTGTGGGTGTATCATTTTGCTGCTGCTGCTCCTACTACTTCTACTACTACTACTACTACTACTACTACTACTACTACTACTACTACTTCTACTATTACTACTACTATTACTACTACTACTACTACTACTACTTACTACTACTACTACTACTACTACTATACTACTACTACTACTACTACTACTAACTACGTCTACTATTACTACTACTACTACTTTACTATTACTACTATACACTACTACTACTACTATATATACTACATACTACTACTACTACATACTATTACTATTACTACTACTACTATAACACGACTACTACTACTACTACTACTACAATGCTGTACTGCTACTGCTACTACTATACATACTAATACTATAGTACTGGGTTACTGCTTACTACTATACTACTACGTACTTACTACTATCACTAATACTACTGTAACAACAGTAAAATCAAATTTTTAACAAACCATAATATGCATTAGGAGGCTAATACCCGATATCAATAACAATGATAGTGATTATAATGATGATGATGACAACAATGAAGGGACCTTTACGTGAGTCCAGGCAAGGTGGCTTTATATAGTTATTATTATAATGTGATTTTCAGACAAGCGGCCTCTTTACGCTTCTCTATCTCCAATGCTTGTATCTGCTAGGTAACCCACTAATAGTAGAAGCAGAAGTAGTAGTAGTAGTAGTAGTAGTAATGGTGGTGGCGTTCCATCATTAGGTATACGATCACAATTACTGTCAATGATCGAATAACTCGTCTTTAAACTTTTCTACCATTTTCCATCGAGCTGTGCTAAGGCCTTTGCACTGCAGGACTTACTGATCTGCCCTTGAGGCTGGTGAGGCGGCAGGGCAGGGTGGCGGGGCGGCCTGCGGTGACGGCCACGGCGGCGGGCAGGTCGGGCAGCAGGTGGGGGCCGCGGCGCAGCGAGGGGTCAGGCTGCTCCTCGCGCCAGTCTGTCTGTTCACGCCAGCCTGCAGGGAGAAGGAGCAAAAAGTGGCATGGCTGAAATGAGTAATACAACTCTCTCTCTCTCTCTCTCTCTCTCTCTCTCTCGTTCTGTATATATATATATATATATATATATATATATATATATATATATATATATATATATATGTATATATATATATATATATAATATATATATGTATATATATAATATATATATATATTATATATATATATATATATATATATATAATTATATATATATATAATATATATATATTTTATATATATATATATATATATTTATAATTATTGGAGGAATACGAAGTTGAAACATTCTCCTTTATTGATTTTTCCATGCACGGTTTATATTTGCCGTATATTTTTCTGCGGTCTTGAATTTTTTTCTTCCGTTTTTTTGTATTTTTCCCCACTCTGCTCACAGCTGAGAGGCCCGTGAGGTCCAAGGACATGGGTTCGAATCCCCAGTGGAGACAATTTGTGTTTGTCTCCTTTCACGTTATAGCGCCTGTTCACCTTGCAGAGAATAGGTACAAGAAGTAAGCCTCGGAGCTGTGACCTTGAGATGCCGGCAGGAGCTGAGGGTGGCAGGCAATCCCTCACTCGTGTGTGTGTGTGTGTGTGTGTGTGTGTGTGTGTGTGTGTGTGTGTGTGTGTGTGTGTGTGTGTTATTCACCCCCCATGGTCTTGTCCACGCGAGCTGGCTCGCGATCGCCAGTTTCCACCCTCTCAGTGCGAGCTTGGAGCTCATTATTACCGATCTTCGGGCAATGCTGGGACTTCACACACCACACCCCCCCATCCCCTTGCTCAAGGGGGACAGTAACCGCCCGAATTTGTCAGTGAAAAATCCCCGGGAGCGCGAGGACTCGAACCGCCTACCCACAGAATGGGAGGTCGTCACGTTATCAACCTGATCATCGCGCGGTGTGTGTGTGTGTGTGTGTGTGTGTGTGTGTGTGTGTGTGTGTGTGTGTGTGTGTGTGTGTGTGTGTGTGTGTTCATCTAGTTGTATTCATCTAGTTGTATTTTACAGGGCCAGAACAACGCTCGTATGGCCCCGTCTCCATATCAACATTTATTTTTCTCATTCATCTTTAGTGTTGGCCGAGGCCACCACCCCGGGAGGCGGGTCACAAACCCCCGGCTAACACCCGGTACCCATTCACTGCTGGGTGGACAGGGGCTTGGGTTTTAGGAAGACCGCCCGTCTGTCTTCGCTCCGCCCGGGGATCGAACCCGGGACTTCTTGGTTGTGAGCCGAGCGTGCTAACCCTTACACTACGGAGTTCCCCAGTGTGTGTGTGTGTGTGTGTGTGTGTGTGTGTGTGTGTTGTGTGAAGACAGTGCCAATCTATACTTTCCAAACCCTCAGACCTTTTGGGCGATTTCCCACAAATGAAAATAATTGTTTTCTTCATGTTGGAGGCAAATGCAATAAAATCAAGTATCGAAAATATGTCCAGGTAAATGGAAACAAGAATGTCGACATTCCAGGAAAGCGTCAGTGTGAAATGCAATCCCTTACTTGACATCGCTGTCCTGTCGTGGAAGTAAAACCTTTCTTTACATTCCTGCACTGGTTAGGCACAATTGCGGGTTAATTTTACGTTCATCCCGGTGCGGGGTCGGGCACGGTAGTCTGCCAGGTACCGCGGCGGCAGGCTAGTTGTCCGCCCCGCCCCACCTGCACGCCCTCACACGCCCGCCGCCCACCGTTTGTTTCACAGGAATCACCGGAAATTGAGCTTTGTCTCCGGCCACCGGTCGTAGCTCTAAAATTTCCGAATTTTTGGATATAAATGTTTAGTGATCAGCGAGCCCCTGGTGCTGGCCTGCTAACAGCAATGCATTAGGCCTCTGGTGGAGGGCTGCTAAAAGAGCACCATTGTTTGTTTTCTGCATGCCAGGCTTGTACGCCAGGCTTGTTTTGTGCCGAGCGCTTCGCTGCTGGCGGGAGTTAGTGGCTTTCCTGCCTTTCATGTCTTAATGAACTTTGTGTTACGTGGACTGTAAAATTATGCTTCGTTCGTTTCTTCGATAGAGTGGCGCCAAAGCTATCAAAGTTTATCAACTCTGGAAACTTTGGCGTCTCACTGCAAACTGAGGACGGTGACGCTGGGCCTGACGTCACCCCGCTTTGTGCATCCTGGGAGGGAACTCGAAACTACAGAGTGTTCAGTGCTCAGCCAAGACTCGAGGCTGGAAGTGTTGCCAACAAACTTCAGCGCACCATGCACACCTGTCCACACTCACCACAATGCCTCGAGCACCAGCCCCTCCCCCACCCCACACCGGGCAGCCCATTCACTCAGCGGCCCAGGGGACGAGTGCTGCCTAATTACCGCTGCGATACATATGCATACACACACACACACACACACACACACACACACACACACACACACACACACACACACCTCAGTAAAAGCTGTACAAAAAATGTTATACAAGCAAACTTGCTGCACACACACACACACAGTTCCACGTTACAAGTGTGTTTCTTGCGGCTTTATAGTACCAGAAAGAGGAGGGTATATAGTACCCTGGCGGGAGGAGGAGGGTATATAGTACCCTGGCGGGAGGAGGAGGGTATATAGTACCCTGGCGGGAGGAGGAGGGTATATAGTACCCTGGCGGGAGGAGGAGGGTATATAGTACCCTGGCGGGAGGAGGAGGGTATATAGTACCCTGGCGGGAGGAGGAGGGTATATAGTACCCTGGCGGGAGGAGGAGGGTATATAGTACCCTGGCGGGAGGAGGAGGGTATATAGTACCCTGGCGGGAGGAGGAGGGTATATAGTGCCCTGGCGGGAGGAGGAGGGTATATAGTACCCTGGCGGGAGGAGGAGGGTATATAGTACCCTGGCGGGAGGAGGAGGGTATATAGTACCTGGCGGGAGGAGGAGGGTATATAGTACCCTGGCGGGAGGAGGAGGGTATATATACCCTGGCGGGAGGAGGAGGGTATATAGTACCCTGGCGGGAGGAGGAGGGTATATAGTACCCTGGCGGGAGGAGGAGGGTATATAGTACCCTGGCGGGAGGAGGGAGGGTATATAGTACCTGGCGGGAGGAGGAGGGTATATAGTACCCTGGCGGGAGGAGGAGGGTATATAGTGCCCTGGCGGGAGGAGGAGGGTATATAGTACCACTGGCGGGAGGAGGAGGGTATATAGTACCTGGCGGGGGGAGGAGGGTATATAAATACCCTGGCGGGAGGAGGAGGGTATATAGTACCCTGGCGGGAGGGGAGGGTATATAGTGCCCTAGCGGGAGGAGGAGGGTATATAGTACCCTGGCGGGAGGAGGAGGGTATATAGTACCCTGGCGGGAGGAGGAGGGTATATAGTACCCTGGCGGGAGGAGGAGGGTATATAGTACCCTGGGGAGGAGGAGGGTATATAGTACCCTGGCGGGAGGAGGAGGGTATATAGTGCCTGGCGGGAGGAGGAGGGTATATAGTACCCTGGCGGGAGGAGGAGGGTATATAGTACCCTGGCGGGAGGAGGAGGGTATATAGTACCCTGGCGGGAGGAGGAGGGTATATAGTGCCCTGGGGGGAGGAGGAGGGTATATAGTACCCTGGCGGGAGGAGGAGGGTATATAGAGTACCCTGGGCGGGAGGAGGAGGGTATATAGTGCCCTGGCGGGAGGAAGGAGGGTATATAGTACCCTGCGGGGGAGGTGAGGAGGGTATATAGTACCCTGGCGGGAGGAGGAGGGTATATAGTACCCTGGCGGAGGAGGAGGGTATATAGTACCCTGGCGGGAGGAGGAGGGTATATAGTACCTGGCGGGGAGGAGGAGGGTATATAGTACCCTGGCGGGAGGAGGAGGGTATATAGTACCCTGGCGGGAGGAGGAGGGTATATAGTACCCTGGCGGGAGGAGGAGGGTATATAGTACCCTGGCGGGAGGAGGAGGGTATATAGTACCCTGGCGGGAGGAGGAGGGTATATAGTATTGGCAAATATTGCCAATGTCGATGTTGCCAATCTTCAAAGATGAAAAGGAGAAATCAGTGTCATAGAAAGACAGCTTTCCCTTATAAACCACAAACTGTTTAGCGACAAGTCCCCTCCACGAGCCCAGAGGGTGACTTCACGTAGGAGGGGACTCCTACCTCCACTTGCAAGTATACCTGAGCAAGTGGAAGACAACACCAAAAGGCTCCGCTGGGGATGTACTTGTGGTCAGAGAACTTGTTTGAGAGATTATAACAGCGAACATAAAACGTCGATGCTTGAGACCCGTGGTGAAAAAGATAAGGAGAAGGCCAACGACGCCCTTGCAGGTGACGAAACAAATCCTGCTGAGGAAGAGAAGACTGAAGAAGAAAGAAAGGAAGAGGCGCCCAAGGAACAGATAAAAAAACATCCTTTAGAAAAATATATTGAATATGAGAGAAAAGGTATTGAGAGACCCACACAAAACACAGCACACAGCAGAGGCGAAACAGCAGCAGCATCAACCATCGATAACTGCAGGACCAAGAAGAGAGCCAAGCTAACTCTGCAGCTTGGTAGTGAACACACGGAATAAGAATACAGCCAGAATGTCAATATATTATACAAAAGCTTTTCTAACTTTCGTTTATACACAAGACTAGGAACACCGCTGAGGACTTAAGAAAACCATCATCATCATCATCATTGCAGCCGCTATGAGTGCACTGCATGATGGCGGCGGCAGATGATGATGAGAGCAACTAATTAAATGGCCTGTTCGCGAGGGCACGTCCGCCACTTTCTCCCTGTTGTTCTGAGTGACTTATGAAAAAACATCGCGAGTGAGAAAGGAGGCTGGAAGAGGTGGGTGTCGCCGTTCATTACGCAGCCTTCCGTTAAGGCTTTGACGGGTGTGAGCCATTTAGCGGCCTGACGCACACCGCCCCGCGACGCCCCGCCGAGGCTGCCGCTGGAGGGGCCGCCGCCGCCCTCATTAAGGTTGGAAAGGAAGGCACAACAACATCTTTCTTCTCGCAAGATATAAATACACGAGTATGATGCTGGATGCTTTGGAGAAATAATCGTATATATAAATATATAATCATAATATATATATAATATATATATATATATATATATATATATATTAATATATATATATATATATATATATATATATATATATATATATATATAATATTATTATAATACTTATAATATATATATATATATAAATATAAAGAGAATGAAGCGAGTATGAGAGAGAGAAGAGAGAGGAGGGAGAGATGAGAGAGAGAGAGAGGAGAGAGAGACGAGAGGAGAGAGTACGAGAGAGAGAGAGGAGAGAGAGAGAGGAGAAGAGAGAAGAGAGAGCGGAGAGAGGAGAGAGGAGAGTAGAGAGAGAGAGAAGAGGAGGAGAGAGAGAGAGAGGCAGAGAAGCGAGGAGCAGGAGGGAGAGGCGAGAGATGAGGAAAGAGAGGAGAGAGAGAGAGACGAGAGAGAGGAGAGAGAGATGAGAGAGAGAGAGGAGATGAATAGAGATGGAGAGAGAGAGAGAGATGAGAG
>JACEEZ010009864.1:107500-120000 GCA_016584305.1 Chionoecetes opilio | reverse complement strand
CCTTTGTCAAGAACATTCTTCAGAGCCTATCCAGTGCCCAGCAAAATCAAAGAGAACAGATGTTGTGGCTGGGTATCACCGTGTGGGTGACAATTTAACAAAGTTTCGAGAATTAGGTGAACAGCCAGTTGGCGTGCACATAGCACAATTAGATGATGGCGATGGTATCCCTCAGACACTTGCCAAACATAGCGCACAGTGGCACTCACCTTGCCTTTTGAAGTGTTCTTCAAATCGTCTAGCACGACTTCAGACAGTTGCAATACCTCCATGTGAAAGTGACATCCGAGATCGCCCTTACACGGGGCGACAGTTTTCACGAAAAGACCGACCTTCTGAAGGTAATGTATGTTTCTTCTGTGATGAAGTTGCAACAGAACGTGCCTCTCTGCATGATGCCATGATGACCAAACTGTCCGATCGAGTTAAGCAATACGCCCTGAAGCTTCAAGATCAAGAACTCATTGCAAAACTTTGCTCCGGCGACCTGGTGGCACAGGATGCCAAATATCATGCACCATGCCTTGTGAAATTGTACAACGCAGCTAGTAGGAAAACAGCAGTAGATCGACAAAGGAACACAGATGGAGTATCTCACGGCATAGCATTGGCGGAACTCTTAGGCTACATAGAAGACACAAAGATGAACGAGCAATCGGTTGTCCCAATATTCCAGTTGTCTGATCTTCTCAAATTATACACTGATCGAATGAGTCACATAGGGGTTGAGGTAACTGGCCGTATCCACTCTTCAGACTTAAAAGATCGAATACTTGCTAATGTCCCTGGAATCCGGGCCTACAAGCAAGGCCGAAACGTTTTACTCAGTTTTGAAGATGATGTCGGATTTGCACTGATGAATTAGAGTGTGGATAACTGCGACGACGAAGCTATATGTTTAGCTAAGGCTGATATTCGCTCATTCGTCGAGATATGTTGGGAATGCAAGCAACATTTGATGGGTTCTTTAGCAAAGGCTGCCAAGAACAGGCTGTTCCCAAGTCACTGGTGGCACTAGTTGCCATGATAATGGACGGCCCAAACATTATGAATAAAGTAACTGAGCAGGTGAGACAATCAACGCTCAGTATGGCACAATTGCTGCAGTACAACAGCTACGTGAAAAGACGCCCAGGTTCCACTGGTACTCATCACACTAAGAGCAGAGAGACGCCACTGCCAATATACCTCGGTATGATGATTCATGCAAACACACGAAAACGTGAACTTGTTGATAACTTGTTCCATCTCGGACTATCAATATCATATGACAGGGTAATGGATATATCCATGGATATGGCCAACGAAGCAGCCAGCCAATATGAAAATGATGGTGTTTTATGCCCCCTCATTCTTCGAGATGGTCTCTTCACGACTGCGGCGGTGGATAACATTGACCACAATCCCAGCTCAAACACTGCTCGTGAATCCTTCATGGCACTGGCATATCGCTGTTCCAAAATCGTAAAAAAGAGACTGATGGCACCGAGCGAGAAAGAGCTAACTTACAACCAGGGACAGCAAACAAGAAGATACCACAACTTCCGGAAGCCTACACGATCCTGACTCCAGTGGCATTTAAAAAGAAAGATCCAGAAATCCCCAAGACGACAGGTCCACTCACATGTAACACTGCTCCTCTGGAGGCTGCTCTTGAAGACGAGACGAAATGGCAGAAAAACACACAGCGACTCATACATCAACAGGTCCAAAATATTGATGATCCGATTGCTTGGGCTGCATTCCACTCGACTGAAAAACAATTACGTAACTTCGATGTCACCATCACATCACTTCTGTCATTGTTCCCGGACGACTCAAAGTCAGTGGCCATGATTCGTCATTCGATGGATGTTATCAAACAAGCTGTCGAACATCTGAACCCTGGACAGATTCCTGTGCTCACAGAAGATCAGCCTTTGTTCGCGATCGCAAAGCTCATCCAATGGAATTGGCCAGAAGTGTACGGCGAAGAGAACTTTGTCATCCTACTTGGAGGGTTGCATTTAGAAATGGCTGCTTTGACAACTCTCGGGGATTTGCTGGATGGCAGTGGCTGGACTAATGTTCTTACCCAAGCAAGTATTGCGACAGCAGGAACGGCTGACTCCTTTCTCAAAGGTGCCCATGTCAAGCGCACTAGACATGCACACCAAGTCACCTGCAGTGCATTATCAAGTTTGCTCCACACTGCTTATGATGTGTATAGCATGGAAACAAGTGCACCGCTGTCATTTGATGATTGGTGTGTGAAGAAAGCTGAGGTTTCTCCACAGTTCCAGTACTGGTATATGGTCATGCACCTGGAATGTCTCCTCCTGGTCTATGTGCGGTCACTTCGTGATGGTAACTTTTCACTCTACGTTCCTGTGCTGAAGGCATTAGCTCCATGGTTCTTTGCCTTGGACCACACTCACTATGCTCGATGGGTTCCCGTTCACCTACGTGATATGATAACACTACACCAACGACTTCCCCATGTAGCGAAGGAGTTCGATCAAGGCAGCTTCATTGTTCATAAGACGACTCGCCCCTTCTCAGCCATGGCTATCGACCAGGCACATGAACAAAACAACAAAATCGTCAAGGGAGATGGTGGGGCAATCGGGTTGATGCAAAATCCTAGAGCTCTACTGAGGTGGATGGTAGCTGGACCAGAAATCGCGAGGGTAATAGACAGTTTCGAAACAGTTGGCTCGGATAACAACACTGGGAAAGACCAAGTCAGGCATCATGAGCATACACAATCCCCACAAGTCTCCTTTGCCAGCGAGGTCAGGGCTCTTGTGCAAGTAATCAAGGACCTCGGTAATCCATTCATGGAAGACAGTGGCGACCTTCTGGTTTTAAATACCAGAGACATCCCAGATCAAGCTGTAGCTAAAACTTTTCGTGGGATAGAGAAGCTGGGTCAGGACCAATATGACAGCTATGTCACTCAGCGGTTAATTGAGCGAACAACACCTGTATCGGATACGATTCCCAAAAACAGATTGGCCTTGTTCAGCCGGCCACCCACAAGGACTCCATCCAAAGTGACACAGATGGTAGCATCGCTCAAGAGTGACTGCACTGTTCTCCAGGCTTTACATCGCATGCCAAACACGTGACGGTGATTTGGAAAACTTCTTCAAGCATGAAAACCATGCATACCCGCCAGCCTTGTCTCAGTTGGGAAAACTACGGCTTGGTACCAAAGCGGATCTAACCGACTGTCTTTTTTACATCACAAGGAACTGGCCAAGGGCACATCAAAAATGGGTAACACAAAGCCCGCTTAGTTGCCAGTCCCTATAAAGAAGACAGTAAGAGAATAAAATAAAAAAAGAGGGGTAGGCCAATTTAGTTCGGGAGGTGTCTTGTTACTCTTCTTTTGAAAAGATTTAAGTCATAGGAAAGTGGAAAAATAGAAACAGGAAGAGAGTTCCAGAGTTTACCAGTGAAAGGGAGAAGTCTAGAGAAGCTTTGTACATCTGAAGGCGAGCCGCCAACAGTCGACGTCATCATACTGGATGGAGCTGCTATCGCCAATATGCTGAGGCCAGTGGGAGCGAAAACCTTCCAAGACTACGCCACACTAGTGTTCCTGCCGTACATCAAGGCACAGTTGGCAAAATCCAACAGAGTTGACATTATTTGGGATGTGTATCGCCAGGATAGTCTAAAGAATACAACAAGAGAAAAACGAGGAAAGGGCGTCAGAAGGCGTGTCACAACAGTCAACTCAATCCCAGGAAACTGGCAAGAGTTTCTGAGAATAGATGACAACAAGACTGAGCTCTTTCATTTTTTGGCACATCAAGTGGTGGAAAATCTTTCGACCGAGAAGGAAGTGATCTCAACATGCGGCGAGAATGTGCTTTGTTCTCGTGTTCATCAGGATGTCTCATCGTTGGCACCTTGTACTCACGAAGAGGCCGACACCAGGATGTTTCTGCACGTCATGGATGCAGCAGAGAAAGGTTATCGCAGGCTGCTGCTGGGTACAGTGGACAAGGATGTCGTCATCCTGGCTGTCTCGAATGTTGTGCAATTCGAGAACACGCAACTTTGGATAGCGTATGGTACTGGCAAACACCTTCGATACATCCCAGCTCATCAAATCGCCACATTTTTGGGTGCAGAAAAGGCACGAGCTCTTCCCATGCTCCACGCATTCACCGGTTGTGACACGGTCTCTTCCTTTGCTGGTAGGGCAAGACAACTGCCTTTGACACATGGAAATCATTCAATGCTGTTACTGCAGTATTTTCGAAACTTGTTGCAAAGCCAGCAAGCTTCAATGATGAGTGTATGTCAGTACTAGAGTCGTACGTAGTGTTGCTATATGACAGAACGAGTTTTGAAGCTACCGCTGACTCAGCCAGGAGACATCTATTCACTACCAAAGCAAGATTTCCCTCGATGCCATCCCCAACTAGCGCAGCGCTTTTGCAGCACGCAAAACGTGCCATTTACCAGGGCGGACATGTTTGGGGCAGGCCACACATACGAGCTCCAGATGTTCCCTTCGCCAGAGTCATGGGGATGGAAAAAGAATACTTCAGGAGGATGGGAGCCATTGTGGACATTGTTGCCAGAAGCAGCAGTGTCCTGTTCAGAGTTGCTACGGTGTGGCTGTAAGAAGGGATGCAGGGGACTCTGCAAATGTGTCAAAGCTGATCTGAAGTATACGTCACTCTGCAACTGCGCTGGTAATTGTGATCACAATGATAGCCATTAACTTGTGTTGTTTAGTTGTTCAGTTGCTAACTATTCTTGAATTGTGTGCCACTCAGTGCTGGATTTTTTCTTTGATATATAAGGGTCTATTCAACATTTTGTTTTGCTTATTTTGTTGATATGCTGTTTTGTTCCGCGCCTTGTCACCTTAAAAAAATATTGTTTCATTTCTATGTTAGTGTTTTGAATAACGATATACATGTATGTGATATTGTGATAAGGTATACACACATGGTTATATATTATGGTGTCATATTCTTTGACAATAAACTATGTGATTTTTTTGTAAATGTGTGTTAAATTATTTCCTAAACCTTGAAAAATTGCTGCATTTTCCATTTTTTCGCGAGCTAATTTAATTTTTTGTCTGACATATTCATTTGTGTACATGTTATCATCAAAACGATGATTCCATTGGATTCCTCATAGCTCAATCAATCAATCATTGGGGGCATACGCCGGGGGGCGCGTCGCCTCGCCCACCCTACGACGCCACTCCCGGGGGTCACCACGCGCGAGTTCCCATGCAGGCTCCTTTTCCATACCAAGCAGCTCTCGACAAGAAACATCAACTTGCCCCAGCCACGAGCCTTGTGGGCGGCCCCTTGGCCTCCTCCACGCCGGATTGTCTCTTACAGATACAACCCGATGGGAAGGATCGGTTTCAGGGTTGATAATGTCAATGGCATTAATGATAATAAGTTATAACAATAATAATAACTCAGATAAAATAATCATAACAATAATAGTGATACTAACAATAATATTGATAACAATAATGATAATAATAATCAATATGATAATAATAATGATAATAATAATAATAATATTGATAATGATCATAATGATAATAATAAAGATACTGATACTATCATCATACTACCTACATGCACACACACACACACACACACACACACACACACACACACACACTACTATCTATGGTAGTATGATGATAACAATGATAGCAATTGTAATAATGAAATATTAGCACAGCAATACTAATTAAGAAATTGTACCGTAATAATTATCAAAAAGATAAAAAAAAAGGAAAAAAACCCATAATATATATATATATATTATATATATATATATATATATATATATATATATATATATAGATATAATATATATATATATTATATATATATATATATATATATAATATATATATATAATATATATATATATATATATATATATATATATATAATATATATATATATATATATAATATATATTATATATATATATATATATATTAATATATATAAAATTTAAAATATATATATATATATATATATATATATATATATATATATATATATATATATTATATAAGGTGAAATATAACAGTTTCAGTCGCCACTATTCCAACATTTCAACCCCTAGTACCCCCGAGAGTCACACCCTCGATAGAGAGAGAGACTCTCTTTCGAGAGTCACACCCTCGATATCTTCTCCCTCCCTCCCCCCACCTATCCTCACCCATCACTGGAGCAAGGCGTGGTGGGGTGAGGGAAGGAACAAGGAGGGAAGGAGAGATAAGAATGAGTAAGTGTCATGTATGTTGGTGTGAGAAAACTTATAATACCAAGAATAAGGAGATACTGAAATGGATCTAATGTGTGGTTTTAACATCATCATCATCATTAATATTATCATCTCACCTGGCTATTTAATCTTAATCTACATATCTCTAGAAATGTCTGAAAAAAATATTATTTCCTTAGATTTTGCGTTTCCTTAGAAATTTACTTCTCAGGCCTAAATTTTCTTAAAATAAGGACATTTCCTGAAAGTGGAAACCCTGGTTCACTGTAACACCAGGACTGCCAGATAGTTGGGCGGGTTTATTAAATTAACTGAAAAAAATAAATAAATAGAATAAAAAAGTATTTACATTTTCATATTATATGTATATAAATACAATGTATTTAAAGACTCATTAAAGTATTTAATTACTGCATTTAAATACATGAAAACTAATGTATTTATAAATAGATTTCTTAATACACAAATGTATTTAAATACAAATGTATTCAAATACTGCCCAGCGCTGGCCATCTATCTATCTAACCTGTCTTTCCCAGGAATCTCAGGAACTTAGTCCAAAAATAAATGTTAAAAGGAAATTTGAATCAAATTATTGTTATTTTCCTTATATAGAGGTTACATTATACATACTAATTACTGATACAAAAATAAATGGCCTACGCCACATATAACTTTATTTTAGGGGGTCTATGCTGCACGGTAGGGGTTACGAATTGTAAAAAAAGAGATAGCCGACGACAGGGGCGGATTTATGGTGTGCGGAGCCCTAGGCCGGTGGGAGTGCGGGGCCCTGAATGAAATGTGGGGTAAAATTCTAGTCCTTTCCCGCCATTAATAGTGTTTATTTTTTCTTCAGACCTTCACAGACCCCTTCAGATACCTCTATAACGTAATTATAAAGTGGGGGAGAGATGCCCCCTTCAACCCCCCTCCCCCCTACATTACCCCCGCCCTGGACCACCCAAAATAAAATTTCTAACCTAACTCACTACAACCTAGCCAATAACCTCCTAACGAGATATAAAGGTGGGAAAGGACTACAACTTTACCAGGTTAGGTTAGTAATTTATTTTTATTTTTTAATCTCTCCCCCACTTAATTATTACGTTTTAGAGGTATCTGAAGGGAGTTGTGAAGGTCTGGAGAAAATAAAACCACTAATAAGGACGGGAAAGGACTCTAGAATTTTACCAAATGTGGTTCAGATTTCATATTAGTTTAATTGAAACTTTTTCCACCCATATTTTACATTATGTTGGTACTAATTTGTGGCATATAATGGTACATGCAATGTAACAGTGTTCGAGCAAATAAGAAATGTCCAGCATTCTGAATTTTCATTGAAAACTTATTTTTTCCTCTGTGGTGCGGGGCCCTTGCGGGAGCGGGGCCCAGGCCATGGCCTACTCGGTCCCCCTTTAAATCCGCCACAGGAAACTTTATTTTAGGGGGGTCTATGCTGTACGGTAGGGGTTAAGAATTGTAAAAAAAAAATGGCCGACGCTATAAGAAACTTAATTTTAGGGGGTCGATGCTATAGAGGTCAATGATTGTCTGAGAATGGACAAGTAAAAAAAAAAAACGAAAAAATCAAATACCGATACCGGTAATACCGGTATTTTGGCACGGTATCGGTATACCGGTATCGTAACTGATACCGGTGTGAGGACGTATCGGTATTATTCCCTTAAACCGGTATCGGCAATACCGGTATTTTCTTGATACCGCACAACCCTAGTGTGTGTGTGTGTGTGTGTGTGTGTGTGGTGTGTGTGGTGTGTAGGTGTGGTGTGTTGTGGTGTGTGTGTGTGTGTGTGTGTTGTGTGTGTGTGTGTGTGTGTGTGTGTGTGTGTGTGTGTGTGTGTGCGTGTGTGTGTGTGTGTGTGCGTGCGTGCGTGCGTGCGTGCGTGCGTGTGGTAGTAGTAGTAGTAGTAGTAGTAGTAGTAGTAGTAGTAGTGTAGTAGTAGTAGTAGTAGTAGTAGTAGTGTGTGGTGGTGTAAGTATTATTTCATAGTCATCAACATTACTATAGTATGCTAACGTAAACTACCGCTAACACTAATTCATCCGAAGGAAGTTATTGATATTAGTCAGGTGGCAATATCAAACCCTTTAACTTTTAAGTGCGCATCTAGTCTGTTTTAAATTGTAGTTATTGTGCTGGTTCGACAACTTTAGCTAGTAATTTGTTCCATCGATTAACTCCTCTGACATTGAAGTAATTATTTCGAAGGTTTGTGTTGAAACTGAGAAGGAGAAGGAGGAGGGGGAGGAGGATGGGGAAGAGAAAGAAGAGGAGAAGGAGGGTGAAGAAAATGTGCGAAGTAGTGTTGAGAAATCTTTTTACCTCCGCCAACGAAGTTGGAGGGGTTATGTTTTCACCCCGATCTGTCTGTCTGTTAGTAGAGTACCTACGATGAGCCAGTCGGAGCTATTTGACCTCTGACCCCTTACTTCCGGGTTCATTGACCTCTAACGGTATTTTTTATTTGACCTCTTGACCTCTAACGGTATTTTACTTCCTGGTTCCCACGCTCTTACGGTATTTTACTTCCTGGTTCCCACGCTCTTACGGTATTTTACTTCCTGGTTCCCACGCTCTTACGGTATTTTACTTCCTGGTTCCCACGCTCTTACGGTATTTTACTTCCTGGTTCCCACGCTCTTACGATATTTTACTTCCTGGTTCCCACAGGAACCTCTTGACCAGTAACGGAACTTTATTTCCTGGTTCCCACGCTTTTATGAATGGGTGTGTACTCCTGCATTGTACTATGCATTTAATGAATGAGTCACTACTGCAGCTGAATGGGTCATGTGGTGTACTCCAGTGACCTCTTGACCTCTAACGGTACTTTGCTTCCTGTTTCCCACTGATGACACTCAGAGAAAGTTGTGAAACTTTTAAACATCCCCCCTTTATGCATCCCTCCCTCCCTTCCCCCCTCCCTCCCTTCATCCTCCCTCCCTCCTCTTCCTCTTTCCTCCCTCCCTCCTCCTCCCTCCCTCCCTTCCACGTCCCCATTCTTCCTCCTTCCATCCCCTTCACGCTTTTTACCTCCTGTTCCTTAATCATGCTCTCTCTACTCTCTCTCTCTCTCTCTCTCTCTCTCTCTCGCTTCTCTCTCTCTCCTCTCTCTCTCTCTCTCTCTCTCTCTCTCTCTCTCTCTCTCTCCTCTCGCTTTCATCTTCTTCGCTTCCTTCCCTCACATTAGCTCCTTATTACCTACCCTTCCTTCCTCTTTCTGTATTATCTCTCTCTCTCTCTCTCTCTCTCTCTCTCTCTCTCTCTCTCTCTCTCTCTCTCTCTCTCTCTCTCTTAGTGACGTCAAGCTTGTCTCAGGACTGAATGAATGACATTTTTGGAAAGTCATCGTAGTGAGAGGTGTGTGTGTGTGTGTGTGTGTGTGTGTGTGTGTGTGTGTGTGTGTGTGTGTGTGTGTGTGTGTGTGTGTGTGTGTGTGTTCTTATTTTACCTATTTGTACAAAAAAAAATAAAAAAAACGTTGTACTGTAATATATATATATATATATATATATATATATATATAATATATATATATATATATATATATATATAATATATATATATATATATATATATATATATATATATATATATTTTAGATCACTACTTCCATGTAGCCTTATTACTAGGTCAGGGGGGAAAATATAACAAAAGTTGTGCAAAACTAATATATTGAAAACAACAAGAAAATCTATATTCCATCTTTTATATGATAAATACGAGAGCGGAAGGGAGTCTACCGCCACCGTCAGCCACCTGTGTCTGGGGGAACAAATAAGAAATTGTGAGGTATTCGCCTGTGGTGATACTTTCTTGATTCAAATAGAATAAAACTATATCAAGTATAGGCGTCCAGTCTCTGGCCCCTTTGCTGTTGGCTCAGTTCTTGCGGCTGGAACGTGGCAGCGAGCCACGTTCTAGCCAATCATCTCATTACGCTAATTACTCATTAAGGGCTTGTTCTACGCAAAAAGTTTGTTGCACAGACCCCCATTGATTTTGACAGCACTACTTGCATGTCAAATTTCAGCTTAATCCGACAATATTTAGGAGTAGTTATACACTTTTTGACTTAAACTTGGTTCCACGGGTCTTATGGTAAGAAGCAGCTCGCTTCGCTCGCTGCCAATTAGATTTTATTCTGGCGAACTACCTTCATTTATACGAAACTTTACACTCACAATTAATTTAGTTTCAATAAAACTTCTTTTTATACATGAAAATTACACCTTTGAATCTAAGTATGAGAGAGGAGAGCCCGCCACCAGCGACATATTTACTGAGGAGAAATCAGGGGTAATTATCAAGAGGTGCTTGACCGGATGGTAATTATAGAGAGGTGGCTAAAAAAAAAAAGGTGGATCGAGGAGAAAGTGTCGTAGCGAGGAGGTGACTGTCCTGATGACAATTGTCGCGAGGAGATAGGTGACTGGTGGCCGGGTGTAGGAGAAGGAGGGTTACTTAAATTATCGTTCAGAGTCAATCGCTATTCAAGGAAAGACGTGAAAGCTGCAAGAAAGCCAAGCTGTAAAAAAAAAACACAAAAAAAACCAACCAGTTACAACAGATGGCGTCTCTTGTCAGTGTGCGCATCGTCTGCATGTGTACATTTGCTGGCCGGGAATTCGAGCACGTGGAGACCAGCAGGATGAAACCCCTCACAACACGTTGTCACCTGCGCTTTCATGAAGCTTACATGTCCTCCCACGCCTGTGAGTGTGATAGCCTCACCCGTCTTATACAGTGCTTATAATTTATGATCCAGCCTGGATTCCTCGCAGGCCTTAACAACACCGAGACCAAGAACGCCAGGATGAGTGAACAAGAGCATTGATGAGTTCTGTGCAATATGTATAAGAAGGAACAACAATAGCATGTTTATAATGTATTCCCTAAGGTCACAGGAAGGTAAGGACATCCGTAATAAGTGAACTAATAAAGTATCACTTTAGATCTTTCTAAAGTGAACTATGAATATGATTATGAACATAACTAATAGGTAACTATAATTAGTACAGGCTTGTATGTTTCGGAGACATAACAACTGTGTGTATGGCACGATGCTGAATATTGTGTTACCATGTTATGTACTTGTTATGTAGTTTTTATTACCTAATTTTTTGCCAACGTTTTTCATGACATGTTTTCTCGTTATTGCTTGTACTTATGTTAAATACATACATTATGAAATACCTAGTCAATACTGGTTATGATGCATTTGTTTTTACCTTTCCTTACCTCACTAATAATCTTCTTTTTTTCAGGAGAGCCTCTCCACTGTAAGAGTATTTGCCAGCCTTCCCTTATTTGATGCTCTATGAACTAAAGTATGTTATGTTTTTGTGAACTGCTATATGCTATGAACGATAATTTAAGTAACCCTCCTTCTCCTACACCCGGCCACCAGTCACCTATCTCCTCGCGACAATTGTCATCAGGACAGTCACCTCCTCGCTACGACACTTTCTCCTCGATCCACCTTTTTTTTTTTAGCCACCTCTCTATAATTACCATCCGGTCAAGCACCTCTTGATAATTACCCCTGATTTCTCCTCAGTAAATATGTCGCTGGTGGCGGGCTCTCCTCTCTCATACTTAGATTCAAAGGTGTAATTTTCATGTATAAAAAGAAGTTTTATTGAAACTAAATTAATTGTGAGTGTAAAGTTTCGTATAAATGAAGGTAGTTCGCCAGAATAAAATCTAATTGGCAGCGAGCGAAGCGAGCTGCTTCTTACCATAAGACCCGTGGAACCAAGTTTAAGTCAAAAAGTGTATAACTACTCCTAAATATTGTCGGATTAAGCTGAAATTTGACATGCAAGTAGTGCTGTCAAAATCAATGGGGGTCTGTGCAACAAACTTTTTGCGTAGAACAAGCCCTTAATGAGTAATTAGCGTAATGAGATGATTGGCTAGAACGTGGCTCGCTGCCACGTTCCAGCCGCAAGAACTGAGCCAACAGCAAAGGGGCCAGAGACTGGACGCCTATACTTGATATAATTTTATTCTATTCGAATCAAGAAAGTATCACCACAGCCGAATACCTCACAATTTTTTATTTGTTCCCCCAGACACAGGTGGCTGACGGTGGCGGTAGACTCCCTTCCGCTCTCGTATTTATCATATAAAAGATGGAATATAGATTTTCTTGTTGTTTTCAATATATTAGTTTTGCACAACTTTTGTTATA
>JACEEZ010009864.1:80000-97500 GCA_016584305.1 Chionoecetes opilio | reverse complement strand
ATCACTGGGGCAGCACTGGGGAACTGCAACACGTCCCTCGAATCGGGAAGGGTTGGATTCGCTCCACACGACGCACGCGGTGTTGAAAACCTCGATTTACAACTCCGCCAGCCTCACCGCCAGCCTCATGAGCCCTAGTCTGGACGGGCCTTAAGTTTTGTGTGGTTCAGGCGGAGATCGACGAGGCGGACATCCAATGTTGGCGGCAGCCACCGCCATCATCCATGTGACGGCAAGTTAATGCTTGAATGAGTTGGCCCAAACCGCCAACATCGATAAGTTTATATCCACTTTTGTGTTTAAGGAATCAAAACTGCTCAAATTACAGCAAAACAAGTTCTAAATTAACCTTGAAAATATTCTTAATGTTACTTACGCGCCAAATCATCCTTTATATCAGATTCCCAATATGCATTTCTACTTTTAGCAGAGTATGGCTACGTTAGATGGCTAATCCCTCTAACGTTTAAAGCATTTGGTCAGTTTTATGAATAACCTTTTGACCATCATTGTTAGGTGGGAGTACTTTTAGGCACAGTAGCACGCAAAAATATGATTACGGCTCCTGGGGCCACATTCAAAGACGCTAACGTCCATGCTTAACAACTTAGCAACTGTCATCAGCTGTTTTGGTATTCTGCGGGGAGATTGACGACGTACTTAAAGACGTTAAGTTGTTAAAACAAGGCAACTGCCTATAGGGTGGTGTTGAGGATGCAACATACATAAAAATACTCATAAATTGAGTATATATGATGTTTTCTGACTCAAGAACTGAACAGGGCAAGTATACAAATGAAATTAGGCCATATAACAAACCCATGAGCTCGTGGTGAGTTTGTTTTGGGGTGATGGGCCGAGAGTGGTGAGCAGCGGCATCTCACCACACCGGCGGGTAGCGACTAGCGATGCCAGACACCACCACGCACGGCTCCGCGGCAGACTGAAGGTATGTATAGTGGCGTGCCCTTTTCCTTAATTAAAACCCAAGCCCTTGTCCATCCAGCAGTGAATGGATACCGGGACCTGAGTTACCGGGTGTTAGCCGGCGGTTTGTGACCCGCCTCCTGGGGTGGTGGCTTCCCCCAACACTAAAGGGAGGCGAGCTACGATCGAATAGATATCAAGCGAAAAGATCACAAGAAGAAGAAGAGCGCCCTATTACTCGGAAGGAATAATGAATAGCTATAATACAAGGAAGTACAAGCCACCGGCATACAACAAGCCCAAGCGCTTGTGGTGAGTTTGTTTTGTGATGTGCCAAGAGTGGTGAGAGCGGCATCTCAACCCGGCGAGAAGCGACTAGCGATGCCAGACACCACCACGCATGGCTCTGTGGCAGACAGCACCTACGCGTAGCTATCACAAATCTGGCTCGCCAAACACAAGACAAAAAGCAGAACCAATAACAACAATAATAATTATATAAGAATATTCCTCCTCCTCCTCCTCCTCCTCTCTATCCTTCCTCCTTACCCTTTATTCTTCTCTTCTTTCTCTTCCCTTCTTCCTCTACCTAATTCCTCCTCCTTCATCACCACTACTACAACTACTACTGATATACTGCTGCTGTACTACCAGTACACCAAACTGCTATACGAAAAGGTTAGGAGGAGGAAGAGGAGGAGGAGAAGGAGAAGGAGAAGCTAGGAGGTGGAGGCGGAGGAGGAGGAGGAGGAGGAGGAGGAGGAGGAGGAGGAGGAGGAGGAGAAGAAGGGTGGAGCATCAGAGCTAATTTTGGTGTGGATGATAAATTTGTAAACACAGCTGAGAGCGTGGAAGCCTTGTGATTGGCTGAAACTTTTTGAGAAATACTATGTGATTCGCTGGCGAGGCTGTGACGTCATTGTAGTCGCTCAGCCAATCAGCTATCGGTGCCTATAGCAACCATGTGCCGCCACTGCCATGTCTCGTACCGGAATACCCACTAGTATAGCCCCGGGGTGGAGAAATAGAGGGATGTTGTTGAGCGAACAACCGTGGCCTTTAACTCTTTCAGAATGTCTGCCCTGGTGGTTAGCGCGGGGACAATAGGGAGCTTTAAAAGGGGGCTGGATAAATTAATGGATGGGGATGAAAAGTGGATGTAGGTAGTGTTAAGTAACAGGAGCCACCACGTGTAGGTCTCCCGGCCTCTTGTAGCTTCCTTATTTTCATATGTTTTTATGTTCTTACCAGTAAACAAAATGCTATCATTAGGACAGGGATGTTGCCTGGACACGTAGGTAGTGGTGGTGGTTGAAATGCTTTCTAAATGTGTAGTTCCTCTCAATCTATATAATTATTAGTAAAACAGAGACTGGCTTAAACTTGTCAAGGCATTTTACGGTTCTCAAAATTAAGATTTACTTCTTTTTTTCCCTTTTTTTTAATTAACATCATGAGTACTGGCCAAGGGCAAAAAAATATATATAACTCCTTCTAAATACGTAGTTCCTCGGCATCTAAAAAAAAATTCAAGGTATTTTACGGTCCTCAAAATTTAACCTCACTTCTTTTCTACCTTTTTTAACATCATGAGGTCAAGGACACACACCAAAAAATATATCAACAAAATGGCCGCTACCGCTTGCTGCCTGACCTTGGCCCAAGTAAAGAAACAAGGTATCAATATATGAACCAGCACTCGTACGCTATGTTGTGAATTAATGACGTATTTGTTAGGTATTGTAATGCGAGGACAGCATTGCAACACCACGGTTTAGGGGTGCAGGCTTACGTAGATGTCTTGCCTTCACCTTGCAACGCCTTGTGTATGTCACTACACGGGCTGAAGGCAGGCTGGAAACAGGGTAGGGCAAAACAGGGAGTTTTCGTGGGTCATGTAGCAGATAAGATAAGATTTTCATCCTATCTAGACACTTTGCAAGTACCAACTACAAGGTTATTGACTATACAAAGCGCCGCCACGTCAGCATGAACTAGGCGGACTCGAACCGCTGACCGAATGCACAGGGACGCTGCACATTGGGAACTCACGTCTCTACCAACCTTGCCACCCTGACAGGCTCATGTAGCAGAGGTTGTTATAGTAATTGTCCAGAACATTTCATCATTCCTGATTTAATGCAGTTAAAATATAGCCATTATCGAGTAGGGATGTACCGATACCAATATTTTGGCCGATACCGATACTCAGTTCAGAGCCGATACCGATACTCCGATACTGTCAATACACCGATACTTAGCCGATACCGATACCGGTACTTTTTTCTAGAAAATTTAATTGTGAATTACGTAGGCTATAAAATTAGTCTCATAATCGTATATCTTAAATCTTAACCTCATTGACACCCATGACATGAACTTAAAGTAATCGTCCAGACCATTTCATCATTCCTGATTTAATGCAATCAAATCATAGCCATTAACGAGTATATCAACAATACGTCTTCACTTTTTGTATCCAGTCAGCCGTTTTTAAATAATCCGCAATCAAAATCTGCAAATTCCCCGAGTTTTCAAAACACTCCTCAAGGTTTGCAGACGCTCAGGCTCAGGCTCGGTGACGTAGCATCAGGGAGGCTCCTCTTCCCGCGCGCTGATCAGAGGCGCGTAAACACAGAGATAAATATAGTACTTGAAGATATTTGGGTGTTTCTGATAGATTTTTTTTGCTATATGCCACATGCATGCATCCTTTATGGGTGCAGCATGCTTCCTTCCCACACACACGCCTGCACACCGACACCCTTCCCACACACACGCCTGCACACACGCCTCCTTCCCACACACACGCCTGCATTTCGCCTCCTTCCCACACATACGCCTGCACACACGCCTCCTTCCCAAACACACGCCTGCATACACGCCTTCTTCCCACACGCCTCCTTCCCCCACACACCCCTGCACACACGCCTCTTTCCCACACACACGCCTGCACACACGCCTCTTTCCCACACACACGCCTCCTTCCCACACACACGCCTACATACACGCATCCTTCCCACACACACGCCTCCTTCCCACACACACGCCTGCATACACGCATCCTTCCCACACACGCCTGCACACCGACACCCTTCCCACACACACGCCTGCACACACGCCTCCTTCCCACACACACGCCTGCATACACGCCTCCTTCCCACACACACGCCTGCACACACGCCTGCATACACGCCTCCTTCCCACACACACACCAGCATACCGACACCCTTTCGACACACACGCCTCCTTCCCACACACACGCCTGCACACCGACACCCTTCCCACACACACGCCTCTTTCCCACACACACGCCTGCAAACACGCCTCTTACCCACACACACGCCTCCTTCCCACACACACCGCCTGCACACCGACACCCTTCCCACACACACGCCTGCACACACGCCTCCTTCCCACACACACGCTTGCATACACGCCTCCTTCCCACACACGCGCTTGCATACACGCCTCCTTCCCACACACACGCCTGCACACCGACACCCTTCCACACTCACGCCTGCACACACGCCTCCGTCCCACACACACGCCTTCACACCGACACCCTTCCCACACTCACGCCTGCACACACGCCTGCACACCGACACCCTTCCCACACACACGCCTACACACACGCCTCCTTCCCCCACACACCCCTGCACACACGCTTCCTTCCTACACACACGCCTGCACACCGACACCCTTCCCACACACACGGCTGCACACACGCCTCCTTCCCACACACACGCTTGCATACACACCTTCCCACACACACGCCTGCACACACGCCTCCTTCCCACACACACGCCTGCAGACACGCTTCCTTCCCACACACACGCCTGCACACCGACACCCTTCCCACACACACGCCTGCACACACCCTCCTTCCCACACACACGCTTCCTTCCCACACACACGCCTGCACACCGACACCCTTCCACACACACGCCTGCACACACGCCTCCTTCCCACACACACGTCTGCACACCGACACCCTTCTTACACACACGCCTCCTTCCCACACACGTGTGTGTGTGTGTGTGTGTGTGTGTGTGTGCAGGAAGGGTGTTGGTGCGCAGGCGTGTGTGTGGGAAGGAGGCGTGTGTGCAGGCGTGTGTGTGGGAAGGGTGTCGGTCACAGCGACAGATTCACTGTCTGACACCTAAGTACAATCGCTCATCATAACATTTGCCGACAGATGTCAGACAGAGTGTCTGCGGTCGTCCCTGTTCTGACGTCATCAATAACAGTCGTAGCCCTGTTGGAGGGAAGATTTTTTTTTTCGCGCGCTTTTTACAAAAGCGTGTTTTTACGGAAAGGCCTGAAAATCAATTATTTTTGGTGGATTAGGTGTTTTGAATGTACATTCAACATAATTAGGCAAAAAAAAAATGGGTCTGGACGATTACTTTAAGTCAGTCAATAGCCAATCCTGAGGCGACTTCCTAAACAGGGAAAGGGTTGATCATACTACCGATTACCCGGTAAGGGCTGCAACTCCATGTTTTTTTAGGCTAGGGTTAAACATACTGTACTATTATTTTCCCAGACATTCTCCTCTTGTAGATTAGGGGGGGGGGGGTATTCCTAAATACGTTGCTTACGCCGCTTCTTATTGAGGACGTTGCGGCTCCAGACCTGTGGTGAGCGCCAGTCTGGGCACTGTGGGGGCAGACAAGTACACAGGCTAGGTCTTTAATACATCAGATTTTTTTCTCAACTCAGGGTTCGACAATAACAAGAAGTCACTTATTATTACACGAGTAGCCTATATATGGTACAAAATTATTTTGTTCGAGTATATACCGGTATCTCTTCTCACAAACAATGCACCTTAAAAGATGAATAGAAAGTTATCGGCAGTATCGGCCAATATTTCACCGATACCGATACCCCTAAAACAGGCCGATACCACCGATACCGATACATCGGTACATCCCTATCATCGAGTATATCAACAATATGTTGTCACATTTTGCATCCAGTCACCCGTTTTTAAATAATCCGCATTCAAAATCTGTAAATTCCCCGAGCTTCCAAAACGCTCCTCACGACTTGCAGACGACGCACCACGGCTCGGTGACGTCACCTGAGGAGGCCTACCAACCCCGCGGTAATACAAATACACGTAAAATTAGAAATAAATATAGTACTTGAAGAATTTTGCATGTTTCTGATATTTTCTTTTAGCGATATAGCATTTACTATAGTTTATTCACTTAAGCTGGATTCCTGGGCTGGGAGCTGGGAACTGCCTATCCGAGTTTGTAAGGACGTCGCTGATTGGCTGATAGACCCGGGCTGGGTGGCGATGGTGGTGGTACTTGCCTCGCCGCAACCCAAAACCCTTGCGTTGCCTCAGAAAAATATTCATATTTCTTGGTTTTACTCATCTCTTACACAAGATAGACCTATTTTGTTTGCATTAGTAAATCAGGCAGTGATTGTTCAACAACAACACGCCATTCATAACTCAATAGGGTAAAAAATAAAGTCATGACTGACTATCACAAGAGTAGGCGGACTTTTAGGTTTTCAGTGCATTGAAATGTTGTACTCCTACCCGATATAACCAAGCTACCAGATAATATTTATGCAAGCTGAGCCTACCATCGTGTTCATAATACATTGCTGCATATCATGAGCATAAAAAAATTACAGTAAGACTACACTAATATTAAGATAATTGAAGGAAAGTAAAAGAGTGTATAAACATTATTTCTTGCTTAGTTTGCTTCAACTCGCTCTAACTCCATAAGTTTTAGTCACATTCAATTTTCAAGAACTGTTTCAAAATTCTTATACTTTTCCGCTTCCTGTGGTATGTAGCACGTACCAATAAGGAAAAGAGTAGGTGGTCAAAATGGCTAAGAAAGTTAAAACTACTACTGCAAACTGGCAAAGTGACGGGGGAGCATTGCTCCCTATATAGGAGAGACTGTTTTCGGGAGAGCTATCAGAGGTTCCACCCGTCACGGCACCAGTTTGAAACAGTTTAACTTTCTTAGCCATTTTGACCATCTACTCTTTTCCTTATTGGTACGTGCTACATACCACAGGAAGCGGAAAAGTATAAGAATTTTGAAACAGTTCTTGAAAATTGAATGTGACTAAAACTTATGGAGTTAGAGCGAGTTGAAGCAAACTAAGCAAGAAATAATGTTTATACACTCTTTTACTTTCCTTCAATTATCTTAATATTAGTGTAGTCTTACTGTAATTTTTTTATGCTCATGATATGCAGCAATGTATTATGAACACGATGGTAGGCTCAGCTTGCATAAATATTATCTGGTAGCTTGGTTATATCGGGTAGGAGTACAACATTTCAATGCACTGAAAACCTAAAAGTTTGCCCACTCTTGTGATAGTCAGTCATGACTTTATTTTTTACCCTATTGAGTTATGAATGGCGTGTTGTTGTTGAACAATCACTGCCTGATTTACTAATGCAAACAAAATAGGTCTATCTTGTGTAAGAGATGAGTAAAACCAAGAAATATGAATATTTTTCTGAGGCAACGCAAGGGTTTTGGGTTGCGGCGAGGCAAGTACCATCCCCATCGCCACCCAGCCCGAGTCTATCAGTCAATCAGCGACGTCCTTACAAACTCGGCTAGGCATCGAACAGCTCCCAAGAATCCAGCTTAAGTGAATAGACTATAGTGTCACAGTATAGAAAATATATTCCTCCAAAAACGGGTGAGAATTTAATTAAACGCACATCTAAACTTTTAAGAAACCAATAGGAACTCTCGCCGAAACGCCAACCGAGAACTCTCGCCGACGTGGAAATATTCGGCGACAGTTCCACTGGTAATTGATGAAAAGGAAGAATAAAAGCTATTTCATTATTGCACACAAACTTTTCTCGCTTGTCCCAGAACACTGAAGCTGCAGTTTGACATTGGTAACTGGTGACACTGGTTGGTAACGTAACTTGACCTAAATGGGGATGCCTCCCCCCCCCCCCCCCAAACCCCCCCTGCTCGTTTACAACCCTCTAACTGCAGAAACCAACCCCAAAAAAACCTAGCCTACTGTTTCATTATTGCTGGTATTTTTTAAATTTCCTGAAGGCAGAAACACTGCTAAAAGCTTTCAATGTTATATTGGGTACTATTAGTCCAGTCAAATATGGCCAAACGCCTCTCACCCCAAAAAATTGCAAAAATTTTTTTATTGCTTTATTTTGTTGTTTAAAAGTGAAAAATAACGATAAAACAAAAGTTCCCCAAAATTGGGGTTTCCAAAAGGGTAAAAATGCGTCATGTGAGGGCCGCCTCTGCACTAGAAACACCTAAATTCCAGCTAGGAGGCGGTTAGCTCTCGTTTTTGATAAGTTTTCTTTTCCCCCCAGTAAACGTGACTTTGGAAAAGTCTAAAAAAACAAAAAACCCCATTTTCGGGCTCTAAAAGAATTTGGGCGCATCATTGTCGGACGCTCCTGCAATGAGTCAATTTGGTTGGAAATGCACAGTATTAGACTGGGGAATGCCTGGTTAAGTTTTTTTTTCATTCAGCCATTCCAGTTTTTAATTTTTACTAAATTCTTTCTTTTGTTTTTCAACATGAGAAGATGGGGCAAGTCGGGGAAATTGCCCTTTTATGGGGGCAGTGAGAAGTGGTGAAAACGGGGGTGTTTGGGTGAAAGGGGCTGAAGGAATCACAAGGCAACCACGAAGAGGCGACATACGTGGAGTTTTGGTCCCCCGGGGTTCAAAAAGATGCAGATGGCTATATTAACAAAAGAAAATATACTTTTTTCAAAAAACCCCAAGACCCCCCCAAAACCTGAAAGGAGTGCTTTGTTTCTGTCGGACCTTTCAACAGAAAATCCACTGTTTGTTCTGTGGCAATGAGATAATAAAATCACCCGGTAGTGCCGATTTTGTGAATTCAGTGTTCAAGAATTCTTTTCGTGGAGAAACCCTCTTACATGGTAAAAAGGGAAGGAAGAAAGGAAAATTGCAGACAACTACAGCATTTTTCCCCTTTTTGCGGGATAAACATTTTTGCCATTTTTAAAAAGGGTGAAAAACCAATGAGGATGTGAACGCCCATACCGTTTACTATGGGAAAGGAAACAGAAAAGAGGGAAGGAAGTCGGGTTTTTTTTTTTTCCGAAGGAATTGAAGGGAAAAACCCTTGGGTCAGCGTCGACAATCGAATTTCGAAAACAGAGCCCAAAAGATCACTTTGTTTTTCCAAAGTTTCTCGTAGTGTCTCAAACGAGAAATTTTATCGATGGATATTAAATACAACTCTCGCCATCCCAGCACTCTTTTAGCAAAAAAAGGTTTAGGAAGCGACAAAGACCTGATCACGCTCTTAAAGTCTGTCCCGCCATTTCGGGTGAAACGGGGCCCCGGAGACTGTCCAAGCAGAACCAATGCTTAGATGGGGGTTCCTTTTTTGTCGGCTGAAGTGTTTGAGGAAGGGCCTACACCCCATTTCCAAGACTATGCCATTTTACTGTGAAAAAACCCTTGGCAAGGTACGGGAGTCTTGATGGTAAGTGGGGTCCAGTACGAAGGACAAACCATCAGGGGCCCGGGGACAAATCGTGACGGGGCATAAGGGGAATATCAAAACTGAAAAAACCAAATTTACGGGATGGGGATTCCTTTCCAATAAAAGAGAACAAACAGACACTATCATTATTTCCCTCGCAAAAAATCAGAGGAGTCATGGATCATGCTATGGGGGATCGCTTGGACATTTGGAGGACAGCAATATCATCATCGAAAAAACTACCCCGTCATAGGCGGGGACACGGGTTTTTTTAGTGCTACGCTCAAGCATCTCCGGCGTGGTACAAAACTCTACTTCGCCAGATAAAAGGGGGTCCACTGAGGTATGACTAAAGGTCATAAAGCCCGGGGTTTTAGGTACGAATCTTCAAAAATCTCTGTTTTTTCGCTTTTACCCGGGGGACACCACTTTCCAGGATATTGGAATGGAAAGCAGTTTCTTGAAAAACGATAAAGGTGACCAATCCCGCAAAATTTTGCAAAAATCTTATACACCTGGAAAAACTGGGTTTTTGTAGATCTGGGGGGGGCACTCATGGTGTCTCTTTAAAAGGCAAACCCGGGACAAATTGTTTTTAAAACACCGTCTTTTCAAAAAAGGAGTGGGAAAAGCCCCCGTACACCCGAACACTTTCCCAAAAATCTTCGGGTACAAACTATATTCTCTGAAAGCATCTCCGGTAATCTGGATGGGGAAGGGTGGGATTTTACTCACTAAATAGGGGGGGAGCCTACAAAAACCAAAAGAAAAAGTTCCGTGTACGGACACTGACGCCCCCCCAAAAACCCCCCCTGAAAATGATTCGCGAGCTTTTCCGGTTTTTTTTCAAAACACCCGTTGTACGCCGAAAGATGGATAGATGTTCCAACCTGTGGAAATGCCAAAAAAGGGGGTTGTTCAAACCACGCCAAAAACCCGTATCAGCGATGAAGGGGAAATGGAATATGGAATAGAAACTTGGTCCCATCTTTGTAGACGCCATTTTGCCCCTTTTCCGGAACCCCAATTTTTGGGAACTTTTTCTGTTTGTTGTTCACCTTAAAAAACAAAATAAAAACCCTAAAACAATTCGCAAATTTTTTTAGGGTTGTTGGCTACTTTTGACTAGACTAATAGGCTAATATCATTATCACGAACTGTCGCCGAAATAGGAACATCGCGAATTAGTGACAATATTAAACAACCGCCGCACGTCGTCGAGATTCCTATTGGCGACAGTTCCAGGTACCCCTTAATTTACCAGTGACCGAAAGAAAAACCTAGTCTTGTCGTTTTGAGAGGCAAGACGTGTGAGGAGGGCAGCTCCGTGTGTGTTGATTCAAGGTCGCATTAGTGGGCAGGTTTCAGAATTAGCGTCGACATGGCTAGTGGAGGCGATGGTGTTGTTTTATGTGTGGAGGAGGGTTGTTGTGGAGGTGGGGATGGGAGAAGTTAAGGAGGAGGGTGAAGTGAGAGGCCGAGGTGGAAGCGAATGTGGTAGATGAGGGAGAATGTGTCCGAGGGGGAATGTAGTGAGTGTGTGCAGTGGCGCTTAGTCTGTTCTGGGGCGATCATGACCTGAAAAGGTACTTCGAAGTGAAGTGAAACGATTTGAAAAGCGTGGTGAGGATGCAGTAGATAAGATACGATCTCTTAACTGTGGAGGTGGAGTGAGTGGATTGGCACATGCGAGGGATGTACCTGGATGGTACCAGAGGAGAAGAAGGGGGGACCTCGTGCTACTACTAAGGAGTGTCTCTAGTAAATCACCAAGGAATGGTGATGGCAGGTGGTGAGCATGGTGGTAAACGCCCAAAGCATAAAAGGTAAGCAATGCCCATGTTGTGTGCACGAACGCATTTCATTTACTCTCGGGGCTGCAAGAGGAAGATACGGAGGACGGACGGTAGACGATGACATCATCACCCTAAGGTAAAACTTGGTTGTTTGGTGCAGTCAGGTTAGGCATCTCGATCAGCAGGTTCTGTGACAGGGAGGGATGCGCATGCCTCTCGGTGAGTTACCCAGAGTGGGACGGGGATGGTATGTTAGTGATAAGATAGCTGAGTGCATGGCTGACCAAGGAAAAAGCCCATCGTCTGCCTGAGTGCTCTGGTGTAAAATGATGTTGAGTGTTGTAAGACGTGAGGAATTGCTACGGCGGTTCAAGGAAGTGTAGGTAAAGTTAGGGACAGGGGGTGGGTTCCCTGTGGTGGTGTTGGTGTCCTTTCCAAGACGCTTTGGTTTGACGACTTGTGGTACTTACCAGGGCTATTGCTTTGAATTGCCGGTCTGCACTTCATTGCAAAGCCCAATGGTTGGGCCCTTTGTCCCGACAGCTGGGACCTCTTTTTCGGGCAATAACCACCTCTCCGCAGGGACGGGGTGCACTTTTCGAGGAAAGGAGATTCAGATTCTTGTCTGAATCCTTGTAAGGGAGGTAGTGCACTGCAGGGTTTTTTAAGATAAGAACCGGGGAGTAAGACACTGGGGTCGGGGTAATGGGAAACTTGCGACCTAGGACGAGTTTTCAGAAGGCAGGGAACTAAAGTGATTCATAAGAAGAGAGAGGGGAGGGGTTTAGTTAAAGATATATGAAAATGAACAAAAAATAAGAGGAGTTGCTTGAATGTCTACTATACAACTGTAGGAGTACTTTAAGACAGATAGATTTTTCCTGAGAGGAAATAAATAGTGTGAGGGATTTTGATATATACAATTAACAGAAACATGGTTGGATATGTTCATAAAGGTCTTTGATCCGGAAGTCGATACCTGGGTAGAAGTTATTTCACAAGGACAGAGTTGGCAAGCGAGTGGTGAGATTGCGCTTGATGCAAGGATGCATTGCGTGTTGTGTTATAATGTTATAAAAACGGAGATGACAGCCTAGAGTCTATTGGGTAGAGTTACGGAGGAACTGAGAAATGGTTTTGGGTGTAGTGTAAGCCTCCACCCTTATGTAAAGAGGATTCGCTCCATATGGGGAAGAATAAACAGGCTGCAGATATAATAGACTATGGCGTGGTGATTTTAAATCTTAGGAATGATAACTGGGATTTAATCATAGGTGGACCGCGCACGCCGATGATTATTAAATATAATCAGGATAATTCCTAAGTCAAGCAATCAAGGAGCCTATATCTGTACTAGAGATAATATTCCTAGAATCTATTGCTGACAATAAGACGTTTAGTTGTACAGATGTGAAGGGTGGTGGGAAGTTAGATAATAGCGACCATTGTGAGATCAGTTTGCTTAAATGGGAAATTGAAAATTAAGTGGCAATAACATAGAATACCTTATTTCAGAAGGCCAATTATGCAGATTAAGAAGACACCTGGAGGCTATTAATAAGAGGTGTGGGGGTGGAGGGAAGGAATTTTCCCGGGTAAGGACAGGGCGATGACAGCTGGAAGGCCAATTATGAAGGATTAGGAATGCACCTGGAGGTAATTAAGCGGTTATACATGGAAGTGAGGTCGGGGCTGAGGAGGTAAATTAGAGCGTTAGACATGGAAGTGAGGTCGGGGCTGAGGAGGTAATTAGAGCGGTTAGACATGGAAGTGAGGTCGGGGCTGAGGAGGTAATTAGAGCGGTTAGACATGGAAGTGAGGTCGGGGTTGAGGAGGTAATTAGAGCGGTTAGACATGGAAGTGAGGTCGGGGTTGAGGAGGTAATTAGAGCGGTTAGACATGGAAGTGAGATCGGGGCTGAGGAGGATTATACCTTATTTGTAAGGAATATAAATGACGGACAGAAAAGAAATATTCCTTATAGGGAAATAAGGTCCAGAAAGAGTGATCCAAAATGGATGACCACTAATTTAAAACACAACATTGGAGTAAAAAGAAACGTATATTTAAGGTTCACGGCAGGATTGGTAAGCAAAGAACAGTAGCGTGATGGCAAGGACAGTGAAGAAATTAACTCGAGTTGCTAAGAGCAATTATGAGATTAAAGTAGCAGGACAGGCGAAAAATGACCCAAAGGGGTTCTATCAGGTATATATAAAACCAAGACAAGGGAATTAGTTGGGCCGTTAAGGTCAGGACAGGGTGAGGTATTAAATACGGATGAGGATATGTGTAAAAGTCTAAATGATTATTTCTTAAGTGTTTTTACGGAGGAGGATACACAGACGATACCTGATAGTGAACAGATCTTCAAAGGAAGCGATGAGGAGAAACTCAAAGATATTGTGATAACTAGGGAAATGGTGGAAGAGGGTATAGATAAAATGAAGAATTTTAAATCGCCAGGACCAGATGAAGTGTATCCCAGGGTATTAAAGGAATGCAAGGAGGTTGTTAGTGAGTCGTTAGTGCACATTTTTAGAAAATCGGTTGAGATAGGCGATGTGCCATTATTGTGGAGGAAAGGAAATGTTGTTCCCATATTTAAGAAGGGAGACAGAGGACTAAAGTCAAATTATCGACCCGTAAGTCTAACGTCAGTGGTGGGTAAATTATTGGAATCTATTATTGCAAAAAACATTAGAGAGCACTTAGATAAACATAGTTTGATCAATGATTCACAACATGGATTCACCATGGGTAGGTCATGTCTCACCAATTTATTGAGTTTTCATAGGAAAGTTTATGAGACGGCAGATAATGATAAGGATTATGATATAATATATCTGGACTTTAGTAAGGCATTTGACAAAGTACCACACGAGCGACTCTTAAATAAGGTTAGGGCTCATGGAATAGATGGGAAGGTTCTTCATTGGATCAGAGCTTGGCTAAGTAATAGGCAACAAAGGGTTACAATTATTAATGGTTCTAAATCTGAATGGGGACTGGTGATAAGTGGAGTACCACAAGGGTCTGTTTTGGGTCCATTACTATTTTTGATTTACATCAACGACTTGGATAGTGGGATTAGCAGTGATATCAGCAAGTTTGCTGATGATACTAAGGTAGGTAGGATTATTGGATCACAGTCTGATGTAAACATATTGCAGGGAGACTTAGATAAACTTAATCTTCTCACGCACGAAAAGTTTACTAAGTTTTTCCGTCCACTGCGACATCCGTCTTATGCTCCCTAAGGGGCCTCGCGAAATGGCCTGACTGTGCGGCGAATTATTTTTTTATGTTATCAATTTCACCAACGTGTATTCTTTTTTCCTGGCATTATTATATATCATTGGTTTTGCAAGAAAATATTCTGCCTTATGAAAGAAAAAAATAACAAGAAATGCAAATAAATAGCGGAATTTACCGACTCCGAAAAAAATATTGAGTAAAGAGAAATAAGAAATACTTACGTTCACCACTTCGTAGCTCGAAACTTCCTGAGTCAACTTTTTATGGTTTATATGCCAATAAATGCGGATTTTTATGAGGATTCCAACGCTACCATTATAATTTTCATATGGCCAGTATGGCCAGCTCGGGACACGTTTTAAAGGGACGACAATCCGCGCTCACAGGCTGCCTGCTGAGTGGAAACTGAGACACAAACCCTAATCATTTCACATCCTCTTAAACGAGAGTTGACAATTAGTTTATTTTATAGGTTTAGCTTGGATCTTTGACGCAGAAAATGTTGACGCAATTCTGATAAATACTTTATTTTTGACGAATTTTAACTTCTTTTTTTTGACGCAATTCGCGTCAAAAGCTCAGATTGCAGACGGGCCCGTTTTGACGCGATCGCGTCACCGTGCGTGAGAGGGTTAACGAGTGGGCAGTCAGATGGCAGATGGAATTTAATATTGATAAGTCCAGCGTTATGAATGTTGGTAGAAAAAACTCTGGTAATAGATACACCATAAGCAATGTATCGCTGAAAAGATCAGGGTGGGCATTTTCGAAGGGGCTCTAAACTACACCCTCTTAGCGTCCTAATAGGCGCAGCAACGAACTGATCATGATCCATAGAGGTTGGACAAAAATGTTATCAAAGCTTTTTCACCTGAAATGTCTTCATTGGTGGTAGGTCTCGTCAGAAAAAAAACCTCACCCGAATCCCCCCATGGGAAAGTTCGTTTTGGCCTCAAATCCACGATGGCAGACATTATACAGGCTCAAAAAATTTAATTAACATAATTGTTTAACTAAATGACATAGAAAGACGTTTAAGGTACCATTTTCAACTAATTTCAGGACTCCCATTCGTTTGGTGATATTTTCGGAACCATTAGAGGTCACGATTATGTGTTAAGGTCAAGGTCATTATCAAATTTGATCAAAATTTGATCTCAAAGCTCACCAAATGACGCATATCAGTTCGGAAAATCGCTCAGTGTGGCATCTTCACCTATCGATCACATTAATTTGACTGTATTGAAAAATGTAATCCTCTCCATGGTATGTTTCAATCTAATCAGTATATTATTATTTTTGTTTCAGATAGGACCGTAATGGCAGTGTGCAGTCAGGATGCTATTTGTTTACTGTGCGAGGAGAATATAACATTCACTGTGAAGGATTTTGCATGTGTCAGTCGCAAAGGCCTTGCTGCAATCAATGCTTTCAGTGTCAAATACAATGAACTAAATTCAGTAAAGACATCCCGATTCAAGTTTTTGGCCCGACAATGAGAAGCAGTATGTGCATGAGAGATGTCGTAAAGCTCACCCCTAATACCAGGCGATATGAGCAAATGCGCAAACGTAAACAGACTGTGACTCTTTCTCAGCACACAAACTCAAAATCTGATGTCAACAAATCTGTTTCCATACTGACTGCTATCTCTGTGGAGGTCGGTTGATCAAGAAAAGATCAAGCGACATCCAAACAACACTGATTATGAATTCAATCGGGTCATGCTGCTCCAGGTGAAAGCGACGATTACAAGAAGATGCGCAGAACGTCGTGCAAGCAAAGTAGATGAGTGGGCCGATGCTATATCGCATAGACTCTCATGCATCAACGATCTGCCTGCAGAGGAGGCCCCTTTACCATCGTAGATGCTACCAATACTTCATGTCGCCCCGTAATTTGAAATTGGATTTCACCGTCTACTACCACTGATGGAGCGCTTCCTAAGAAGCGAGGACGTCCCAAACGGAGCAGTGATGAGGAGAAGAAATCGGCCTTCATGCATGTCATTGAATACCTGGAGAACCCAAAGATGACGAGACAGTCAAATTTAGATGAACTAAACGAAATCATGGAGAAGGAAGCTGGTGGTGGTGAAGTGTACTCCAAGAGATCACTCCAGCGACAACTCTATGCGCATTATGGCAGCAGAGTCTCAATCACATCATCAAAACAGCAGCCACTTATCGTCACACTATCTTCGAATGTCAAGCAGTTGATTCAAGAAGCACATACACAATTGAATGACGATTCCAAGGATATGGATTCGCTAATCAAAGTTGTGGGCAGCTATATACGAAATGAAATTAAGAGTGCTGAAAAACAAAGAGATATGAAATCCATTGATCATAATCTCGCCATTCTGCCTCATTCCGTGTGCTTGCTTCTACAGACCGTCATCACAAGTAAAACTGCAGATCTGCGATGTGCATCTATCGGCCAAGCCATCATGAGTGCCACTTGTCCCAGAGCTTTCCTCTCTCCTCTACAAGTCGGTTTGTGCGTCACACTCGATCAGAAATATGGTCATCGCGACCTGATTCAAATTTCTCTTCAACTTTGGCTTCTGTTCATCGTATTCTGAGTCAGTTCTCTACAAGAAAAATGCGGCTGTTACACATGGAGTAGATATTGGTGAGCTTACACAGATTCATTGCTACATTTCATCGCTTGATAATGTTTTACCACAATGCCAAGACACTAGACGGCGAGGATGTCATACATATGATGGGTCAGATGGGTGCTGTAACACCAGCTAAGCCTAGCAAGAACAAAATCCCAAGAATCAAGGTAACACTGGAGGAGATCCGAAAAATGGGGCAACATACAATCATATTTCAAAAGGATCCCAAGGCAGTGCTCGCGAATATCAGGTACACCAATGTTTGTACATTGTCACAGGACACCCAGAACGCCAAGCTTGACATCATGTGGCAAGCAAGTATCGATGCACGTATCTCAACCTTGACCTTTATGGTCCGGATACATGCAATCACTTCATACCG
>JACEEZ010009864.1:55000-65000 GCA_016584305.1 Chionoecetes opilio | reverse complement strand
CTGATACCGGTAATACCGGTATTTGGACACCGGTATCGGTATACCGGTGCTGTAACTGATACCGGTGTGAGGACGTACCGGTATTATTCCCGAAAACCGGTATCGGCAATACCGGTATTTTGTTGATACCGCACAACCCTAGTACAGACACACCTCACCACCACTCCATGGTGTACACACACACCATGGGTCCATGGGGGACTGGGGGAGGGAAGGCCACCATCCTGAAATAGGGGGACTTGCCCCCCCCCCACCCCCCGCAGTTTCGCCACTGAAGACATGCGCGCGCACAAACTCTTCAGCCTTGATTGGCAGCATCCCTTCATGCCCTCGTCTCGTCAGTCCGCTGTTCACACCCTCCTCGCCACAGTCTGGTGTTCATCCTGCCCTGGGACCACGGCAGCTCCGCCACCATGGCTGACTCGTTCGGCGCCACACACTACAAGCTCAGATGTGCCCGCGACTTTGACGACATCCTGGAGGTCGTGGGGCCGTTTGGCCGTTACCAGAAAATTTTGCTTATAGTATTTTTCATGCCAGTCTCTTTCTTCATTGGATTCACGGTGAGAAAAACGACTTCATTGTGTACTAACAGCCTTGAATTATTGTATGTAAACATGCATGACAATTATTCATCAACACAGATATGGAATCACTTGCTCTCTTGTCTTTTGCAATGATGCAGATGAACTTATTCCTGTTCCAAATGGTGGTGCCGGACCACTGGTGTCACGCCCCGGGCCGCGAGAACACGTCCCTCAGCGTGGCACAGTGGCATAACCTCACCATCCCTAGGTAAGCCACTGGGTCCTACCGGCTACCTGTGTCACTAATCACCCTTTCCCTACACGCAGTGGTTCTGTGATGCGGCCTTGACTCTTCACAGGGCCAGCTGTAGCCACCCGCCAATGCGACAAACTAACCCAATTACTTATTACTGAGATTCAACATGACGTGCACAAAATGACATATATAACCGAGCAAATCATACGTCACTCAACAGATATATCCCCGATGAGTTGTTAGGCTTATCTCTACCGATGAAAATTGGGTGAATTTTTTTGTAAAAGTACAGGACACAAACCCCCATATAGTGAACATGTTTCCCCGGCAGCAATAGGTTCACCTCGGTCCTTGCTCGAGTACGCTTTGTCGAGTGGGAATTATTCGCCTCTAACACACCTGTTGCATCAGCCTCAGTGGTAGTGGAAACATTTCAAAAATTACGTTCGGTATGGGTTGCTTGCGATGAATAGTCATAAACACACACACACACACACACACACACACACACACACACAGACACACACACAGACACAGACACAGACACAGACACACACACACACACACACACACACAAACACACACACACACACACACACACACACACACACACACATGACACACACACACGACACACACACAAACAACACACACACACATATACACACACACACACACACACACACACACAACACACACATGACACACACACACACACACACACACACAAACACACACACACACATGTATTGTGAGACTGTGGATTAATAATTATCCATGATCAATTCCTAAGTGTTTAAGTTGATGACAACTAGGCAGCACAGCGGTGGTGTGTCAGTCAGCCAAGCATGAGGGTTTAGGAATGGCTGCCACACACTTTGCAGGACGTAACTAGGTTTGTGTCCAACATGCAATACAGTCATAATGGTTTATTATTGTAAAACGGATACTTATTGGGGTGTAAATTTACCTAAAGTCTTTCTGTGTGACTAGATCCATCGCCTCGGGCAAGGTCTCCAGCTGCTTAATGTACGAGACGAGTTGGATAAGAGACGCAAATGCTACAAGCTACTTCGTTAGTAACAACACAAAAGGTATTTCCTGCTCTCTGATAAGAGAATGTGCATCTGATAGATAGGGTATATCAAGTGCATAGTCTCCTCCTGTCCAGACCGCTCATAAACATCAAGTTTTGTTTCGCAAACCAGCCAGTTCAAGCAAAGTGAAGTAGGTTGCAAGTGGCAGGATGTACTTTCAGAATGCAGCGACGGTTGGGAGTTTGACACAACGCAGTTCACTTCGACGGTGGCCACGTCCCTGGGGTGGGTGTGTGACCACGGCCACTACTCCCACTACACCCTGTCCGTCTCCATGGCCGGCAACGCTGTGGGCACCCTCCTCTTCCCGATACTGGCCGATAAATAGTGGGTTCTGCACACACACACACACACACACACACACACACACACACACACAGAAACAGAAACACACATTTTTTTCCTCTTCGATCACATTTTTTCTCTACCCTTTCTGGCCTAGATCCTCGGAAGGCTTACGGTCCTGACGGAGTCCCTCCTATTGTTCTCAAAAACTGTGCTTCTGTGCTTGCACCTTGCCTGGTCAAACTTTTCCGTCTTTGTCTATCTACTTCCACCTTTCCTTCTTGCTGGAAGTTTACTCACATTCAACCTGTTCCTAAGAAGGGTGACCGTTCTAATCCTTTAAACTACCGTCCTATAGCTTTGACTTCCTGCCTTTCTAAAGTTTTTGAATCTATACTTAATAAGAAGATTCTTAAGCATCTATCTGCTCACAATCTTCTATCTGATCGTCAGTACGGTTTCCGTAAAGGGCGATCTACTGGCGATCTTCTAGCTTTCCTAACTGAATCTTGGTCATCCTCCTTAAGGGGTTTCGGTGAAACTTTTGCTGTTGCCCTTGACATATCAAAAGCTTTTGGTAGAGTCTGGCACAAATCTTTAATTTCCAAACTACACTCATTCGGTTTCTATCCTTCTCTCTGTTCTATATCTTAAGTTTCCTTTCAAACCGTTATATTGCAGCTATTGTACTAGATGGTCATTGTTCTTTTCCTAAGTCTGTCAATAGTGGTGTTCCCCAGGGTTCTGTCCTATCACCCACTCTCTTTCTTCATTAATGATCTTCTAAGTCGAACTCAAAGCCCTATCCATTCCTACGCTGATGATTCTACCCTGCATTTTTCAACGTCGTTAATGGACCCTACCCATAACTACGTCACGGTTTGTTTACATCGGTGCATTGTGGGGATAAGTCGGGGTCGCCGCGGGTGGACCTATGAAGGGAAAACTACGGCGATGGAAGAATTTCGAGTTATTTTGCGCGAAATTAATATTCCAGGTGCTATATTACTGTGCTCTGTTCTCGCTGACAACACTAAAGAGAAGACCTGAGGTAATGGCTGATGTGCAGAGGCTTCTAAACCAAGAAAACAGAGTCATAACAGAGCCTCGTCAAAAGGTAAGCAACTGGTAGGTACGTAATGTGTCCCTACCACTTGCTTACTTCTTAGTGTGTGTGTGGGTGCAGGTGGAAGGCGCTCTCATTCTAACTGTTCTTCTATGAGTTCGTATATCTGTCTAGCTGTAGGCTACATGTCATTGTAGGTTCATTTGAGCTCTTTGTAAGGAGTTGCGATGCCTAAAGTCATCACTTGCCTGTTGTCATGGGTCACTTGTCCCTGTCTAATCACTTCTTCCTTATAAACTACAACTGATATATTCACAAACAGTGAAACCTACCACAAAACTTGAAGGAGGATTATTGGCCATCTTGCGGTAGTAAGGGTAATGCAAGTTAATGTTACTGTGGAGCGGCCCGCTGCGGTCGCTTGACAACCCTATGTTGTTGACGTCACAGCATGGCGCCGGTCGTTTTAGGGCGCACAAATTTTCCTCCACTTAAAATGGCTGCATCATCAAAAATACTGTTCACATCGAAAATTCAGCATCACTGCCCTACTATATGAGTCTTGAAGATTTCCAATCTATCGTTACCTCAAGTAGAGTAAATGGGTCCATTTAGGGTTTCCCGGCACACCTTGGCTTGTATTATTCATTCAGTCACCACGCACGGGATGCAGTTGCCACACACTCTATCATGTATTCCCCGCACGCACAGACACTACGCTGTAACCTTGGTATACACTGCGCAATCATCACCCCCTGGGCATCGAGAACATAATCTCTATTCCAATCATATTCCTACACTTAATACATTACTGCTCAATACAAGAATTCATTAATATTTTCCGAGTAATAAGAAATCATAATCCAATCATGTGCACTCCCCTCACCGTTTCACTCTTTCTCTATAACCTCTTCACTTTTTTATGCTTTGCCATAGTGCCATGTGACCTCTGATGTCTGGCACATTTCCACCTTTTTGGCATTAAATCAATCAATCAATCCAATATCACTCCCACGCAATATCAGCATTCAGTTCCACAAAATCTCTAAATTCTGGTTGTCACATTATCACTTCATTATATTCACCTCATTTTCAGCCCCTGCCATACGCATACCATTCATCCGTCTCTATAACACGTCTTTCACCCACGCAAACTTTCAACTTTCACCCACGCATCCACGGTAGTCATCTGTCTGCCGCAGTTGTCGTCGAGGCTAATTAGAACATGACTGGGTCTGGATTCAAGTATTTTTTACCTTTCTTTTGTTTCTACAGGTCACAACGAGTGTGAAAGTAACAATGAAATGTGCAAACAACAAAATCATGGTTAGGTTAGGTTAGTTTGAGGGTTAGGTTAGAACGTTAGAGTAGGTTAGTTTAATGGTTTGATTAGGTTATTATTTGATGCTTTAAAGTAATCGTCCAGACCCATTTTTTCTTTGCATAATTATGTTGAATGTTCATTCAAAATACCTAATCCACAAAAAAATATTCATTTTCACGCCTTATTTCCCTAAAAACATGACTTTTGTAAAAAGCGCGGGAAAAACAACAGCCACATTCCAGCCGTGGCGCGAAACTTGCTGGCGACGTCACACGAGTGAGCCTCCCAGCCCCGCCCGACACAGACACACGGAGACTGAGAAAAATGTAGTACTTGGGGAATTTTGGGTGCTTCTGGTATTCTTTTTGTGCGACACGGCACATACTTGCATCCTGCATGGGCACGGCAAGAAAGCTGTGCCATTCCCGAGAGCTTAGCACCCATTCACAACCCACACGGCGACGATATATGTGTGCAGACCTTAGGAGCGACGGGGAATGGCCGGTAGTGGTACTGCAGCCGGCAGCCCTCTCATCTCGGTGGCCTTGCACCTACCCGCCGCTCCCCGCCGCTTGCCGCCGCTGCACACATCTGCACACATATATCGTCGCCCCAGTTTGCAAATGGGTGCTAAGCTCTCGGTAAAGGCACAGCCCCCACGCTGCACCCACACAGGATGCAAGTACATGCCACATCGCACAAAAAATATATCAGAAACACCCAAAATTCCCCAAGTACTACATTTTTCTCAGTCTCCGCGCATATGTATCAGGCGGTGCTGGGAGGCACGGAAAAACAATAGAGAAGTTCGAAGACAAGAATTCGCTGACAACATAGAGAAGACCTGAGGTGATGGTTGATGAGCAAAGGCTTCTAAACCAGGAAAACAGTCACAGCAGAGTCTCATTAAGAAGTAAGCAAGTGGTAGGGACACATTAAGTACCTACCAGTTGCTTACCTTTTGACGAGGCTCTGTTATGACTCTGTTTTCTTGGTTTAGAAGCCTCTGCACATCAGCCATTACCTCAGGTCTTCTCTTTAGTGTTGTCAGCGAGAACAGAGCACAGTAATATAGCACCTGGAATATCAATTTCGCGCAAAATAACTCGAAATTCTTCCATCGCCGTAGTTTTCCCTTCGTAGGTCCACCCGCGGCGACCCCGACTTATCCCCACAATGCACCGATGTAAACAAACCGTGACGTAGTTATGTCTGGGGCCCATTAGACGTCCAACTCAACAGGAAATATGTGATTCACGGAGAGATGCCACCGAGCGCCTTACTTCTGATCTTTCTATAATTTCTGATTGGGGCAAAGCAAACCTTGTTTTGTTCAATGCCTCAAAAACTCAATTTATTCGCCTATCTACTCGACAAAACCTTCCAGACAACTATCCCCTCTTCTTCAACGACACTCAACTGTCTCCTTCTTCTACAATAAACATTTTAGGAGTATCCTTAACTAAAAATCTGAACTGGATATCTCACATCATCTAATATACTATAGGAGTAGCCGTGTGTCTGTCTGTCTGTCTGTCTGTCTGTTTTGGGTAGCCGAAACTGTAAATTCAATTTTGATGAGAGTAGGCTAAAAAATAACGCAAATAAATCGTAGGTGGTAAGCAACTTGGTTCCATGTCGTTTGAATAATTTTGAAGGGGGTTTTTGGGCTAAAAACACTTTTCAGCGATTAGATTACAGGAATAAACTCTGCGGTAATGTCTTGCCGTATTTCACTAATTCCGTAGACTCATGGACTTTGTGTGCGTGTGTGAGAGTGTGTTGTGTGTGTGCGTGTGTATTCATCTAGTTGTATTCATCTAGTTGTATTTTACAGGGCCATAGCGACGCTCGTATGGCCCAGTCTACATATCAACATTTTTATCATTCATCCTTAGTGTTTTAAGTGTTGGCCGAAGCCAGCACCCCGGGAGGCGGCTCCCAAACCCCAGCTAACACCCGGTACCCATTCACTGCTGGGTGGACAGGGGCTCGGGTTTTAAGAAGACCGCCCGTCTGTCTTCGCTCCGCCCGGGGATCGAACCGTGGCCACCGAGATGACATCTCATCTCGGTGGCCACGATCGAACCCGGGACTTCTCGGTTGTGAGCCGAGCGTGCTATCCCTTACACTACGGAGTTCCCCACAGTGTGTGTGTGTGTGTGTGTGTGTGTGTGTGTGTGTGTGTGTGTGTGTGTGTGTGTGTGTGTGTGTCTGCATGCATGTATGTGTGTGTGTGCGTGCGTGTATGCGTGCATGCGTGCGTGCATGTGTGTGTGTGTGCGTGTGTGTGTCTGTGTGTGAGTGTGCTTGCAGGACAGGCGCGGGGCTGGGGAGGAGCGTGGGGGGAGAGCGTGGGCGGGTGGGCAGGCGTGGGTGGAGACAGGCGTGGGGCTGGGGTGAGACAGGCGTGGGGCAGGGGTGAGGCAGGCTTGGAGCTGGGGTAAGGCAGGCGTGGGGCTGGGGTGAGACAGGCGTGGGGTTGGGGTGAGCCAGGCGTGGGGCTGGGGTGAGGCAGGCTACGGTGGTGGTAGGTGGTCTACCCCGAGGCACGTTGACCAGTGACCAACGACAGCAACAACACGATTGAAGTTTGCACTCACATTGTTGTCTGATATATACTACTATTACAAACATCAATACATGGGTCCGAAGGGCCCACAAGCACTTGTCTTCTGCTATAACAGCTTCTAAGAAGTTAGGTGTCCTGTGGCGTCTGCGTCCATTTTTTTCTCTTTTTCTCCCTCCCAGTTGCTTGCTCTCTACAGGGGCCTTATCCGCCCATGTATGGAGTATGTCTCACATGTTTGGGGAGGATCCACTCATACAGCTCTCCTAAACAGGGTTGAGTCAAATGCTTTTCGTCTCATCAACTCCCTCCTCTGACTGACTCTTCAATCTTTAAATCACCGCCGTAATGTTGCTTCTCTTGCTAGCTTCTACCGTCCTTTTCATGCTCTCTGCTCTTCTGCCCCCCCTCCCGCGGCCTCGCTGCACAAGACTTTCTACTCATTCTCATCCTTATTATGTCCATCTCCCAAATGCAAGAGTTAACCAGTATCTTCACTCTTTCATCCCTTTCACTTTCACTTAACTCTGGAACTCTGTTTCTATTTTTCCTCCTCCCTACGACTTAAAGTTTAAAGAGAGTAACAGAGGAGTAAAATAAAAAAAGAGGAGTAACAAGACACCTCCCGAACTAAATTGGCCCAACCCCCCTCTTTATATTATCTTACTGTCTTCTTTGTAGGGACTGGCAACTAAGCGGGACTTTTTGTTACTCCTTTTTTTTGCCCTTGGCCAGTACTTTATGATTAAAAAAAAAAAAAAAATTTTTTTTTAAATTATATATATAATATATATATATATATATATATATATATATATTATATATATAATTTATATATAATATATAATATATATTATATATATATATATATATATATATATATATAATATATATTTATATATATATATATATATATATAATATATATATTATATATATATATATTAATAATATTTATTATATATATATATATATATATATATATATATTATATATATATATATATATATTATATATATATATATATATATATATATATATATATATATATATATATATATATATATATATATATATATATATATATATATATATATATATATATATATATATATATATATATATATATATATATATATATATATATATATAAGGTACGGACTCGTCACCTCGATCTCTTCTTCGCACGAGGGAAAAAAGGGTCTCCTTAACTCCCTCTCCTGTCCTGTTGATTGATTAACCTACTTTAGTGCAACCTCCTGCCTCAATGACCCTTTCCTGTCCCTCTCGTAACCCCCATGTGGGACGATGAGCGCAGTGAATGGGTACCGGGTGTTAGCCGGGGGTTTGTGACTCACCTCCTGGGGTTAGGGTGGTGGTTTCGGCCAACACTAAACAATAAAGATGAATGATGAAATGTAGCTATGGAGACGGGGCCATACGAGTGTTGCTCAGGCCCTGTAAAAACTACATCTAGATGAATACACACCCAGCGACAGGCTCACACATTCCTACGCATGCGTGCAACTCAAACTTATTCAAGCGTATTCTAGTTTTGGTTTTATCGATATATTCATCACAATGATAAGGCCTTAAGCTTGGATTCGCCGAAATTGTGTGGCCTTCAAAAAATAATATATATGGAGAAATTGGAAAAGCTACTAAGGATAGCAACTAAAATGGTGCCTGAATTGATAAATATAACCTATGAGGAGAGACGAAACTGCCAGCACTTCAAACAAACAAAAAAGAGGCGACTTAGTTACGGTATATAAATTGCTAAATGACTTGGAAAAAGTTGACAGAAAATACTTACTATTAGGAGGAGAAAAATAACCTAGATGTTTGATGGGACAGAAACATTAAGAAAAGACAGTTGTTTGAATATTAGAAAGTATAACTTTCTCCACGGAAGTATGGACGCCTGAAATACAGTTATATAATATGTGATGGCGGTACGAAGCGTGCATCAGTTTAAAGAAACTTGATGAATGTAAATACAAAGACAAGACACAAGTATACCTCAGTTTTAACACCCACCCACCCACCCACCCACCCACCCACTCTTTACTCTGTCCGGGTGGGCTCCCGAACCATGCGAGGTGAGCTCGTCTGAGCAACACAACAATATGAACATGCTGCACATCACTAATAGATCTAGATTATCTTATATATCTTGTCTTGGCGGCAGTGTGGGTCGTCGCCTCATGTTCTACGTGTGTCTGGCCATCCACGTTGTGTTCACTGTTCCTCTGTTATGGGTGACCGACGCGACGCTGCACATGGCTCTCCGCTTCCTTCAAGGCCTCAACTTCGAAACCAACTACCTAATGCCCTATGTTATCTGTAAGTGGACATGGATTACCGTATATATGCAAAGAATCTTGATGCAAGTCCCTCTCTTATGTACATTCTGTGATAACGGGAATGTATTTTCCTAGCCAGTGACCTCCTTACCCAAAGTCTCCGCCTGCAGTCATGGAAGTGATTCCCCCGGAGAAACGCGCCGTGATCGTCATGTTGTCTTTCTTCGCTTGGACCTTAGGAATGTGCTTCACGGCTCTTGTGGCTTGGCTTGTACCCCACTGGCAGTATCTTGCCATCATCTCCATCTTCCCCTCTCTGCTCGGCTTTTTGTACTGGAGGTGAGCCCTTCACCACACGCCTTGGATAGTATCGTCTGTCTTACTTCTTCACGCTATAAGTCTTTTCAGCGGTTCCCTGCAGGTGGCCGAGCACAGTGAGTGTACACTTATTCAAACGTTCAGATGGCGCACATCGCGTAGCCTAACAATAGGACGGAGATTGTCGATGTACTTGAAAATTATTGCCCTTTTTGTTTTAAGATTTTCTCCTGATTATTGGTTTTTTTCAGGT
>JACEEZ010009864.1:45000-47500 GCA_016584305.1 Chionoecetes opilio | reverse complement strand
GACAGATGAATCGTTGCTGATAGCAATGGTGGGATTCGCAAAGTTATTCTCCACTTCTGCATTGTACATTGTGTTCCTGATGACGTCTGAAGTGCTCCCGACGCCCGTGAGAACCTCCGGCACTGGCGTGGCCGTGGTGTTTGGAATGCTGGGGATGGTCGTGGCTCCCATGTGCTGCACGTACGTACATGAAATGTCTGCTTGTCTCTGCTCATTTGTCTTGGCTGTCCGTCAACTCGTCAGTCGTGTGTGCACAGAGTAACTGAGTGTGAATGTGTTGTGTTACAGTTTGGAGGTGATGATGGCGTTCACTACTGGATCCTGCTGGCATTGACAGTAGCCTCCGCCCTAGCCATGATACCCTTGCCGGAGACGCTGGGGCTGCAACTGCCCCAGACTTTTCAGGACGCCGAGGAAATGGGTCGCGGTCGTCCCTTTACCTCTTGGGTCCACCACTGGAACCAGCACAAATTCCTGCCGCCTACTGAACCTCAGAGTGAGAAGCTCAGTGAAGACTTCTTGCTCAGACCCAGCTAGACCCTGTGTGTGTGTGTGTGTGTGTGTGTGTGTGTGTGTGTGTGGTGTGTGTGTGTGTGGTGTGTGTGTGTGTGTGTGTGTGTGTGTGTGTGTGTGTGTCACAGGGAGATGCTAGGGGAGCAGGAAAAGCAGGAATAAGGAAACTAAAACAACTGATGAAGAGGAGGTATAGGTATATTAGATAAATATAACTAAAGAGGTAAAAATAAAAAGAAGAAAGAGAAACGCACTTATGATGGAAGTTACACAGTGAGGAACACCAGCGAAGGCCTTGCAATATTCAAGCCAGCGAAAAGCCGCGTCTAAAACAATTCTTCAACGCCTTTCTGCAACACTGCAACTGGAGATGGCTGTCGAGGCGCTACATGAGGAGGCAAAGCCTTTGGGACTTGAGGTCTCCTGGCTTAAGACCAAGGTCCAGGTGTTTGGAGGCTTACTAGATGAAACAGTAGTCTGTTCATACGTGCGGCGAGGACATTGAGATCTTGGAAAGTTTTACATACCTTGGTAGCGCAGTCCATAATGACGGCAGGTCACGTCAAGAAGTCTTACGGCGGATTGGCATAGCCCACGGTGTTATGGACTCGCTCAGCACGAGCATTTGGCGTTGTCGGTACCTGTGCAGGAGGACAAAGATCCGGATCTTCAAGTCGCTTGTGATCCCTGTCTTACTCTATGGTTGTGAGACATGGACACTAAATAGCGACTTGAAGAGACGAATCGATGCCTTTGGTAATAAGTGTTTTCGCAGAATCATGGGGTATCGCTGGGATGACACATACGTACAGGCAGTGTGACATTGTTGTGAGGCTATCGTCGTCTGCGTTTATCGTGGTCAAATTTCACGATAGCGTCAATAATCAAATTGGTGGCGCTATCGTGGTTCGATTATGGAATGTGTGAAGGGAGCTTAAGTAAAGGTTGTTACTATTCTCCCAGCGGCGGCAGTGACCTATGTAACACCGACAATATGTATGTAGATTATATACTAGCAGTGCTGTGGATTAGCAAGACCCGGGTTACATATTAGGTATTATAATGGAAAATAATTATCTGCATGAAATAATCAAATATCCATCGCCTTTTATATGGTCCTCCGAGGTATTGTAAAGTACAAAGGGAACGAACGCGCGCTTCAAAATGTGTTCATTAATAAAACTGTGTACATCCTGAAGCCTCCTTACTATACGACCATCGAGACTGACTGCTGCAAGTTTTGTCTTTTCAATTTTCCTCTTCTTCCCTATCATCAGTGGCTTCAGAATCAAAGAGAGAAGGTAATTTTTATAAGGAAAAAACATGAGAACCAAAACATCGACGGAAATATAAACCAAAGAAATGTAAAACCTCGTGTGGATGAAATATAGAAAATGCCTCCCGGACAGTCATCAGCGGGTGTCGCGCGGCTCACGCGAGACTGATGGCGGCAAAGAAAGCTGCACCGAGCATGTCTGTATCCCCCATGGACGGTGTGATTAATTATGGATCTCTCTCTCTCTCTCTCTCTCTCTCTCTCTCTCTCTCTCTCTCTCTCTCTCTCTCTCTCTCTCTCTCTCTCTCTCTCTCTCTCCATTCTTCACTCAGGAAACAGTCGCATCAGGGACATTAATAAGTAACAATTGTGGTTCATCAAAACGCCACAATAATCCGACGTCTTCTTTTAATCATCCAATACGCAGGCAGGAAATTAATCGAAGCTTCTTATAAGGAAAAAGCTGTAAAGCCGTGCAAGTGCAGGCAATAGTCTCTTTTTATATACAAAATAAGAGACGCATAGATACCTGAATCTCCCTGCCTTGTAATCTACGGGTACATAGAATGTCTCATATTAACATTTACTGATTGGCGTTTTCATAAGAGATTCAACCCTGCAATACTTTTGTGTCCATTGATGTGTAATGCTCAGGCAGGGTCAGAAAGGCTGTCCTGCTGGTACGGGGTGCAGTCAGTTCGTACACAAGTT
>JACEEZ010009864.1:22500-40000 GCA_016584305.1 Chionoecetes opilio | reverse complement strand
GAAGGAAAAAAAAGAGGAGAAAATAAAAAGGAGAATAATTAGAAGAGGAAGAACAAGAACAAGAACAAGAACAAGAACAAGAACAAGAAAAAACTAAACAATACGAAAATTTGATAAGGAAGAGAAAAAAAAGAAAAAGGAAAATAATTAGAAGAGGAAGAATAAGAACAAGAACAGAAACCAAAATAATAAGGAGAACAATTAGAAGAGGAAGAAGCTGAAGAGCAACAACAACAACAACAAAACAAAGAGGATAAAAAAAACCGCTGAGAAGTTGATTATAATGAGTAAGATAAAAAAAGAAAGAATAAAAAAGACCGTAGGAGAAACATAGATTAAACAAAGTAAAGAAAACTTAGTCAGAAAGCATCCTGCAATACCGATCCAACAGCAATAACCCTAATCATCGCAAGACTAACGAAGGCGTATAAGTAATGGACACCACAAGCGGGAGACTTTACACGCACTAAACACGCGAGAGGGCATGTAACACTATTATATGGGTGAAACAGGATTAAGGGGAATCGAAGACCATGACTATACATTATATACAACAGAATGCGTCTCTCTTTGCTCGAGTGCTTGATAGAAATGAGGTGGACGATGGAGAGAGGGCAGCGAGCTAAGTAGTATGGGAAGAAGGCAGTATTATGGGAAGAAGGAAGTATTATGAGAAGAAGGAAGTATTATGGGAAGAAGGAAGTATTATGAGAAGAAGGCAGTATTATGAGAAGAAGGAAGTATTATGGGAAGAAGGAAGTATTATGGGAAGAAGGAAGTATTATGGGAAGAAGGAAGTATTATGAGAAGAAGGCAGTATTATAAGAACATAAGAACATAAGAAAATAAGGAAGCTACAAGAGGCCGCGAGGCCTACACGTGGTAGTTCCTGTCACCTAACACTACCTACATCCACCTTTCATCCCCATCCATGAACTTATCCAGCTCCCCTTTAAAGCTCCCTAATGACTCCGCACTAACTACCTGTCTACTGAGACCATTCCACTCATTCACCACCCTATTTGTGAACCAGTTTTTCCCTATTTCCTTTCTAAATCTACGCTTTTCCAGCTTGAATCCGTTACTTCTTGTTCTACCCTGGTTAAAAGCCGTAAGAACTTTTCCTACCTCTCCTTTATTAAATCCCTTTATCCACTTAAAAACTTCTATCAGATCGCCCCTTACTCTGCGTCTCTCGAGTGAGTGTAATTTTAATAACTTCAATCTCCTCTCATAACTAAAGTTACGCATCCCTTGTATCATTTTGGTCATCCTTCTCTGCACTTTTTCTAACAACACTATATCCATCCTGTAATATGGAGACCAAAACTGACTGCATAGTCTAGGTGAGGCCTGACTAGAGCCAGATAAAGCTTTAGAATAACTTCCGCACTTCTACTTTTAACACTTCTGGTAATGAATCCTAATACTCTATTAGCTCTATTTCTGGCCTCAATACATTGTTTCCTAGGTCGGAGGTCTGGGCTCACCCTCACTCCAAGATCTTTTTCACCTTCTGATCTTTTCAGCGATACATTGCTTATGGTGTATCTATTACCAGGGTTTTTTCTACCAACATTCATAACGCTACATTTATCAATATTAAATTCCATCTGCCATCTGACTGCCCACTCGTTAAGTTTATCTAAGTCTCCCTGCAATATGTTTACGTCAGACTGTGATCCAATAATCCTACCTAACTTAGTATCATCAGCAAACTTGCTGATATCACTGCTAATCCCACTATCCAAGTCGTTGATGTAAATCAAAAATAGTAATGGGCCCAAAACAGACCCTTGTGGAACTCCACTTGTCACCAGTCCCCATTCAGATTTGGAACCATTAATTGTAACCCTTTGTTGCCTATTACTTAGCCAAGCTCTGATCCAATGAAGAACCTTCCCATCTATACCATGAGCCCTAACCTTATTTAAGAGTCGCTCGTGTGGTACTTTGTCAAATGCCTTTTCTAAATCCAAATATATTATATCATAATCCTTATCATTATCTGCCGTCTCATAAACTTTCCTATAAAAACTCAATAAATTGGTGAGACATGACCTACCCTTGGGGAAACCATGTTGTGAATCATTGATCAAACTATGTTTTATCTAAGTGCTCTCTAATATTTTTTTTTCAATAATAGATTCCAATAATTTACCCACCCACTGATGTTAGACTTACGGGTCGATAATTTGACTTTATCCTCTGTCTCCCTTCTTAAATATGGGAACACATTTCCTTTCCCCCACAAAAATGGCACATCGCCTATCTCAAAACCCATTTCCTAAAAAAGTGCACTAACGACTCACTAACAACCTCCTTGCATTCCTTTAATACCCCGGGATACACTTCATCTGGTCCTGGCGATTAAATGTTTTCATTTTTTCTATACCCTCTTCCACCATTTCCCTAGTTATCACAATATCTTTGAGTTTTTTCCTCATCGCTTCCTTTGAACATCTGTTCACTTCGGTATCGTCTGTGTATCCTCCTCCGTAAAAACACCCTTAGAATAATCATTTAGACTCCTACACATATCCTCATCCGTATTTAAGACCTCACCTTGTCCTTGGAAGTATTATGGGAAGAAGGAAGTATTATGGGAAGAAGGAAGTTTATGAAAAAAGGAAGTATTATGGAAGAAGGAAGTATTATGGAAGAAGGGAAATATTATGGGAAAAGGAAGTTTTTATGGGAAGAAGAAGTATTATGGGAAGAAGGCAGTATTATGAAAAAGAAGGAAGTATTATGGGAAGAAGGAAGTATTATGGGAAGAAGGGAAATATTATGAGAAGAAGGAAATATTATGGGAGAAGGCAGTATTATGGGAAAAGGAGTATTATGGGAAGAAGGAAGTATTATGAGAAAAGGGAAGTATTTGAGAAAGGAATTTTTATGAGAAGAAGGAATATTATGGAAGAAGGAAGTATTAAAGGGAAGAAGGAAGTATTATGAGAAGAAGGAAGTATTATGGGAAAAGGAAGTATTATGGGAAGAAGGAGTATTATGAGAAGAAGGAAGTATTATGGGAAGAAGGAAGTATTATGAGAAGAAGGAAATATTATTTGGAAGAAGGAAGTATTATGGAAGAAGGAAGTATATGAAAGAAGGAAGTATTATGAGAAGAAGGAAGTATTATGGGGAAAAAGGAAGTATTATGAGAAGAAGGAAGTATTATGGGAAAAGGAAGTATTATGAGAAGAAGGAAATATTATGGGAGAAGGCAGTATTTGAAGAAGGAGTATTATGGGAAGAAGGATTTATGGGAAGAAGGAAGTATTATGGGAAAGGAAGTATTATGGGAGAAGGAAGTATTATGAGAAAGGAGTATTATGGGAAGAAGGAATATTATGGGAAGAAGGAAGTATTATGAGAAAAAGGCAGTATTTGGAAGAGGAAGTATTTTTGAAAAAGGCAGTATTATGGGAGAAGGAGTATTATGAGAAGAAGGAAGTATTATGGGAAGAGGAAATATTATGGGAAGAGGAAATATTATGAGAAAAAGGAAGTATTATGGGAAGAAGGAAGTATTATGGGAAGAAGGAAGTATTGTGGGGAAAAAGGCAGTATTTGGGAAAAAAGGAAGTATTATGAGAAAGGCAGTATTATGAGAAGAAGGAAGTATTATGGGAAGAAGGAAGTATTATGAGAAGAAGGGAAATATTATGAGAGAGGAAGTATATGGGAAGAAGGAAGTATTATGGGGAAAAAGGAAGTATTATGGGAAAAAGGAAGTATTATGGGAAGAAGGCAGTATTATGGGAAGAAGGAAGTATTTGAGAAGAAGGAGTTTTATGGGGAAAAAGGAAGTATTATGGGAAGAAGGAAATATTATGGAAGAAGGAAGTATTATGGGGAAAAAGGAAGTATTATGGGAGAAGGAAGTATTATGAGAAGAAGGCAGTATTATGGGAAGAAGAATATTATGAGAAGAAGGAAGTTTATGGGAAGAAGGAAGTATTATGGGAAGAAGGAAGTATTATGGGAAGAAGGAAATATTATGGGAAGAAGGAATTATATGAGAAGAAGGAAGTATTATGAGAAGAAGGAAGTATTATGGGAAGAAGGAAGTATTATGGGAAAAGGAAATATATGGGGAAAAAGGAAGTATTATGGGAAAAGGGAGTTTTTATGGGAAGAAAGGGAAATATTATGAGAAGAAGGCAGTATTATGAGAAGAAAGTATTATGGGAAAAGGAGTATTATGAGAAAAAGGAGAGTATTATGGGGAAAAAGGAGTATTATGGGAAAAGGAAATATTATGGGAAGAAGGAAATATTATGGGGAAGAAGGAAGTATTATGAGAAGAAGGAAGTATTATGGGAAAAAGGGAAATTTATGGAAGAAGGAAGTATTATGAGAAAAGGAAGTATTATGAGAAGAAGGCAGTATTATGGGAAGAAGGAAGTATTTTGAGAAGAAGGCAGTATTATGAGAAGAGGCAGTATTTTAGAAGAAGGAAGTATTATGGGAAGAAGGCAGTATTATGGGAAAAAAGGAAGTATTATGGGAAGAAGGGAAGTATTTGGGAAGAAGGCAGTATTATGAGAAGAAGGAAGTATTATGGGAAGAAGGCAGTATTATGGGAAGAAGTATATTATGGGAAGAAGGCAGTATTATGGGAAGAAGGAAGTATTATGGGAAGAAAGGGAAATATTATGAGAAGAAGGAAGTATTATGGGAAGAAGGAAGTATTATGAGAAGAAAAGGGAAGTATTATGGGAAAAAAAAAAGAAGGAAGTATTTATGAAAGAAGGAAGTATTATGAGAAAGGAAGTATTATGGGAAGAAGGCAGTATTTATGGGAAAAGGAAGTATTATGAAAAGAAGGCAGTATTATGAGAAGAAGGGAAATATTATGGGAAAGAAGGAAGTATTATGGGAAGAAGGCAGTATTTTGGGAAGAAGGCAGTATTATGGGAAGAAGGGAAATTTATGAAAGAAGGAAGTATTATGGGAAGAAGGAAATATTATGGGAAGAAGGCAGTATTATGGGAAGAAGGAAGTATTATGGGAAAAGGAAATATTATGGGAAGAAGGAAGTATTATGGGAAGAAGGCAGTATTTGGGAAGAAGGAAGTATTATGGGAAGAAGGAAATTATGGGAAGAAGGAATATTTGAGAAGAAGCAGTATTATGAGAAGAAGGAAGTATTATGGAAGAAGGGAAATATTATGGGGAAAAAGGCAGTATTATGAGAAGAAGGAAGTAAATTTTGGGAAGAAGGAAGTATTATGGAAGAAGCGTATTATGAGAAGAAAGGAAGTATTATGGGAAGAAGGGAAATATTATGGGAAGAAGGGAGTATTATGGGAAGAAAGGGAAATATTATGGGAAGAAGGGGAGTATTTGGGAAGAAGGAAGTATTATGGGAAGAAGGCAGTATTATGGGAAGAAGGAAGTATTATGGGAAGAAGGCAGTATTATGGGAAGAAGGAAGTATTATGAAAAAGGAAGTATTATGGGAAGAAGGAAGTATTATGAGAAAAAGGAAGTATTTTGGAAAAAGGCAGTATTATGGGAAGAAGGCAGTATTATGGGAAGAAGGCAGTATTAAAGGGAAGAAGGAAGTATTATGGGAAGAAGGAAGTATTATGGGAAGAAGGAAGTATTATGGGAAGAAGAAGTATTATGGGAAGAAAGGGAAATATTATGAGAAGAAGGAAGTTTTTATGGGAAGAAGGAAGTATTATGGGAAGAAGGCAGTAAATTATGGGAAGAAGGGAAGTATTATGAGAAGAAGGAAATATTATGGGAAAAGGAAGTATTATGGGACGAAGGAAGTATTATGGGGAAAAAGGAAGTATTTGGGAAGAAGGAAGTATTATGGGAAAAGGAAGTATTATGGGGAAAAGGCAGTTTATGGGAAGAGGAAGTATTATGGGAAGAAGGAAGTATTATGGGAAGAAGGAAGTTTATGGAGAAAGGAAGTATTATGGGAAGAAGGAAGTATTATGGGAAGAAGGAAGTATTATGGGAAGAAGGAAATATTATGGGAAGAAGGAAGTATTATGAGAAGAAGGCAGTATTATGGGAAGAAGGAAGTATTATGGGAAGAAGGAAGTATTATGGGGAAAAAGGCGTATTATGGGAAGAAGGAAGTATTATGGGAAGAAGGAAGTATTATGAGAAAAGGAAGTTTTTATGGGAAAGGAAGTATTATGGGAAAAGGCGTATTATGGGAAAGGAAGTATTATGAGAAGAAGGAGTATTATGGGAAGAAGGAAGTATTATGGGAAGAAGGAAGTATTATGGGGAAAAAGGAAGTATTATGAGAAGAAGGAAGTATTATGGGAAAAGGAAGTATTATGAGAAGAAGGAAGTATTATGGGAAGAAGGAAGTATTTGGAAGAAGGAAGTATTATGAGAAGAAGGGAAATATTATGGGAAGAAGGAAGTATTTGGGAAGAAGGAAGTATTATGGGAAGAAGGAGTATTATGGGAAGAAAGGGAAATATTATGAGAAGAAGGCCGTATTATGGGAAGAAGGAAGTATTATGGGAAGAAGGCAGTATTATGGGAAAAGGCAGTATTATGGGAAGAAGGCAGTATTATTGGGAAGAAGGAAGTATTATGAGAAGAAGGAAGTATTATGAGAAAAGGCAGTATTATGGGAAGAAGGAAGTATTATGGGGAAAAAGGCAGTATTATGGGAAGAAGGCAGTATTATGGGAAGAAGGAAGTATTTGAGAAGAAGGAAGTATTATGAAAGAAGGGGAGTATTATGGAAAAGGGAGTATTATGGGAAGAAGGAAGTATTATGGGAAGAAGGGGATATTATGAGAAAAGGAAGTATTATGAGAAGAAGGCAGTATTATGGGAAGAAGGAAGTATTATGGGAAGAAGGAAGTATTATGGGAAGAAGGAAGTATTATGAGAAGAAGGAAGTATTATGAGAAGAAGGCAGTATTATGGGAAGAAGGCAGTATTATGGGAAGAAGGAAGTATTATGGGAAGAAGGCAGTATTATGGGAAGAAGGCAGTATTATGGGAAGAAGGAAGTATTATGGGAAGAAGGAAGTATTATGGGAAGAAGGAAGTATTATGGGAAGAAGGCAGTATTATGGGAAGAAGGAAGTATTATGGGAAGAAGGAAGTATTATGGGAAGAAGGCAGTATTATGGGAAGAAGGAAGTATTATGGGAAGAAGGCAGTATTATGGGAAGAAGGAAGTATTATGGGAAGAAGGAAGTATTATGAGAAGAAGGAAGTATTATGGGAAGAAGGAAGTATTATGGGAAGAAGGAAGTATTATGGGAAGAAGGAAGTATTATGGGAAGAAGGAAGTATTATGGGAAGAAGGAAGTATTATGAGAAGAAGGCAGTATTATGGGAAGAAGGAAGTATTATGGGAAGAAGGAAGTATTATGGGAAGAAGGCAGTATTATGGGAAGAAGGAAGTATTATGGGAAGAAGGAAGTATTATGAGAAGAAGGCAGTATTATGGGAAGAAGGCAGTATTATGGGAAGAAGGCAGTATTATGGGAAGAAGGCAGTATTATGGGAAGAAGGAAGTATTATGGGAAGAAGGAAGTATTTTGGAAGAAGGCAGTATTATGGAGAAGAAGTATTAGAGAAGAAGGAATTTTTATGGGGGAAGGGCCCGTATTATGGGAGAAAGCGTATTTTTGGGAAGAAGGCAGTTATTATGAAAAAAGGAAGTATTATGGGAAGAAGGCCCGTATTATGGGAAGAAGGCAGTATTATGGGAAGAAGGCAGTATTATTTGGAAGAAGGAAGTATTATGGGGAAAAGGCAGTATTTGGGAAGAAGGAAGTATTATGGGGAAAAAGGAAGTATTTGGGAAGAAGGGAAATATTATGGGAAGAAGGCAGTATTATGGGAAGAAGGAAGTATTATGGGAAGAAGGAAATATTATGAGAAGAAAGAAGTATTATGAGAAAAAGGAAGTATTATGAAAGAAGGAAGTATTATGGGAAAAAGGCGTATTATGGGGAAAAAGGCAGTATTATGGGAAGAAGGAAGTATTATGAGAAAAAGGGAATATTATGGGAAAAAGGCAGTATTATGGGAAGAAGGAAATATTATGGGAAGAAGGAAGTTTATGAGAAGAAAGAAGTATTATGGAAGAAGGAAGTATTATGAGAAGAAGGAAATATTATGGGAAGAAGGCAGTATTTGGGAAGAAGGCAGTATTATGGGAAGAAGGAAGTATTATGGGCAGAAGGAAGATTATGGGAAGAAGGCAGTATTATAGAAGAAGGAAGTATTTGAGAAGAAGGGAAATATTATGAGAAGAAGGCAGTATTAATTTGGGGGGAAGCAGTATTATGGAAGAAGGAAGTATATGAGAAGAAGGAAGTATTATGAGAAAAAGGAAGTATTATGGGAAGAAGGAATATTATGGGAAGAAGGAAGTATTATGAGAAGAAGGAAGTATTATGAAAAAAGGAAGTATTATGGGAAGAAGGAATATTATGAGAAGAAAAAAGTATTATGAAAGAAGGAATATTTTGAGAAGAAGGAAGTATTATGGGAAGAAGGCAGTATTATGGGAAGAAGGCAGTATTATGGGAAGAAGGAAGTATTATGAGAAGAAGGAAGTATTATGGGAAGAAGGAAGTATTATGGGAAGAAGGCAGTATTATGGGAAGAAGGAAGTATTATGAGAAGAAAGGGAAATATTATGGGAAGAAGGAAATATTATGGGAAGAAGGAAGTTTATGGGAAGAAAAGGGAATATTATGGGAAGAAGAAGTATTATGGGAAGAAGGAGTATTATGAGAAGAAGGCGTATTATGGAAGAAGGAAGTATTATGAGAAGAAGGAAGTATTATGGGAAGAAGGGAAATATTATGGGAAGAAGGAAGTATTATGGGAAGAAGGAAGTATTATGGGGAAAAAGGAAGTATTATGAGAAGAAGGAAGTATTATGAGAAGAAGGAAGTAATTATGGAAGAAGGAAGTATTATGGGAAGAAGGAAGTATTATGGGAAGAAAGGGAAATATTATGGGAAGAAGGAAGTATTATGGGAAAAGGAAGTATTTGGAAGAAGGCAGTATTATGGGAAAAGGAAGTATTATGAGAGGAAGAAGTATTATGAGAAGAAGGAATATTAGAGAAGAAGGAAGTATTATGGGAAGAAGGAAGTATTATGGAAGAAGGGAAATATTATGGGAAGAAGGAAGTATTATGAGAAGAAGGAAGTATTATGAGAAGAAGGAAGTATTATGGGAAGAAGGAAGTATTATGGGAAGAAGGAAGTATTATGGGAAGAAGGAAGTATTATGGGAAGAAGGCAGTATTATGGGAAGAAGGAAGTATTATGAGAAGAAGGAAGTATTATGGGAAGAAGGAAGTATTATGGGAAGAAGGAAGTATTATGAGAAGAAGGAAGTATTATGGGAAGAAGGAAGTATTATGGGAAGAAGGAAATATTGAAGAAGAAGGAAGTATTATGGGAAGAAGGAATATTATGGGGAAAAAGGGAAATAATTATAGAAGAAGGCAGTATTATGGGAAAAGGAAGTATTATGGGAAAAGGCAGTATTATGGGAAGAAGGCAGTATTATGGAAGAAGGGATATTAATGGAAAAGGAAGTATTATGAGAAGAAGGAAGTATTATGAGAAGAAGGCAGTATTATGGGAAGAAGGAAGTATTATGGGAAGAAGGCAGTATTATGGGAAGAAGGCAGTATTATGGGAAGAAGGAAGTATTATGAGAAGAAGGAAGTATTATGAGAAGAAGGCAGTATTATGGGAAGAAGGCAGTATTATGGGAAGAAGGAAGTATTATGGGAAGAAGGCATATTATGAGAAGAAGGAAGTATTATGGAGAAGGCAGTATTATGGGAAGAAGGAAGTATTATGGGAAGAAGGAAGTATTATTGGGAAAAGGAAGTATTATGAGAAGAAGGAAGTATTATGAGAAGAAGGCAGTATTATGGGAAGAAGGCAGTATTATGGGGAAAAAGGAAGTATTATGGGAAGAAGGCAGTATTATGGGAAGAAGGAAGTATTATGGGAAGAAGGAAGTATTATGGGAAGAAGGAAGTATTATGGGAAGAAGGAAGTATTATGGGAAGAAGGCAGTATTATGGGAAGAAGGAAGTATTATGGGAAGAAGGAAGTATTATGGGAAGAAGGCAGTATTATGGGAAGAAGGAAGTATTATGGGAAGAAGGCAGTATTATGAGAAGAAGGAAGTATTATGGGAAGAAGGAAGTATTAGAGAAGAAAGGGAAGTATTTGGGGGAAAAAGGAAGTATTATGGGAAGAAGGCAGTTTATGGGAAGAAGGAAGTATTATGGGAAAAAGGAAGTATTATGGGAGAAGGAAGTATTATGGAAGAAGGCAGTATTATGGGAAGAAGGAAGTATTATGGGAAGGAAGTATTATGGGAAGAAGGGAGTATTAGGGGAAAAAGGGAATATTATGGAAGAAGGAAGTATTATGAAAGAAGGCAGTATTATGGGAAGAAGGCAGTATTATGGGAAGAAGGCGTAAATTTTGGGAAAAGGCAGTTTTTATGGGAAGAAGGAAGTATTATGGGAAGAAGGAAGTATTATGGGAAGAAGGCAGTATTATGGGAAGAAGGAAGTATTATGAGAAGAAGGAAGTATTATGGGAAGAAGGCAGTATTATGGGAAGAAGGCAGTATTATGGGAAGAAGGCAGTATTATGAGAAGAAGGAAGTATTATGGGAAGAAGGCAGTATTATGGGAAGAAGGCAGTATTATGGGAAGAAGGCAGTATTATGGGAAGAAGGAAGTATTATGGGAAGAAGGCAGTATTATGGGAAGAAGGAAGTATTATGGGAAGAAGGAAGTATTATGGGAAGAAGGAAGTATTATGGGAAGAAGGCAGTATTATGGGAAGAAGGAAGTATTATGGGAAGAAGGAAGTATTATGAGAAGAAAGAAGTATTATGAGAAGAAGGAAGTATTATGAGAAGAAGGAAGTATTATGGGAAGAAGGCAGTATTATGGGAAGAAGGCAGTATTATGGGAAGAAGGAAGTATTATGAGAAGAAGGAAGTATTATGGGAAGAAGGCAGTATTATGGGAAGAAGGAAGTATTATGGGAAGAAGGAAGTATTATGAGAAGAAAGAAGTATTATGAGAAGAAGGAAGTATTATGAGAAGAAGGAAGTATTATGGGAAGAAGGCAGTATTATGGGAAGAAGGCAGTATTATGGGAAGAAGGAAGTATTATGGGCAGAAGGAAGTATTATGGGAAAAGGGAGTATTATGAGAAGAAGGAAGTATTAGAGAAAAGGAAGTATTATGAGAAGAAGGCGTATTATGGGAAGAAGGCAGTATTATGAGAAGAAGGAAGTATTATGAGAAGAAGGAAGTATTATGAGAAGAAGGAAGTATTATGGGAAGAAGGAAGTATTATGGGAAGAAGGAAGTATTATGAGAAGAAGGAAGTATTATGAGAAGAAGGAAGTATTATGGGAAGAAGGAAGTATTATGAGAAGAAAGAAGTATTATGAGAAGAAGGAAGTATTATGAGAAGAAGGAAGTAAATTTTGGGAAGAAGGCAGTATTATAGGAAGAAGGCAGTATTATGGGAAGAAGGAAGTATTATGAGAAAAAGGAATATTATGGAAGAAGGAAGTATTATGGGAAGAAGGCAGTATTATGGGAAGAAGGAAGTTTATGAGAAAAGGAAGTATTATGGGAAGAAGGAAGTATTATGGGAAGAAGGAAGTATTATGGGAAGAAGGAAGTATTATGGGAAAAGAAGTATTTGGGAAGAAGGAAGTATTATGGGGAAAAAGGAGTATTATGAGAAAAGGCAGTATTATGGGAAGAAGGAAGTATTATGAGAAAAGGAAGTATTATGGGAAGAAGGAAGTACTTTGGGAAGAAGGAAGTATTATGGGAAGAAGGAAGTATTATGGGGAAAAAGGAAGTATTATGAGAAGAAGGAAGTATTATAAAGAAGGAAGTATTATGGAAGAAGGAAGTATTATGGGAAGAAGGAAGTATTATGGGAAGAAGGAAGTATTATGGGAAGAAGGAAGTATTATGGGAAGAAGGAAGTATTATGGGAAGAAGGAAGTATTATGGGAAGAAGGCAGTATTATGGGAAGAAGGAAGTATTATGAGAGGAAGGAAGTATTATGAGAAGAAGGAAGTATTATGAGAAGAAGGAAGTATTATGGGAAGAAGGAAGTATTATGGGAAGAAGGAAGTATTATGGGAAGAAGGAAGTATTATGAGAAGAAGGAAGTATTATGAGAAGAAGGAAGTATTATGGGAAGAAGGAAGTATTATGGGAAGAAGGAAATATTTTTGGGAAGAAGGCATTTTTATGGGAAGAAAGGAAGTATTATGAGAAGAAGGAAGTATTATGGGAAGAAGGAAGTATTATGGGAAGAAGGAAGTATTATGAGAAGAAGGAAGTATTATGGGAAGAAGGAAGTATTATGGGAAGAAGGAAGTATTATGAGAAGAAGGAAGTATTATGGGAAGAAGGAAGTATTATGGGAAGAAGGAAGTATTATGAGAAGAAGGAAGTATTATGGGAAGAAGGAAGTATTATGGGAAGAAGGAAGTATTATGGGAAGAAGGAAGTATTATGAGAAGAAGGAAGTATTATGGGAAGAAGGAAGTATTATGGGAAGAAGGAAGTATTATGGGAAGAAGGAAGTATTATGAGAAGAAGGAAGTATTATGGGAAGAAGGCAGTATTATGGGAAGAAGGCAGTATTATGGGAAGAAGGAAGTATTATGGGAAGAAGGACGTATTATGGGAAGAAGGACGTATTATGAGAAGAAGGACGTATAATTAGAGCGAGCAGACGAGATGAGTCATTAGCAGATTTTAATTTCGGAAAACATAAAACGGAATGACCCTGACGGAGAAATGGCAAAGCTGAAATTTCCACCAAGAAGACGGTATACGAAGTTCTCTCTCTCTCTCTCTCTCTCTCTCTCTCTCTCTCTCTCTCTCTCTCTCTCTCTTCTCTCCTCTCTCTCCTCTCTCTCTCTCCTGCTTCAGTTTCTTGTGTTGTCTTTCAGTTTGCAAGTTTTTTCTTGTTCACTTCGTCTATATTTGGTTTCCTGTGGTGGTTCAAGTTTTTCCTGCTTGTGCGGTGAATTTTTTTGCTGTATTTCTTTTTTTATATACCTAGATTTTTCTTAGTTTTGTCATTGTTTTGTTTTTGTCATTATCATATTATTTTCCTTTTGAAGTTTGTGAGGTTGTCTAGTTCCATTTGCTTTACGGGTTATGATATTTTTTTTCATGTTTACAGCTTATTAGATGCATAGTTATTATTATTTTTTTTTTTACAGCGCATTAGGTGCATCATATATATTTTTCAATTTCTGAGTGACTTTTTTTCCAACTGGGGAGTGGTTTTCTTACTCTCTAGTCATTCATTTTCAACTTCAAATATTTTCATTCTGCTAATGATTTTTCTTTCAAGGTCCGAAGTGTTTTCTTTTTCCACTCAGCTTGTGAATTATCGCGGAGGAGCAAAAAACAAACCCAGACTGACATTTCACACAGATAACAGATTAGAAACACACACTCTAAGGCACAATGACCCCCACACAGCAGACAGTCGTGGGTGAACATAGAACATTAACGTAAAGAAGATAACGAGTTCAGTAACGAATAACCCCTTCACGCCCAGATCTTTCCTTTACTATAAAAAATTGTATGTTGTCGAGCCATAAAATTAAGAAAAGTCACCTAATATACCAAATTAGTTAGTCGACAAGGATACTAAACAGGTCATATCTATAAAATATTGCGTATATTAACTAAAAATCGTCTAATGGTACCCGAATTACAATGGAAATTACGTTCTGCGTCTCAAGGGGTTAAACTCTTGGCTGTCGATGCAGTTTAATGACAGGGTGACAAGCAGGGAAAGATGATTTGCATGCAGGTGAGGACAAACGAACTAGGAAAAATCATTAGGTAAGAAATATTCCTTTAACGAGAAGCAGTTTTTTGGGTCGATTTGTTTTCATTCATCTATTCAATCTCGTTAATCTACTATTAGTTTACTGGTTTGAGGTCTATAAGAATCTATAAACAATGATGGTGATGACGACCACAATGACGATGATGATGATGATAATTGATTTGATTTCATAGCGTCACAACAGATGACAAAAAATCGAGCCAATAATTTATAGTACTGAAAATTCTGGTTGAGTTTATTTCGATTAAAAAAAGACTGAGGTGGAAGAAACAGTTATTTGTAGCACAGAAAAAAATATCACTCAAGAAATCTACCCTATTTCTACCAAACATTTTCCTTTCTAATTGTTCTACTTGACATCGGATAGACAAAGGAATGAATTGTTAAAACTGAGGAGCAAGACACAGTTCTCGGCAGCTGTTTCCGTGTCTCACCAAAACCATCAGAAACTTTGTACGAATCGCCCTTGAAATCCTTCCTATATTAATAGCAAAAACCTCTATTTCCCTTACTCAACACTATCAAGTATACATTAACATCAACCTTTGAAGAGTGATCAGTTGGTATTGTCAAAAACTTACAAAAGAGGCGAAAAAAGAGGAGTCATGATAAAAATATAAAAAAGGGAGGGGGGAATGTGGGATGGAATGTGACTGTGGAATGTGACTGTGGAATGAACTGACACTCAAACGAAAAGAAAAAAAGAAGGGAAACGCGGAAACAATTCTTGGAAAACTGTCGAACTCCAAAAGGCTGGTTTGTGGGACTTCCGGCTGCGACTTGGAGAGCAGTGACCTGGCGGGCTGTGGAGTGACTTGGCGGGCTGTGGAGTGACCTGGCGGGCTGTGGAGTGACCTGGCGGGCTGTGGAGTGACTTGGCGGGCTGTGGAGTGACCTGGCGGGCTGTGGAGTGACCTGGCGGGCTGTGGAGTGACCTGGCGGGCTGTGGAGTGACTTGGCGGGCTGTGGAGTGACTTGGCGGGCTGTGGAGTGACCTGGCGGGCTGTGGAGTGACCTGGCGGGCTGTGGAGTGACTTGGCGGGCTGTGGAGTGACCTGGCGGGCTGTGGAGTGACCTGGCGGGCTGTGGAGTGACTTGGCGGGCTGTGGAGTGACTTGGCGGGCTGGGTGGTGTGACTTGGCGGGCTGTGGAGTGACCTGGCGGGCTGTGGAGTGACCTGGCGGGCTGTGGAGTGACTTGGCGGGCTGTGGAGTGACTTGGCGGGCTGTGGAGTGACCTGGCGGGCTGTGGAGTGACCTGGCGGGCTGTGGAGTGACTTGGCGGGCTGTGGAGTGACCAGGCGGGCTGTGGAGTGACCTGGCGGGCTGTGGAGTGACCTGGCGGGCTGTCCTCAAGTGAGCCTCCAGAGCCTACCAGCCGAGCCCTGGAGGTCACTGTCTACAGGCGCTATAGGCATAGATGTAAAAAAAAAAAAAAAATATATATATATATATATATATATTATATATATATATATATATATAGTATATATATTAGTGGGGCGGTTTACCTAGGATATTCAAACCTATGTGCATTTTTTGATAAAAGCACCAATTTTGGCACAGAGGTAGACCAATATATTATGAACAAATTTGGATGTGGAGCCATCGCCCAACTGCCCCCTGGCGGCCGTGGCGGCCATTTTCCAAAATGGCCGCCATGTGGCTGCCAAGGAAGACTTATCCTTAGGTGAATGAGATGTACTGAGTAAATGTGCAGGAAAAAATGATTGTTTTGAATCTGCAATGTTGTGCAAACATTATGTTGCGTGTTGTTGCTAATGTAGGGTAGCACTTAACAACAAAGAAAGGTACCCATGTGTTTTTAGAATCTTATCTTATTATCGATTTATTGAATTATTCATAGATTAGCATAACAACCATGACAAACATCTCTCAATTGAACATGTCCTAATTCACTTGGATTCTGAGTGCTCCTTTCATACAACTTTGTCATTTTCCATTTCCAGAACAATGACGAAGAGCTTCAAACTCGTTGAGCCTCGTGGTGCAGAAGCAGCTCCGTCTACCTCCGCCCAGCTAGCAACAGAGACAGTCTGCTTCATATGCCTCATATGCCAAGAAACGACGCCAGAGTCGCTGACAAGTCCATCCCAGAATACACGCCAAGACAAGGGGAGCAGCTACAGCATTCTCGCTGGACATCTGAGAAGGTTCAATGAGCTTGGATTGCTCCCCAACTCTTTTCTGTTGAACCGATTAGATGAAGGCAGTGGCGTTGAAGCAGCATTGAGCGCCAACAATGCACGATACCACAAGACCTGCAGGCTGAGGTATAACAAGACCAAGTTAGACAGAGCTGAGAAGAGGCACCTGAAAATAAGCGCCGACGAAGAAGAGGAAGTTGTTGCCCGCAAGCGAACTCGATATCTGTCACGACCATCAAGTACTGAGACGAAACACCAAGAAGTGAAATGCTTCTTCTGCGGAGAAGCTCCTGGTAGTGCTGGTCTTCATGAAGCTGCGACATTCCAACTGGACTCGCGTGTCAGGTCTTGCGCACTGATTCTGACGACATGGACCTCCTGACGCAATTGAACGCTGGGGACAAGGTTGCACAGGAGGCCAAGTACCACCGAAATTGTCTCCTGAACTTGTACAATCGCGCACGGAAGATTAAGGAAATGGCGGGCAAAGGTACAGACGATGAACACGCAATAGCAGGACTTGCTTTCGCAGAGCTGGTGGTGTTTATTGAAGAAGCTCACATGGATGACGAGACGTCTCCGGTCTTCAAACTTGCTGACCTGGCGCAGTTATACACGTCAAGGATGGAACAGCTGGGAGTCAAGCATGAGGGCAGGGCACACGACCCGTCTTAAGCAGAGACTGCTTGCTCACTTTCCTAACATGTGTGCACAACACCAGGGGCGCGATGTCCTGCTTGCTTTCAAAGAAGACCTCGGCGATGCCCTGGCAAAGACTTGTGAACTGGACAGAGACCTTGATGCTGTCCACCTGGCGCGTGCTGCCCAAATTGTGAGACGCCACATCATCGGAGATGCCAAGGTGTTCAACGGGTTTCTTGCAGGATGCCAACAGGACTCCGTGCCACCCATGCTACTTGCCTTGGTCACTATGATCTTGGAAGGTCTCAGTATCAAGCACCAGGGTGAAAGCACAACCCCAGCGGCACTGAGCATCGCCCAGCTCCTCAAGTTCAACAGCGTTATGCACCGACGGGCCGCCACAGGCAGTACGCCTCGCCCAGTCAGGCACGCCACCACGCAGGAGACGCCAGTTCCAACCTACATCGGCCTAATGCTACATGCACACACACGCAAGAGGGAGCTCGTCGACAGGCTGGCACACATGGGGATTTCTATCTCCTATGATCGGGTCCTGTCCCTTTCCACACAGCTGGGGAACAGTGCCTGCCGCCTCTACCACCAGGAGCAAGTAGTCTGCCCTCCCAAGATGAGAGGCAGAGTCTTCACGACTGCCGCGGTAGACAATATCGACCACAACCTAAGTTCCACCACAGCAAAACAGTCATTCCATGGGACTGCTATTTCCCTCATGCAACACCCTGCGGTCCCTGGGGCCGGCATTGACCGCAGCATCAT
>JACEEZ010009864.1:0-12500 GCA_016584305.1 Chionoecetes opilio | reverse complement strand
GCGCATAGGGAGTTTTTTTTTTCTTTTACTGTGTGTGTGTGTGTGTGTGTGTGTACTAACAGGCGCATAGCGAGTTGTTTTTTTACTCACACATTTACTCACATTTCTATCCCTTCAAGAACACAATGACGTAAGTTTCTTTTAACAATACCATAACCATAAGGTATCTCAAATAATTTTTTTTGTATAATTCTTGTAGGAAGTTTCTGTAAGACATCATTGAAAAAAGAGAAAAAACTATCTAGTTTAGGATTCAGCGCTAAATGGCAAATTCTGAAACTACATTTAGGTGAGGCGTTCCTGCAGTGGGTTGTGATGGAAGGACAAGACAAGCGCACGACAAGCTCACGACAAGCCCATGACAAGCCCACGACAAGCTCACGACAAGCCCATGACAAGCCCACGACAAACCCATGACAAGCTCACGACAAGCCCACGACAAGCTCATAAGCCCATGACAAGCCCACGACAAGCTCACGACAAGCCCATGACAAGCTCACGACAAGCCCACGACAAGCCCACGACAAGCCCATGACAAGCCCACGACAAGCCCATGACAAGCTTACGACAAGCCCATGACAAGCTCACGACAAGCCCATGACAAGCCCACGACAAGCCCATGACAAGCTTACGACAAGCCCATGACAAGCCCACGACAAGCCCATGACAAGCCCACGACAAGCTTACGACAAGCCCATGACAAGCTCACGACAAGCTCACGACAAGCCATGACAAGCCACGACAAGCTCACGACAAGCCCACGACAAGTCACGACAAGCTCACGAACAAGCTCATGACAAGCTCACAAACAGGCCCCACGACAAGCCCACGACAAACCCATGACAACCCCACGACAAACCCATGACAAGCCACACGACAAACCCATGACAAGCCCACGACAAGCCCACGACAAGCCCATGACAAGCCCATGACAAGCCCACGACAAACCCATAAACAAGCCTACGACAAACCCCATGACAAGCCCACGACAAGCCCATGACAAGCCCACGACAAACCATGACAAGCCTACGACAAGCTTACGACAAACCCATGACAAGCTCACGACAAGCCCATGACAAGCTCACGACAAGCCCACGACAAGCTCACGACAAGCCCACGACAAGCCCACGACAAGCCCACGACAAGCTCACGACAAGCCCACGACAAGCCCATGACAAGCTCACGACAAGCCCATGACAAGCTCACGACAAGCCCACGACAAGCCCATGAGAAGCCCACGACAAACCCATGACAAGCCCATGACAAGCCCACGACAAACCCATGACAAGCTCACGACAAGCCCACGACAAACCCATGACAAGCCCACGACAAACCCATGACAAGCCCACGACAAACCCATGACAAGCCCACGACAAGCTCACGACAAGCCCACGACAAGCTCACTACAAACCCATGACAAGCTCACGACAAGCCCACGACAAGCTCACGACAAGCCCACGACAAGCCCATGACAAGCTCACTACAAGCCCACGACAAGCTCACGACAAGCCCATGACAAGCCCACGACAAGCTCACGACAAGCCCACGACAAGCCCACGACAAGCTCATGACAAGCTCACTACAAGCCCACGACAAGCCCACGACAAGCTCACGACAAGCCCACGACAAGCTCACGACAAGCCCACGACAAGCTCACGACAAGCCCACGACAAGCTCACGACAAGCCCACGACAAGCTCACGACAAACCCATGACAAGCTCACGACAAGCCCACGAGGTGTCTGAGAGGAGAGGAGCAGCAGGAGACACGATGCCACACGACACACAGAGCCAGATAAGATAAGATTTTCATCCTATCTAGACACTTTGCAAGTACCAACTACAAGGTTATTGACTATACAAAGCGCCGCCACGTCAGCACGAACTAGGCGGACTCGAACCGCTGACCGAATGCACAGGGACGCTGCACATTGCGAACTCACGTCTCTACCAACCTTGCCACCCTGACGGGACACACAGAGCCACGGTTCTCGATCTCCACGGATGTCAGACTTAATTTCACGCCGCTAGTTCCGCCCACTTGGCTGGACTGTTTCATGACGCGCGCCACTCTCGCTGTAAACTGGAAATGAACGCTTAAGTCCTCGATGTATGAAAACAGGGAGCTTGTATGTCCATTCCATTAGTGTTTCTCTCATCGTACATTGTAAACGGATGGAAACCGCTTGACGTGCAACAAAAAGGGATTTCTATACCATTAGTATCACCTTTGTCTAAGATTATAATTGTAAAAGGTGCCTAAAATTATTATGCATGGGAATTACTTGTATCCTACCAAGCATTGAATCAGTGAAGGGAAAATTCATGTGTGGGTGAAGAAGACAGCCCAAAATGTTGTTTTACTTTGTTGAGGAGAAGGGACAGCAAGCAGCTCCGTGGATCCCAGGTAACCAGGTGACATGTTATACGCGATACAGAGCGCCTTAAATGCCAAGGAGACGGAAATTAAGAAAGTGGTGAAACGCAGGTGAACGTATGCCCTCGACATGACCGTTCCTTTTCATTTTGTTCATAACGCCATCTCGGTAGAGCTGCTACGTGATCTTGGAATGAAATCAAACCTCTCTATATATGAACGCGTCACGCATGGATATCATCAACAGGACAACAATGGGGGAGGCGGTGGTCGAGTGGTTAGCGTCTTGGAGTGACGAGCTCGATGTGCCAAGTTCGAATCCTGCCGCGGCCAACTCTTTCGGCCATCTTTAATGCGGTCGACAAGAACCTGGGAGGTGAGCACAAGGTCCCGAGTTCAAATCCCACCGAGGAACAACTGTAAATCCATCGTCGAGTGGCCAAAGAAACCTGCATGCTACATTCCTGTTCTTTCGACTGCGACTTCAAGTGCGGCGGAGGGACAACAGGTGGCAGCATGAGCCTAAACCAGTGATTCTCAAACTGTGCGCCGTGGGAATCCCCTGAGTGCGCCGCGTAATTTTTCATAGATATGGGTATTTTGCGCTTTGAGGTCGCAGTTTTTGTTTTTTATATTGAAGATGGAAAATCGTAAATGAATGAGTTAATATGTAACTAGGCAGGTAGATGCAAGGTCCTTTTAATAATATTATAAGTACTTTGGGTAGATGGATAAAGTAAGAAATAGAGAATAAATAAATAAGTTTTATTCATACTTAAAAAAAATACTTTCCGCTTCCACCACAATACGTGTTGAACGAGTACTGTACACGTACTGTACTAGTCTGAGCCGCAGCCTGCTGGTGTTACTGAGTTACCAACTTACTAGTTTTATCACGCGTTCATGTGAATTGTTTTTAGCGACATATAAAAGGAAAAAGGATGATGAATAGAAACTGATGCATACGTATATCAGTAGGCTTTATGCAAGTTTGACGGTTTGACATGATTTACGTGAACCCCGATCGATAAATAACATGTATAATTTGGCAACACACGTAGGCAGAGCGTTGGGTAGGCACCTCCCGTGATCAGTGTAGCCGTGAGCCTCAGTAAGTATCGCTGTTGTGGTGTTAATGAGGTCCAAGCTTAAAAAATGGATAAGTACCTTATTAAAAAGCGAAAGTGTACTGAAGGCAATAGCGGTGAAGTCGCCGTTGATCATGAATCAAAACGTAAATGTGTCGAAGGCACCGAAGGCGAAGATAAAAAAANATATATATTTCGCAATATTATAAAATTTATAATATATATAAAAATATATAAAAAAAGTATGGCGGTATATATATATATATATATATATATATATTTATATATATATATATATATATATAATATATAATATATATTATATATATATATATATATATAAAATATATATATTATATATATATAACTGATTATATATATATATATATATATTATATAAATATATATATATATATATAACATATATAATTTTTACAGGCGAGACTTGAACTCGGGAAACCGGCCTCACCACTTCCAAGCCCTGACCACTCTACCACCGTCTTTCCATACATGTATACGTAGTATTAGAATGAAATAGACGGAAAGAGCAATGCAGCGTGGGCCTTGACAGGGTATAGAGGCTTATTATTATAAACAGGTTCACAAGAGCATATCCGTGAACATGGCGATAGAAGACAGCAGGATACAACACTGCACCATGAGAGACAAAGGATGCTCAACAAGTATTTTAAAAGGGTTTGTTGAGGCGGATGGATAGCCGCACACAGGAATTGCACCTTCCTCCTAACGCAGACAGTGTCCTGTAAAGAGTTACCATGACAGGGCGACTGCGAGACCAAAAATCACTGCGAGGTTAGCACATTATGAAGTCAATGAATACAAAAACCTAAACAGTATGAGAAAACATTTTGACATATTGCACAAACACACACGCAACACAGAACATACCCTTGATAATTATACGCATGTTACAGGGAAATAAATAAATCCAAACTACTTTTCATTATCATACAGCGTTTAGAGGATTCGAAGTATCGTTTTAAGATAGTAAATGTTCACCTGATTTAGTGGAGATGTAGTAATACCAGAGGATTAAATATCCATCTATGTCGTGTGATCGGAATATTCCAATCACGAAAACCAAAATAGGAGGGGAAGACAATTTGATGTATTCCACAAACACACGCAACACAACAATACCCTTGATCATTCTGCGCATTTGAACATATCAGAACATATGAACATATTTTAGTATATGAACATATTTCAATAGTGATTGTTTGTGTGTGGTATACTATATATAGTGTTGTCTTTGTGTTCTCAAAAGACAGAACATGAACATATATCTTAATAGTGATTGCTAGAGTGTGTGTGATAGTGAGTGTTCTATTTATGTTCTCTAAAGACAAAGCATGAATATATCTTAATAGTGATTGTTTGTGTGTGTGGTATAGTACTATAGTGTTCTAAAAAGATAAAACATGAACATATCTAAGACTTAATAGTGATTTTTTTGTGTGTGTGGTAGTGAGTGTTTCTTTGTTCTAAAGGCAGGCTGCCTCCAAAAGTAGGGACAGACCCGTCACTCCACCGACATTGGGCAGCGTCCCGTGCCCGAAAGGCGCCCACCGCCGGGCCGCGTCCCGGGGGGCGCGGGCAAGACCACCAGCACCAACAAAACGGGGCAGCGGTGCAGGAAGTGGCGCGTGTGTAGTGTGGTTGGCGCTCCCTTCGTCTTGTGTGTAATATGGAAGTTAAAATTATGTGTGTGGGGTGTGCGTGTGTGTGGTGTTGTGTGTGTGTGTGTGTGTGTGTGTGTGTACTAAGGTGATGGGAGTTTGTTGTTTGTGTGTGTGTGTGTGTGTGTGCGTGTGTGTCTAACAGGCTCATAGCGAGTTTTTTTTTTTACTCATTCTTTTTGTGGTGTTGTGGGTGTACTAACGGCGCAAGGGTTTTTTTTTCTCAATACTCACATTTCTATCCCTTCAAGAACACAATACGTAAGTTTCTTTTAACATACCATAACCATAAGGTATCTCAAATCAATTTTTTTTGTATAATTCTTGTAGGAAGTTTCTGTAAGAATCATTGAAAAAGAGAAAAAACTATCCCCAGTTTAGGATTCAGCGCTAAATGGCAATTCTGAAACTACTTTAGGTGAGGCGTTTCCTGCAGTGGGTTGTGATGGAAGGACAAGACAAGCGCACGACAAGCTCACGACAAGCCCATGACAAGCCCACGAAAAGCTCACGACAAGCCCATGACAAGCCCACGAAAACTCACGCAAGCCACGACAAGCCCACGACAAGCACACAAGCCCATGACAAGCCCACGACAAGCCCACGACAAGCCCATGACAAGCCCACGAAAGCTCCCCGACAAGCCCACGACAAGCCCATGACAAGCCCACGACAAGCCCATGACAAGCCCCTACGACAAGCCCACGACAAGCCACGACAAGCCCATGACAAGCCCACCACGACAAGCCCATGACAAGCCCACGACAAGCCCACGACAAGCCCAGACAAGCCCACGACAAGCCACGACAAGCTACGACAAGCCCATGACAAGCTCACGACAAGCTCACGACAAGCCACTGACAAGCCACGACAAGCCATGACAAGCCCACGACAAGCTCCATGACAAGTCCCACGACAAGCTCACGACAAGCCACGACAAGCTTCACGCAAGCCCACGACAAGCCACGACAACCTACAGCCCATGACAAGCAGACAGCCACGCAACCATGACAAGCCTACGACAAGCCCACGACAACTCACGACAAGCCCATGACAAGCCCACGACAAGCCCACGACAAGCCCACGATACAAGCTCACGACAAGCCCACGACAAGCCCAGACAAGCTCACGACAAGCCCACGACAAGCCCACGACAACTACACAACCAGACAAGCCACGACAAGCCCATGACAAGCTCACGACAAGCCCATGACAGCTCACGACAGCCCACGACAAGCTCACACAAGCCCACGACAAGCCACGACAAGCCACGACAAAGCCCATGAAATCTCACGACAAGCCCATGACAAGCTCACGACAAGCCCAGCAATAAAGAACAAACCTGCCCTTCAACGACAAGCCCATGACAAGCTCACGACAAGCCCACGACAAGTTCACGACAAGCCCACGACAAGCTCACGACAACCCACGACAAGCCCACGACAAGCCCACGACAAGCTCAGACAAGCTCACTACAACCCAGACAGCTCCGACAAGCCCACGACAAGCTCACACAAGCCCACGACAAGCTCATACAAGCTCACTACAAGCCCACGACAAGCTCACGACAAGCCCATGACAAGCCCACGACAAGCTCACGACAAGCCCACGACAAGCCCACCGACAAGCTCCATGACAACTCACTACAAGCCCACGACAAGCCCACGTCAACAAGCTCACGACAAGCCCACGACAAGCTCACGACAAGCCCATGACAAGCTTACGACAAGCCCACGACAAGCCCACGAAAAGCCCATGACAAGCCCACGACAAACCCATGACAAGCTCACGACAAGCCCACGAGGTGTCTGAGAGGAGAGGAGCAGTAGGACACGATGCCACACGACACACAGAGCCAGATAAGATAAGATAAGATTTTCATCCTATCTAGACACTTTGCAAGTACCAACTACAAGGTTATTGACTATACAAAGCGCCGCCACGTCAGCACGAACTAGGCGGACTCGAACCGCTGACCGAATGCACAGGGACGCTGCACATTGCGAACTCACGTCTCTACCCACCTTGCCACCCTGACGGGACACACAGAGCCACGGTTCTCGATCTCCACGGATGTCAGACTTAATTTCACGCCGCTAGTTCCGCCCACTTGGCTGGACTGTTTCATGACGCGCGCCACTCTCGCTGTAAACTGGAAATGAACGCTAAAGTCCTCGATGTATGAAAACAGGGAGCTTTTATGTCCATTCCATTAGTGTTTCTCTCATCGTACATTGTAAACGGATGGAAACCGCTTGACGTGCAACAAAAAGGGATTTCTATACCATTAGTATCACCTTTGTCTAAGATTATAATTGTAAAAGGTGCCTAAAATTATTATGCATGGGAATTACTTGTATCCTACCAAGCATTGAATCAGTGAAGGGAAAATTCATGTGTGGGTGAAGAAGACAGCCCAAAATGTTGTTTTACTTTGTTGAGGAGAAGGGACAGCAAGCAGCTCCGTGGATCCCAGGTAACCAGGTGACATGTTATACGCGATACAGAGCGCCTTAAATGCCAAGGAGACGGAAATTAAGAAAGTGGTGAAACGCAGGTGAACGAATGCCCTCGACATGACCGTTCCTTTTCATTTTGTTCATAACGCCATCTCGGTAGAGCTGCTACGTGATCTTGGAATGAAATCAAACCTCTCTATATATGAACGCGTCACGCATGGATATCATCAACAGGACAACAATGGGGGAGGCGGTGGTCGAGTGGTTAGCGTCTTGGAGTGACGAGCTCGATGTGCCAAGTTCGAATCCTGCCGCGGCCAACTCTTTCGGCCATCTTTAATGCGGTCGACAAAAACCTGGGAGGTGAGCACAAGGTCCCGAGTTCAAATCCCACCGAGGAAAAACTGTAAATCCATCGTCGAGTGGCCAAAGAAACCTGCATGCTACATTCCTGTTCTTTCGACTGCGACTTCAAGTGCGGCGGAGGGACAACAGGTGGCAGCATGAGCCTAAACCATGATTCTCAAACTGTGCGCCGTGGGAATCCCCTGAGTGCGCCGCGTAATTTTTCATAGATATGGGTATTTTGCGCTTTGAGGTCGCAGTTTTTGTTTTTTTATATTGAAGATGGAAAATCGTAAATGAATGATTTAAATATGTAACTAGGCAGGTAGATGCAAGGTCCTTTAATAATATTATAGTACTTTGGTAGATGGATAAAGTAAGAAATAGAGAATAAATAATAAGTTTTATTCATACTTAAAAAAAATACTTTCCGCTTCCACCACAATACTTTGAACGAGTACTGTACACGTACTGTACTAGTCTGAGCCGCAGCCTGCTGGTGTTACTGAGTTACCAACTTACTAGTTTTATCACGCGTTCATGTGAATTGTTTTTAGCGACATATAAAAGGAAAAAGGATGATGAATAGAAACTGATGCATACGTATATCAGTAGGCTTTATGCAAGTTTGACGGTTTGACATGATTTACGTGAACCCCGATCGATAAATAACATGTATAATTTGGCAACACACGTAGGCAGAGCGTTGGGTAGTCACCTCCCGTGATCGTGTAGCCGTGAGCCTCAGTAAGTATCGCTGTTGTGTGTTAATGAGGTCCAAGCTTAAAAAATGGATAAGTACCTTCATTAAAAAGCAAAAGTGGTACTGAAGGCAATAGCGGTGAAGTCGCCGTTGATCATGAATCAAAACGTAAATGTGTCGAAGGCACCGAAGGCGAAGTAACAGTAATAACTGTTGAAAGTGAGTCCTCTCGTCCAGACCCTAGTGTGGAAAGTGAAGAAAGTGAAGTGATAGTTGAAAATGAGCATAGTCGTACAGGTCCGTGCTGGCAAAGTGAAGTGACAGTTGAAAGTGACCGTAGTCGTGCAGGTCCGAGCGGGCAAAGATAAGTGACAGATGAAAGTGAGTTTTGTCATCCAGGTCTGAGCGTGGTCAAAACGACGACACGTGCCAGCAAAAAGTAACCGCAGTAAGTCATTTCGCCTGTATAACGACAGTTATCTTGGACTTGGGTTCATTTGCTGTGATGATGAAAATGGTCCAAAGCCAAAATGTGTTGTTTGCGGCATTGAGCTATCAAATGAATCTATGACTCCTATGAAAATGAAGAAACATTTAACAACAAAACATAGTCACCTCTCTCAGAAGCCTATAGATTACTTTAAAAGACTCTTGGAAGATAACAAACAACAAAGGCTTGGGTTTGAGAAAAAGGTGAAGGTGGCAGAAAAGGCACAGAAAGCAAGCTATTTAGTGGCAGAGCATACAGCAAAACAAATGAAACCCCATTCAATTGCAGAGTCATACTTCCTTCCAGCTTGCTGTGCTGTGGTGAAAACATTGTTTGGGGATGAGGCTGAAAAGGAAGTGAAAAAAAATTCCTCTCCCAGACGACACGATTGGTAGACGAATCAAGGACATGTCGTCTGATATTGAAAAAAGTGTGTGTGAACTCTTGAAAGGTAAAATGTATGCTTTACAAGCGGATGAATCAACAGATATTGGAGGAAAACCTCGGTTACTATAAAATATAGTGTTCATCCGTTATGTTGCTGATAACAAAATAACTGAACATTTCTTATGCTGCAAAGAACTGGTGCAAACCACAGGACAGGAGATATTTTCTACAGTGACAGAATATTTGAAAGAAAAGGACTTGTCATGGAAATTATGTGTAGGAATTTGCACAGCTGGCTGTCCATCCATGGTGGGATTGGTAAAAGGTTTTGTGTCCTTAGTCAAGAAGGAGAACCCAGATTTGATTACTACCCATTGTTTCTTGCACCGTGAAGCTCTTGTTGCTAAAACACTCGGATAAGAATTAAAGTTTGTTCTTGATGATGTTGTGAAAATGGTAAACTTTCTTAAAAGCAGACCAAAGCAGTCAAGACTATTTTCCATGCTTTGTGAAGAAATGGGATCTCCTCACGAAGGTCTTCTCCTCCACACAGAAGTCCGGTGGTTATCAAGAGGTAAAGTGTTATCCCGGGTGCATGAACTGAGAGAGGAAATGCTCCTTTTCTTTATCCATGAGGAGAAAACTGAATTCTGCTAATTACTTGCTGATGAAATTTGAAGTCCAAAATTATGCTACTTGGCAGACATATTTGAACATCTGAACAAGGTTAATGCAAGTATGCAAGGAAGAAATGAAATATGTAACATCTTCTGACAAAACGAAAGCCTTGGTAGAAAAAATTAGGCTCTGGAATGAAAGGGTGAGTGAAGGCAAGATTGACATGTTTCAAAAGACTGCTGAATCTAAATATACAGACATTGTTCCACTCATTAAGCAGCACCTTGAAAGCCTAGGAAGGAACATAGAAAAATATTCCCCAAATATATCTGTTGAAAGTTATGACTGGCTGAGAAATCCATTCGTTTACGATCCCTTGAGCAAGCCACAACTTAGCATCCTTGAAAGAAGGAACTAGTCAACATCCGTAATGACCGCACACTAAAACTGCAATATCTGGATATGACATTAGAAAGCTTCTGGATTCAATGGAAAACGAACAACCAAACATATATCCAAAAGGGCCCAGAAATACTCCTGCAATTTTCAACCTCATATCTGTGTGAACAGGGATTCCCCAGCCATCACAAATATAAAAACTAAGAAAAGGAATAAATTGCTGGCTGTTTGAAGAGGAATGAAAATGTGTCTGTCAACTGTCCCTCCTAACATAGAGCGCTATGCAACTCCAGGCAGGCACACGTGTCCCACTGATCAGGATGTTATTGTTGTAACAGTAGTTTTATTTACACATCATTTCCTATGTTCATTTCTGTAAATTTTATATATATATATATTATATAAAATATAAATATATATATATATATTTATATATGAATATTTTCAGGGCGGCAAAAACACTCGTCATTTCTTCGGGTTCTTTGTGTGCGTGCAACGTTTCGCCAAGGCACTTGGCATCATCAGGCTAAAATGGTTTATATAAGTTAAAATACTAAAATACCTTTAACTTATATAAAACCCTTTTAGCTGATGATGCCAAGTGCCTTGGCGAAACGTTGCACGCACATAAAAAACCCGAAGAAATGAACGAGTGTTTTTGACGCCCTGAAAATCTTCATGTATCAACCTAAGAATATCAACGATATATATAATATATATATATATATATATATATATTACATATATAATTATATATATATATATATATATACTATATATATATATATATAATATATACAATATATATACATATATACTATATTATACATATATACATATATATATATATATATATATACATATATATATATATATATATTTTATATATATACATATATATATATCATATATATATATATATATATTATATACAATATATATATATATATACAATATATATACATATATATATATATATATATATACATATTAATATAATATTTTAATATATATACTATATATATATATATATATATACAAATATATATATATTATATACATATCAAAAATATATATCTAATATAATATATATATATATATATAATATATATATATTAATATATTTTATATATATATAGCTGCTGCGCCGCGAAGTCCAAGATATAATCTAGTGCGCCGCCATCCAGTGAAGTTTGAGAACCTTTGGCCTAAACTGAGGGTTGACTGTCACAGAAAACTGACCTTCACCCATAAATTACAGGTGTCACTATAAAAATCCAACCTGCGCCACCAACGGGCGAGGGCCAGCCATCACGACCCTCCAGAATGTACAGGGCCAACATCACGACCCTCCAGAATGTACAGGCCACCATCACGACCCTCCAGAATGTACAGGCCAACCATCACGACCCTCCAGAATGTACGGGCCAACCATCACGACCCTCCAGAATGTACAGGGCCAACCATCACGACCCTCCAGAATGTACAGGCCAACCATCACGACCCTCCAGAATGTAGCAGGCCAACCACCACGACCCTCCAGAATGTACAGGCCAACCATCACGACCCTCCAGAATGTACAGGCCAACCACCACGACCCTCCAGAATGTACAGGCCAACCATCACGACCCTCCAGAATGTACAGGCCAACCACACGACCCTCCAGAATGTACAGGCCAACACCACGACCCTCCAGAATGTACAGGCCAACCATCACGACCCTCCAGAATGTACAGGGCCAACCACACGACCCTCCAGAATGTACAGGCCAACCACCACGACCCTCCAGAATGTACAGGCCAACCATCACGACCCTCCAGAATGTACAGGGCCAACCACCACGACCCTCCAGAATGTACAGGCCACCATCACGACCCTCCAGAATGTACAGGCCAACCACCACGACCCTCCAGAATGTACAGGCCAGCCGATACA
>JACEEZ010009863.1:0-45277 GCA_016584305.1 Chionoecetes opilio | reverse complement strand
GGGCCCGGAATAAACCACCTTCCATTTTTGGGGAACCCCAAAAAAATTTTTTAAAAAAAAAAAAAACGGGAAGTTAGCTTGAATTTTTGTGTAACTGAAAAATATATTTCTTAGTCATGTTATATTCATACTAGGTAAAAACGTTTTGTCTGCTATATTATTCTCGATAAATCTGCAGTGTATCTTTGCCATTTGGCTTCAAAAACATTCTTTCTGGTAAGACCTTTCATGGCAGATCATATTAGGCCCCCTAGATTTGTGTTAGACTTCGAACTTCAGATTATAGGTTTTTGTTCAAAAAGGAAAGAGATGGTGGAACGGCAAGCTGTGGTGCGCAGTAAAGCTTGTGTGGTGGAGGGGGAAAATCTGTGTGCGCATATTGCATTGTGATTGTGGAGGCGGCAATCCCGTGGTGCGCAGTATGCTTGTGATGGTGGAAGGCGGGGCAGTCCCGTGGTGCGGCAGTATGCATTGTGTTATCTTACTCTTTTTTTTTTTCCTCTCTGCTTTGAGACGTGTGAATGAAATAGATGAAAACGTTTTCGGTATTTCCATAGTCTGTTTTTTATTGAAGTATTTGTACTGGACACGCAGCGGCTCTGTGTTTAAACCCATGAAGATTGCCAATTTCTAGGAAAAGAGGGCCCCAACAATGTTTTGAACTAAATTTTGCGTCGACTCTGACACAACTCACGTGCTTTTGACCACTCCTAATTCTGAAAGATTATTTCTAAACTCGTATAAATGAAAACCTGGATAAGACTTTCGAAACATGAGTTTGGGATACAAATCAGTTAATGAATATGTATTATTGCCCATGTAATTGTCGTCTTTCATGTATATAATATATATATATTAATATTTTTATATATATAATAAATTTTATAAATAATATTTTATATATATATATATAATATATATATATTATAATATTATATATATACCATATATATTAAATAATAATTATTATTAAATTTATTATATATATATATTATATATTTATATAGAGTTAGATATAAGTTATTATATTTATAATTTTATTATAAATTTGTATATTATAATAATATATATTATATATGTTTTATAATAGTTATATATATTATAATAATTATATAAAGTTATTAATATATAGTATATATTTTGTTAATTTTATAGGGTTTTATAAATTTATATAATAAATATATTATATATTAGATATATAATATAAATATATATATATTATATATATATATATATTTTAATATATAGTTATAATATATATAGTTTCTATATAGTTTTTATAAATTTGTATATAAATAGTTATATTAATATATATTATAATATATAAATTATATATTATAAATTTTGTTTCTATTTATATATATATAAATTAATTTTAATTTTAAATTTGTATTAATTAGTTTATATAAGTTATATTTATTTTAATAAGTATATTTTAATTATAATAGTTATATAGTTATAATATATTTTATATTATAATAAGTTATCATAGTTAAAATATATATTGGTTTTATTATAATATATAATATTTTATCAAATGTTTATAATTTTATATAGTTTTATATAGTTTATATTAGTTGTAATATTAGTTATAAAATATTTAATTATTATATAATATATATATATTAGTTATATATTATAAGTTATATTTTATGATTGTGATTATTTGTTTTTATAATTTTTAGTTATATATTAATTATATATTATTTTATAGTTTCTTAAATTTTATGTTATAATTTTAGTATCTAGTTTATTATATTATTGTTTAATAGTTATTTTATATATATATTATTATATATTAAGTTTTTCTATATTTTTAATTGATATATTAGTTATATATAGTTTGTATATATTTGTTTTTAGTATAGTGTTTATTATAGTTATATTAATATATATAGTTATTATATAAAAGTTTATATTATTAATTTTTAATATATATATATATATATAGTAATATAATATATATATAATATTTCTAATATTATTTATATAATTTTGGGGAATATAAATAATTTTTATTATATTTGTAATTATTAAATTTTAATATATATAATTATAAATTTTAATATATTTATATATAAAATATAATGTTATATATATATATATATTATACTTTTATATTTAGTTTAATATTATAGTTATAGTTATATATATTTTATTATATATAATAATATAGTTATAAATTTTATTAAAAACTAATATTCTATTTATTATTATACTATTTAAAATATATTATATTATATTTTATATATTATATTTTTGTTTGTTTATAATATATTATATATTAAAAATTTATTTTATTATATTATATTATATATTATTTTTATTATATATAATATATATTTTTATATAACTATTAATATTATAGTTTATATATATAGTTATAATATTTTTTTTTTTTTCTATTTAATGTTTATTAATATTATCTATATATATATATTTATATATATATTATATATATATATATTATATATAACTATTATAAATAATATATAAAATTATTATATTTTAAAATAAAATTAATTTTATATATATATTTTAAAAATATATAATTTTTAAAAATAATATATATATATATATTTTAAAAATCCAAATTGCCTCCTCTTTTTGTTTTAATTTTTCCTATTATGTTATACTAGCCAAAAAGCACCCCTCCGGGGGGATTTTTTGGTAGCCCTGCGGGGGGTTTTTTGGGGGGGCCTTCGCCAAATAATTGTAACCCTTCTTTTAATGTAATTTATTTCACACAACCATGAGTTTAATCCCAGAAAAATTTTGGGGGGTTACCAAAATCGACAAATTACTGAAGCGAGATAACAATGTTTTTGTCTTTTTTTGGTTAGGATAAAGAGCGTGCCATTCCCATCGAGCATCCAACATAGAGTGACCATGCAAAGCAAATATCCGCGAAAAATTAAAAAAAAATCTTCAAATCCGCTAATACAAAAAAAAAAAAAAAGGTCGGATCACCCCAAAGGGCCCTTAAAAATCCCGGGTCGACCTGGTTCCAAAAACTGTGCCATATGAGGGGATTGCCCCCCTGGGGGGCCCCATCGGACACCACACACAAACACACAACACGCACACACTTTTGTTATTATTTGTTTCTATTTACCCCCTGGTTTCTCATATTAAGTATATGGGATTATTCCTTCATAATATTTTTATTTTTGAAAATAATATTAGCATATCAGAATTTTTGCATTAAATTTAAAAAACACATTAGTTTTGAATTCATTTATTTTCATTGTATTGAAAACGCGCAAACATGTATGTTTGGGTATATGTAAGTTTACAAAGGTTCAGTCAGTCAACTAAAACTCCCTGCAACCTTTACCGACACTATTGTAACAAATGTTAAAAGATACGTGTTTAAAGATTACTGATGCTGTAAAAAACCTCTCATCCGGGGGGGGGCAGGAGTTTATGAAAATACAAGTGCTTTTGGGCCCCTTTGGACCCCCTGATTGATGTGTGTAGTAGTAGTATAAATTTGAAACAATGTGATTCAAACCCCAAACGATTTTTGCTGTCGTTGGTCATGGGCAAAAATGCCTCAGGTAGATCTTCCGAGTGTTCCACGGGGCCCAACACTTCACGGGATCAGCCACCCAAACCCCTTAAAAGGGTAGTGGAGTTGGCCCTGCATGGCGTAATTTTAATTCGACCCCCCAAAGGCGCGCGCACAAACACACACACACACAAAACACACCCACCACAACACACACACACCTACATGCACACAAACCCATGCATGCATGCATGCCCACACACACACCACACACACAACACAAAACAAGTATTCACAAAAAAATAAAATTTAAGAAACCCCAAGGAAAAGAAAAAAAAATCAGAAAGGAGTGAAAAAAAAATAGAGAAAGGAGGAAGTCGGAAGTTGAGAATTGGGGGAAAAACAATAGGACCAGACGGAGTGTCGGGTTTAGTTTTAAAAGAGGCAGAAAGCATTTTGGTAAAACCCAATAAAAGATATAAAAATCCCATTAAAACAGGAACGGCCCAAAAGAGGGGAAGAAGCAGAAAAAGGCCACTATAAAAAATGGGAAAAGGATAACCTAAATAAAAACCCAGTGTTAAAAACCCACAGTATAAGATAGTGGAACATAATCAAAAAATGGGGGAAATACAAAAAAATAAAGGATAACAACCGGCAGAAAGGTTTGGGAAAAAAGAGATTGTTGCCAAAATTTTAATAAGCTTTTATCAAAAAGAAAAATTGATATAACCCACGAAAGAGAGGGATGGTCAGAGGGTATATCTAATCTTAAAAAAGGCATTTGAAAAAGTTCCCATTTCCAATTTCCAAGACTCTATTGGGAAAATTTGGGGAAAATATAAGGAATCACGGGGTATCAAAACCTGGATGGAAAGTTATTGAGGGAAGAAAAATGGAACAGTAGTAAAAGGGATGAAATCTGAAGGGAGAAACGTTTTTAGTGGGCTACCACAAGGATCAGTGTTGACCCAAAAATTTTCACGATTTACGTAAGACATGAGGAGGAAAAAAAAGTTATATTAGTTTTTTTGGTGAGAAAAAACTATAAAGAGAAATAAAAAGCATAAGTTTGTAAAACCTAAAAAAACCCTGTCAAAATTACGAAGGAGCAAGGGGAAATGACATTTAATGTAAAAAAGTGTCATGTGAGGGAAATTGGGGAAAAAGAAAAGAGAAAAAAGGCCAAAAAGGGAAAGAAAAAAATTCCCAAAGGTTCGGAAAAAAAGGGCCCCCTGGGAGTGTAACGTACCCTCAAACCAGAAAAACATATAAAAATTTGGAAAAATAAACAGGATTTTAAAAGAATATTGGGTGGCTTTTTCATTACAGGGACAAAAATTTTGATGAAAAGATGATTACTAAATGATCCGACCAAAAAGGGAATTGCGGCCATTGTATCAATCAATCATTGGGGGCATACGCCGGGGGGCGTCGCCTCGCCCCCCCTACGACGCCACTCCCGGGGGCCATTGTATGGTCCCCTATAAAAAGAAGCATGTGAAAAAGTTAAGAGGATACAAAGATGTTACAGAGCAGAAAAAACTTTCTTATGGGGAAGATTGAAGGAAAAAAAAAGTCCAACACTCGGCGGGAAAAGAGAAAGGGGGAACTTAATAAAAATTTTTTAACAGAAAAAAGATGGAAAAATCAGAAAATGAGGGGAACAACTGGGGCAAAGAGAAGGTCGATACCCCAAGGAGACATACAAAAAAACAAAAAAGGGAATCCCGAAAAAACATAAAAAATACAGCTTCCCACATGAAATTAAATTTTGGAATGGCTAATGAGGAGGTGTATCGGCACATAATGTGCCCAATTGAAAAAAGAGGGGGATAAAGTAGATACGGAACGGGACCCACGAGTGAGCTCGGGGCCCTAAAAAAATAGTCTAGTAAAAGTAGAAAACAACCCTAAAAAAATTGCAAGAAATTTTTTAATGGTGTTATTTGTTTTTTAATGTGTGAAAAACAATACAGCAAAAGTTCCCAAAAAAGGGTTACCGGAAAGGGGTCAAAATGGGTCATACAAAGAGGCGCCCAAATGCTTCGTATTTCCATTTTCAATTTCACTTTTCGGTACTTTTAGCCGAAGATTTGGGGGGCAGTCGTTCGGGTGTCACAATTTTTTTGGCCGCCCATTTTTTGCAAAGACGAGTGATTGACAGCAGATAGGTTTGTCCCCATTTTTGCCATTGAACAGAGACAATGAGGCCCCAACCCAGAGTCTACAAAAACCCATGTCTTGTCCAGGTTACAAAGTCTTTGCACAATTTAAAGGATTGGATCACCTTTTATCAGCTTTTGCAGAGCAGACGTTTTCAATTTCAAATACCCTGGAAGTGGTGTCGCACCCTTTAAAACGCAGCAAAAAAACAGCAGACTTTGACGATCTCGCTACCTGAACCTGCTTTATGCCCTTTTATGTCATAAATACAGTGGGACCCCCTTTTTATCGAGGGAAAGTAGAGCTTTTACCATCGCTCGGAGATGCGAATGAGCATAGCACTAACAAATCCTTGCCTCGCCTATGAGCGTGTATTTTTTTCAGTTTGACGTTGATACTCGTCCCACAATGCCCAAAGTCAGCATCCCCCATAGCATGTATCACATCACCTCTGATTTTTATGGATCGGCAATCATAGGATCATGTCTTTTTTGTTCTCGTTTTGGGAAAGGAAATCCCCCATTTTTCATGAATTTGGTTTTTTCATGATATTCACCTTTATGACCGTCACTTTTTTGCCCCCGTCCTGGGGTTTTTTGTCCTTCGACTTGGACCCCCACTGTAACCATCGAAGACTCCCGTAGCCTGCATAGGTTTCCACAGTGAATCTGATATTTTGGCAATGGAGGGTGGGTCTTCCATCAGACCACTTCAGCCGACGAAGAAGGAACCTCCATCAAAGCCCTTGGTTCTGCTTCGGAGCAGCCCCCCCGGGACCGCTTCACCCGAAATGGCTGTGACGGGGTTTAAAACGTGCATCAGTTGTGCTTTGTCTCCCTTTCCCGTAAGACCTTTTTTTGCTTCAAAGAGTGTTTGAGGTAAGGGCGAGAGTCGTAGTTCAAAATCTATCGAGTGAAATTCTGCAGTTTGAACACTACGAAAAAACCTTTGGAACAAAAACTGAGTCTATTGCTCTGTTTTGGGCAATTCGATTGTCGACGTATCCCAAAGGGTCTTTGCCTTCATATAAAAGGAAAACCCGACGCCCCTTCCCATCTTTGCTAGGTTTCCTTTGGGGCGATAAAAACAGGTCATGGACGTTCACATCCTCAGGCGTTTCCCCACCTGTTATAATATTTGAAAAAGATGTTACAGCAAAAGGAGAAAAGCTTGTGTTTGTCTGCAATTTTCTCCGGGTCTTCATGATCTCTTCTCCCCTTGACCCTGTTCCCTCCTTATGTTGCTCACTGTGCGAAGCTCTTGCCTGTAAAAAATCTGCCTTCCCTACTGTATGTTAAAGGGGACACTGGCACAGACAGGTCCCCAGGCCCTTTTGATGGTGGACATTCCATTTCCCTCTTTTAGTCACCTGTATTTTTTGAGGGATCTCAAAAGATTCCGAAAACCCGGGTCACACCCAAGGCCACCCCATTATGATAGTACGCCTTTGACTGCAACCCCTTCATAAAACCTATGGAAAAGGGATGGGGGGTCCTGTTTATTTTGCATGGATGGGGGAAAAAGGTAGGCCGTTTTCAAGTATTTTGCATGCCGATGCGGCGTTTGGGCAAACAGTCAGCGAGAGGGAGGTTCAAACCAGGATCCTGTGCCATCAGCCTTGATAAGCTGACAACCCCCTAGCACTTTTGGTAACGACCCGGGGTTTGTTGTTTTAAAGGGGTTGGAATTCATTTCCTTGGTAGACAAGATTTTGGTCAATATAGTGAGACAGACAGATAAACAGCGAATCCATTTTTGGGGCCCCCTGTCGTTTTTGCATATACAGCTCTTAAATTTTCATTCACAAGTTTTGCAAAATCAGGGTCGTCAAAAATAATCCTGTCTCAACCTTTTGTGGAGACACGATAAAGGGAGCAGATCCCACGGGAGCAGCGAACGCCTTTCCGACAAGATGGCTGTACTGCATTCCGCCATAAGGGGTTTCCCAGGATTTCGTTGTTCCCACTTCGATCCACAACTTCCTCGCCCCCCAGAAGATTCATTAGGTGGGGAAAGCACCCCACAGAAACACCCATCTCAACCGGACTGTCGCAGGCACCCATTTTTGATTTGGGACGTTTTTCCAGTACTGTGGAAAATTTTCACAACTCCCGGGGGGATTGTGATATCTGAAATTTTTGCAAAGATACTGAAGGGGGAGAAGAGCATGACTTGTCCCAGAATACATGTAATGTTTGGGAAAGGAATACCACAGGGGAAAAAAAATGCCCGGATGACTGCGTCCTTATCAACAGAGCATCATGCCTTCCCAGTTTGGCCAGGTTGTTTGAAGGTAGGGACATCTCCCACAGTGGTCAATCTTTTGATCAGCAGTTTCAAGGAATGGCAGAGGATCAAACTGATTTTGTCAGGGGCATTTTTGGGAAACCGGTATTCCTTTTACATCAACTTCATCGTTAAAACAATCTTCAGATTTTCAATCCGGTTTTAAGGGATTGTTCGGGGGGATTTCCCTCCCTGGATTTTGGGCTGCAAGCATCCCACCCCGGAATAGGAATAGAGTAATAGAGTATTGGGTTTTCATTACCAAAAAGTGTTAAAAGAAAATGCGGAAGTTATTCAAAAATTTTATCTGGCTCTAGTCAGGCCCACCTAGACTATGCAGTTCTTTTTTGGCTCCATTTAAGGATGGATATGGGTTTTTGTTAGAAAAAGTGCAGAGAAGGAGACCAAAGATACAAGGGTGCGAAAATTTTAGTTATGAGAGGAGTTTGAAGTTTTTTAAAATTACACTCACCGAGAGACGCAGGTGGGGGGCGATCTGTAGAATTTTTTAAGGGAAAAAAGGGTTTTAAATAAAGGGAGGTAGGAAAAAAGTTCTAGGCTTTTAACCAGGGTAGAACAAGAAAAACGGATTAAAAGCGGGAAAAGCGTAGATTTAAAAAGGAAAATGGGAAAAACTGGTTACAAATGGGGTGGTGAATGAGGGAATGGTCTCAGTAGACAGGTAGTTAGTGCGGATCTTAGGAGTTTTAAAGGGGGAGGGGGTAGGTTCATGGGGGGGGATAAAAGGTGGATGTAGGGTGTTAGGTGAAGGAATACCACGTGTGGGCCTCGGGGCCCTCTTGTAGTTTTCCTTTATTTTCTTTTTTTCTTATGTTCATTCCGTGAAATGCCCCTTTCCAAATCTAATGTCATGATTGTGGTCAACATTATCAGCTAAAAATCAGTGCCAAATTTTTCCCCTTCTATGTCGCCACGCCCAGTAAATCCAGAGAATATAGGTGACAGCTTTTTCCTAAAAATCGCTGGACCTCTGAGTATGAAGAGCAGAAACCCATGACTAAGAGGCTGTCGCCCAGGATCGCGCCCTGACGTGGGGGTGTCCTTACTGCTAATCAATCTGCAGGGGGTACTATCAAAGCCCTGGGCGCACGGTTTGTACAAAAATTTGCCCAATCTCGCACCTTTCTGCAATGTCTTTGCAACAATAAATTTTGGGAGCAAGCTTTTTTGAAAGCTCGATGAATGATTCTAGGGCAGATTGTAGTTCTAGCGCCGAAAAATAGGAATTGGTCGATTGAAGATGTAATCATGAGGTAATGCGCTCTTGATCGTTTAGCCGCAGTCTTATTGGGCTCTTTTCTAGCCTCTCATCTTTTTTCGGGCGGGCTAAAATAGTCTCTCAGAATATACTATTTTTCTCACGAAATGTTACGATATCATGTAACCCCCTCTTGCTGGGCAATGAATATAGTTCCCCATAATGCTTAACCAAATTTGGGTTTTGAGGTAGGGTTTCCCATGCCAGGGAATCGGGCTGAACCAGAAAATCGCCATTTTTTAGCAAGATCATCCACTGTCAATTTGTTCCTATCATTTTCTTTTAAAAAACGAGCACATTGTGGGGTTTTTTCTCTTGGTCAGAGTCCTTCGGGCTTTCCCAACCTTTCGTGGCTTCTTTTATTTGGGCAAAACTCGTATGCAAAGGAATGGGGCCCTTTCGTGCCAAAATTTATGTCACATACCCATGGTACACACAATCAGCACGTGGAGGTCCTTCCGAAATCTCTATTCTACCACGAAAAAGTGAATGCCCAGTCTCATTACGATCCTACAAAGTGAGAGGGTTTTTTCCCACGAAAGAATTGTTTTGACACCCCTGAAATTTTCAAAATCGGCATACCCGGGGGTTTTTACTCTTGCCAAGAAAAAACAGTGCGATTTTTCTGTTTTAAAGGCCGACAGAAAAACGGCATCATTTTGACAGGTTGAGGGGGTTGTACTTGGCTTTCTTGAACAAGTATATTGCTTTTTGTTAATATAGCTCACTCCACTTTTATCACCTCGGGACAGCAACTACCACGAACGTGCCTCTGTCGATGCTGGCCTTGTTGATTTCCTTTACCCCCTTTTCACCAATCACCACCGTTCACCATTATCTCACTGCCACAAAATGACACTTTCCCCGCTTGCCATCTTCTCATGCTTGAAATGCAAAAAAAAATTAAAGTTGTAAAAACTAAAAACTGGGGAAAGGCTGAATGAAAACAACTAGGAAATAGACGTCCCCACAAAAATGTGGAACGTGTCCAAGCTCGCAAGGCTAAAGTCAACTTTTTAAAAACCCTCACCTTTTAAAAACTGTCTGTTACTAAAAAAAATAACCATAAAAAAATATTTTTAAGAAAAAATCCCCCATCTAGACGAGCGAAGGAGCTTGGACACCCATTTATGCCGAATTATTCTTTGGTACCAAAAAAGGTTGGGAATCTGTCATATAGGCTTGAAAATGTTTACCCCCGAATGGGGGGGAAGGAAGGCTACGGCGCAAAGGGAAAAATTTTGGGAAAGAAAGGGTTTTATTTCGTCTTTAATCTTTTTTGCAGGAACATTACTATCTGAGAAAAAAATAAGAGTCAATGTATGTCTAATGTATTTTTATTTACAGATTATTTCCGTAAAACTGCTTATTGTCCAAAAGTTATGTAAATTGTTACGAGACGAAATAAACCTTTTGTGCCCAAATTTTCCTTTGCGCCTGTAGCCTCCTTGGGCCCCCTTCTGGAGTAAACATTTTACAACCCATATGAAGATTCACCCCAAACTATTTAGTACCAAAGAAAGAAAGGCTGAAATAGGTGTCCAAGCTCGCTTTGCAAAAAAAAAAAGCGAATTATTCGTTTGAAAACTAATCGGCAAAATCGTCACCTCAGGGTTTCCCACGAGCCCAAACAGAGGCCCAGCTACGTTTCAGCCAATCAGCGTTCAGGAACCACTGGGCGGCCATGTTTACTTATTATCCAGAATCAGACATATTTAAAAGTAAATAAGTGAGATTTTTCCCCTTTAAAAAACTCTAACAGTAAGAAAATTAAAACTAGTCATTCCAATGTAATTTTTAGTAGAGAGTGGTTTAACACGTAAAAAAATTAGAGTTAGCTCACTTCCAATAGACTTATTTAATGGGAAATAGGCAGTTTACCCTTAAAACATTATTTATGTGCAATTTTTAGTGACAATAGGAGTATGCTATTTATAAAATATGGTGGCGATAAACATTGCCGTAATATTGCCTTTCAGCGAAAAATTCTCCCGAAATATATGACATCATAGTTTAATGCCGGGAAATGGAATATATTGAGTGTTTCGCAAGGCCCCGCGAATACTACGAGACGTACCGAGGGTATCCTTGATGCGTTGATCCTAGGGTTTGAGTCCGCTTCCCAGAGATTAGCTTCATGGGCCACTTGGGCCCCCGCCCTCCCCTGGCCGCGGCGGTACGGGGATGACGCCTTATAGTGGAGAGAAATGCGGTTCGCCCTTTTAAATCAGACACACACACGGGGGCAACACCTCACTCTTAACCTCTCTCGCTTTACCACATACACCACACCCGTCACTAACACCCGTACGGCATCGAACACACCCTTTGCCTGTGTATCACCGTAAAAAAAGACTTGGAAGTTTTCGACGGGGACGTCGAAAAAGTTTCCGTCGAACCTTCCCGTTACCCCTTTAACACCACCCAAAACCCCCACAAACTTCAAACCCTACACACACCCCAAAATAAAGCCCCCACACACCCTATATCCTAACACACGGATACGTTGATTTGGGCCCCCATTGAAAGGCCCCTATATAAATGCATACCAAGCATCATTATGAAAACCTTTTAGTTTAATGAAACCCAACCAACCCTTAAAACCCCAAAATAACCTAACCTAACCTAACCTTAACCACAAAGTATACCTAACTAACCTTAAACCCCAAAATATCCTAACCTAACCTAACCCTTAACCAAAAGTATACTGGGCTGCTGGGGAGCATGCTACATAGGCGGCCGTTTCAACTGGGGGCCCGAAACAACGGAACCCTAACACACCCCTTTCACAACCCAACAATCTAAAACAAACCAACACACACCAAACCCTTAAACATCCCCCATACAACCCTTACATCCTTTCACACCCCCACAACCCCACACACCTATCACAACCCTAACCCCAACCTGACCAAAACACCCCCTAAAAATATTCCCCCAAAACCCCGAACCCCATTCACCCTTTTCTAAACCCCCACACACAGGTTCCCCCATCCTACACCCCCCCCACCCTAGAAAAACCCTTAAACGCCCTAAAAACACCCCCAACCCTAAAAAACCTTAAAAACCCCCACAACAATTTCAAAACAAAAAAGTAAAACATCCCAGACCCGAAACCTACCGGGTATCCTAAAATCCTTCCCACCCCGTATCCTGGCGCTGTAAGACCTGGGCGCCCGGGGGGATTGTTAGGACGCGTAGACAACACTATCACACTATCCTATATCCTAACACATCGAGCCTCGAGAAGCCAAGGGGAAAGGGTAACACCCAAATCCAACCTTTTCTTCTTTTTTTTGACCTTTTCGCTTAGATCGCTTCATAGGTCCTTTCCACTTCGTCTCTTCTTAACAAAAATTATTAACTCTTCCCCTGTTTATTTCACCTGGGAAAGATTTTGGTCAGTTTTCAATTGGATTATCATTCTAATTCATGTCATTTTTGGGTTTGATCTCCAACACTGCGTTAGGAAACTTTTGGTGAGGTTTACAATACTTTCATTTCCTTTTTGCCCCCTAAAAGCCCTAAAACCGTACACAGGGGCCCCCTCTTTTGCTCTGTCCCTGTCCCATCCCTCTGCCTAGGACTGTTACTTTGACGCTATAAACTTTTCCCCTTGATTTTATACTTTGCATTCCCCAATGACTGTTTTACAGTTTTTTCTCTCTACCCTGCAGCACAAATTTTGGTTCTCCAGTTCCCCGTTTCCCTTCCGTTGCTTCCAAAGGGGCCCGTTTTTTGCTTATAGAGTAAATTACACCCCGTCTCCTACGCCAGGTCACCCCTCTGGTTTTGTTTCCACCTGTACCACTGCAACGTTTATTTCCTGGCCATTTCCCTTTCCACCCTTTTAAATACCCATTATTTTCAATTTTTTTTTTGATTCTATTATCTCCATCCTGTTCCCTTCCTCTCCCACATTTTCTCTCCTTTTCATCTCTCAGTTCCTTCTTCCCGGGGGAACTTGATCTATTTTCCTGGGATATTTTTTTTGCCCTCTATCATCACTAAGCTTTCAAATTTTTTTGTGGAACACCTTTTTTTTTAATTTCCTTTCCCCGAAAATGCCCATCCCAGCTCCCCCCATGGGCCCCTCGGCAGTGCTCCCACAAGCTCCCATCCCCCTCTGCCTACTAGTTTTGAGTCTTTTTCCGTGCATGAGCTCCCTTTCCCCGACGAGTCATTCTGACCCGTATAGGCAATGGGGTTTAACCACCCCCTTCCTAAACTCCTGCCTACCTCATATTTATTAAGACTCTATTTCCACCATTTTAATATGCCTGTATCCTCCTTGCCTTGCCTTCTTAAGTTCCTCTGCTTTTTACCCCCTATCCCTTTTCCTTTTTTATTCCATTCCCAGGTTTTATACTTTTCTACTACTTCTAGGACATTATTCTGGAGCACCCACTACTCCTACCCCTTCACTGTTAAACTCCCTGGGGCTTTTCATTTTCCCTTTTACTAAAATTCAGGGCCCATTCCATTCCATATGTGTTTGTTTTGTGTAAAATTCCTCCCTTCATCCTTACTTTTTGCCATCAATACAATCATCAGCATAGGAGGCACCTAATTTTTTCCTCCAATGTTACCCCCTTGACTTGACTTCCTGATTCTCCGACAGTTCCTCTAAAAAAAACAGGGGAAATAAGGGTTGGGGACAGACAATCCTTGCTAACTCCCATATTATTTTCCATCCAGCCAGTTTAATGCACCTGGGGGAAATTTTTACTTTGGTTTTCCCCTTTAAATGTGTTTTACGTCCACCACCTTGTACTACTCCAATGTGTCTCGTAATCTTATAACTTTCTCTATTTTCTGTGTCGTACGCCTTTTCAATATCTATAAAACTAAGTAAAAACTCTTTCTTCTGTGTTTTTTCTTTCTATAATTTCTTTTAGTGTAAAAATATTTTCCATTCCACCTCTGCCTTTTTCCCGAAAACCCCCTTTTCTCCTCTCCTAACATCTTTTTTTCCTTATCCCAATTTTAATTTTTCATTAAAATCATTCCAAAAACCTTGGCTAGTATGTTCATAAGGCTATGGGGCCCAAATTGGGTATGTCCCCTTTTTTTCTCCCCCTTTTTGGGAATTTGAGTCACCTGCTCTTTTTTCCCGTCCTGGGCCGCAGCCTTGCCCAGCACGTGACATAGTTAATATTGCTTGTTTTACCTTTTCTCCTCCATATTTTAAAAAACTCCCCTATGAGCCCATCTGTCCCTCAGCTTTTCCCCTTTTTCAAAGCTTTTACACCTTCTACCTCCTAAGCTCAATTTTTGTTTCCTCCCTTTCTCTCTTGTCATGTAATCAAAACCCAAAAACCCACACTCAAACCCCAAAAGTTGCCAGATCACCCTGATAAAAAAAATCCTTATTTGGAAATTAAAAATCCCCTTTTTTATCATATTTCCCCCTCACCACACGCCCCAGCACAAAAAATATTTAAAATGAACTCAAAGTTTTTTTTTTTCCCATTTTTGCCTTTTTTTTTCCTTTCGAAGCAAAACTATTTTGTCAAACTGTAACTTTTGACTTTGGGAACACTTTTATGACCTGCACAGTGCCAGCCAAAAAATAAATATTTTTAAAACGCGTATAATCATAAAAAAAAAAATTAGACATACTTTAAACTCTTATTTTTTCTCTTATATAAAATTTTCCCCTTTCATAAAGATTTTAAGAACGAATATCCCTTTTTGCCAAATTTTTTCCCTTTTAAAACCCCGTATCCCCGGCGCCCCCAAAATTTAAGTCACAAGAAGAAGAAAAAATTCGTGGAAACTTTTTAACAACCTATTTTCACCTGATTTCGGCTGAAATGGTGCCCCAACCCGAGCAAAAGCGACGCTTGGACAATAATTTAAACCCTCAGGGGCATGTACCAACCAAATTGACGTCTTTGCGGATGAGGGCCACGACATTTTTACTGCCCCCTAAAAATTTTTTTGAGAGCCCAGAATAAGGGGGGTTATTTTTTTTTTAGATTTTTCCCCAAAGCCTTTTTTCACAAAAATAAACATTTTATCAAAGAAACGGAAGACCCTAACCGCCTTCCTAACTGGAATATTAGGTGTTTTTTGGGTTGGGCAAGGCGGCCACAAGCATGACGCCTTTTTGACCCTTTTTCGGCCCCCCAATTTTTGGGTAAATTTTTTGGTTGTATCGTTTTTTACACTTGAAACAAAAAAATAATGCAAAAAAACAATTTCTTGCAATTTGTTTGGGGTGAGAGGGATTCAGGTCATATTTTGCCGGGAACTAAAACACAACTAGGTAAAACCAACTGGGTAAATACATACACTCACACACGCACACAAAGGGTTAAGTCCATGATCTACGGGGGTTATAAAATTTGCGAAAGGCTTTTCCCAAAAGATTTCCCTTCCCTGTAATCTAAAAACCCCTTAAAATTTTTTTTTAGCCCAAAACCCCTTAAAAATTGATTAAATCGTAATGTGCCCAAAGCCGCTTCCACCTATGTTTTTTTGCGATTTTTTTGGCCTACTCTCATAAAATAGAATTTACATTTTCCCGGCCTACCCAAAAAAACAGACAGACAGACGTCTGTCTGCCCCTTGTCTGCCCACACGGCTCCTCCTAAAAGTATATCAATTATGTTTTTTTAGATAAATTTTTACCAAGTTTTGTGAGCATTTTTTTTTTTTCGTGAAACCGTTTTCCCGCATCTTTTTAAAAAGTATCATGCCTTTTTCACTTTTTTTTTTTCGGAAGGGTGATTTTCTGTAAAAATCAAAACAGTCAAGCCGGAGCGAAAGGGTCCTACTTTAATGGGACACAAACACTGCATGACCTCCTTCTACAACCGGGGGTCTTGGCTTGTAATTTTAATGCTTCGTATAAGATGGTATGACTTTTTTTTGCTTTTTTTTGACCCCCCTTTTTTCAAAACATGAGTTGGAAATACAACTCAGCTAATGAAAATTTGTTTTGAGTTGCCCTGAAAGATTGTCGTTGCTTTCTTATATATATAAAATTAAAATATTATATAATATATAATATATATATATATATATTTTATATTTATTTATTTAAAATATATATTTAAATTTTTTAATATATAAATTATATTTATAAAATATATATATATTATGATTATATTATATAAAATATATATATATATTATATATATTTTGTATTTTTTTAAAATTATTATTTTTTAATAATATATTATATATATATATATATATATATATATTTATTTATTTTAAATTTTATTATATATTATTTTAAAATATATATATAAAAATTATAAATATATATAAATTATATAAAATATATTTATATATTTTATAAAATTTTATTTTATATATTTTATAATTTTTATTTTTTATTTATTATTTTAATTTAATTTTTTAATTTAAGGGGTAAATATTAATTATAAAAAAAAATTTTAGGGGGGTATATATTTCTTATATTAATTCTATTATTTTCCAAAAATTATTAATAAAAAATTATAGCCAAAATATAAAAATTATCCTAAACAAAAATAAATAATTTAAATATTCCCAAAAAATAAAATTCCAAATTATTTTTAATTAATATTTATATATAAAAATATTATATTATATATATATATATATATTATATATATATTTTTTGGAAAGGGAAAGTTAACTTTTAATTTTGGGGAAAAATTTTTGGTTCGGGGGTTAGCTTTTTCTTAGATGGTTGGGGGTTTTGGATGTCCCGGGGTTTGGAAATTTCCTGACGGGGGGGAAAAAACTTTTTTCGGGCCAAACCCCCTTTAAATTTTCGGGGTTCGGAACGAAAGGCTGGGGAGGTTTTCCCCAAAATTTCCCACCAAGGAGAATTTTTGTAAAATTCCTTTTTGCCCGATTTTCCCAAAGAAACCCGCGTAAAAATTCCCAAAACTGGTTCCCCTTTTGCAAAACTTTTGCCGACTTCCAAGGTGGGAGAGGGAAAAAAAATGTGGGAAATTAGCCAAATTGGGTTGACCACCCCAATAAAAACAACCTTTCCCAACCTATAAAAAATCCCCAAGGGTTTTTTCCTTTTTTAAAAATAGCCTCCCTTACGGGGGGGGGCCCCCATTACCCCTTAAGAATTCGGGCCAAACCACTTAGCCCTTTTTAAAAAAAAATATACTTGTAATATCGTTGGGGTTTTAAAAACCCGGGGAAAATTAAAATTTTAATTTTTTATATATAATAAGATATATTAATAATATTAAATGAAAATAAAAAAAATTTATTTGCCGAGAAAGTTAATTTTTATTTTTCGGTTAATTTTTTTGGGGTTCTTGGTTGGGCCCTTCCCCATTTTCCTTATTTTCAAATACCCCTTTTAAAAGGCCATTGAGGAAAATTAGGGGTCATGCCAATTAAGGGGTTTTTTGGAGAAATTGTTTTTTCCCAAGAAAAAAGGCTTAAAGAGTAAAAATTTTTAAAGTTGAAAATCCTACCCCCCATTTCGTGTTCAACTGTTTAATTGGAAAATTAGGGTTTGGTTTTTCCTGTTTATCCCATTTTAAAATTACAAAAACCTTGGAAATTCAAATAATTTTGTACAAAGCTTTCTTTTCTTTTTCCCCCTTTGGGTAAAAAATTTTAAAAACTTTAAAAAGGGAAAAATTTTCAATTCGGCAGTTTTAAAATACAACCCCAATAACAAAAAATTTTTTTTTGAACCAAACAAGGGACCCGAACCGGGGAGGGGTTTTTTGGGTTTTGAACAATGAAAATAATGCAAGGGAGCCAACCCCAAGGAAATTGGGTTTGCCCCATTCTTCAAAAATAAAAAAAACCCAAAGGTTATTTTCCAAAGAAAGGGGGGTTTTTTCCGGGATTTTTTTTTGTCTTTTTTTGAATTTATATTTCCCTGTTCAAGCGACAAAAATTTTTTAAAATTATTAAGTTCAAAGCACTTATTTAAAATTACACTTAAAACCCTTTAAAATTTTCCATCCTCCCAATTTAAAAGGTTTTGGAAATTTGTTATGACCCTTGAGTTATTACTTACCTGGCCCCTTTTTTTTTAAATTTTTCTTGGTTCTTTTGCTTTTTCCCCCGCAGGGGGAAATTTGGTGGAGGTTTTAAAAGCACTTGGGGGACCAACCAGTCGCCCTTTTCGGGTCCGGGGCTTTTTGAATTCCAATAAAAATGATTTGGTCGGAAAGGGGTTAGTAGGGGGAAACTTACACCCTTTTCCCTTTTCCCCCTCCTTTTCCTCCCTTTATTTTTCCTTAATTCTTTCCCTAATTATTTCATTCTCCCTTTTTTTTTTTCGTTTTTTTGTTTTTTGATTCCCAATTTTGGGGTAAATCCCAGGGTTAAAAGGGAGCAGAAAAAAAATTTACTATTTTTTTAACACTTGAAAAAAAATAAAAAATTCCCATTTAGTTAAATCTGGGTAAAAGTTTTGAAAAAATTTAAAAACGAAAAAACCCCACCTTTTGGTTTTGTTTAAATATCCTTTTTTCCCCCAATCCCCCCCATTTTTCCCCCCTTCTTTCCCCCCAATTTTTAGTGACTTTCCCCTTAAAAAACCCCCCCTTTAGGGAAAAAATTTAAAGTCCAAAACAAAAAACTTTTTTTCCAAGGCTCCAAAAATTTTAAGTACAATACAAATTTTGCTACAAAAATTTTCCCCCTTTTTTTAATTTTAACACAATACCCCCGGGGGAAGGGAAAAATGGGGATTTTTGTTTTCCCGAATCTTGATTTTTGAAAAAAAAGGAAAGTTAAAATAAAGACCAAGGGGAAATTTTGGGGAATTGTTTAAATGAAGTAAAACCCCTTTTAATATTTTATTTCAGAAAAAAAAAAACCAAATTTGGCCAACCCTCAAAAGGTAAATTTTTCCAAGCCCTAAAATTTTTGGGGAATTTTAAAAAGGGAACCTTCAAAAGGGTTAAAAGGGGGAAAAATTATTCACCTTTGGGGGGAAAAAATTTTAAAGCCGGGCCCTAGGTGGTTTTGTACCCAAAATTTGTTTTTCAAATTACAGGTTGCCGGTTCTTTCCCGTCCTTCTCTTTCCCTTTTTTGCCCCAAAAAAAAAAAATTGGAAGGCCTAAATTTCGAATTTTTGCGGGGCGTCCCTTCCCACTCACCGGTTGGGGGGGTTTCCCCCTTCCTTCCTAACTTTGGCGGGTTTTTGTTTTGTATGGGGTTAAATAACCCTTGTTTTTGGGTTTTTGCGGTTCTAATGGGGGGAAAACAAAATCTTCTTTTCCTCTTTCTTTCCCTATAAAATTTAAAAATTCCAAAAGGCTCTTCTCTTTTCCCCTTTTAAAGGCTGGGGGAAATGCCCCCACCCCCAAAAAAACAAGTAAAATAAAAAAACCGTTTTAACAAACCAGGAGCCCTTTAAAAGGGGCCCCAACGGGGGTTTCCCAACCACCTTCCCCCGAAACGAAAAAAACATTCTTTTTGGGGTAATTTGCCCGGGGTTTCCCCAAAGGGAAACTTTTGAAATGATTTTGGCCCCAACATTTGGGGGGTTTCCAAACCCCCTTGTTGGGCCCCCCCCAAAAACCCATTTTCCAAAGTCAAAATTCCTCCCCCCCCCCCTTTTCCCCCCTTAGCCTGCCACATTTTTTTTTTAAACCACCCTTGTACCTCCCCCCCCCCCGACCCCCTCCTCCCCCCCAAACAAAAGACCCCCAAAACCCCCAACCCCAAAATTTTTTTTCCATTTTTCCAGGGGGAATTTTTACCCAAAACAGCTGAAAACAAATTTGTTTTTGGATCTTTTAAATCCCCTTGGACCTTTTAAAAAAAACCAAAAGGAAAAGTTTTAAAAACAGGAAATTAAATTTTCCTAAACACTGAAGTGAAGGGGCTTAACTCCAAAGTTGGGGAAATAAAAACCCCAGGGTTTTTCCCAAAACCCCCTTAAAACCCCAATTGGCAAATCCGCCCAAAATCAACAGAAGTTAAAAGGGACCCCAAATTTAAAATTTTCCTGAGCCTTCTTTCTGGGCCCCCTTTGTTAAAAGGTCTTCAAAGGGGCTAGAAAGAAATAAAAAACTCAAATTTTTGGTTTTGACGAAAACTTGGAGCGGCCAAAAGGTTAAATTTTTTGGGGGGCCCCCTGTTTCCCAAAAGAAACGATTAGAAATGCAAATTTTGGGTCTTCGGGGGGTGCGGGGTAGCGGGAACAATTAGTTTTGGTTCCTCCCAAATGTTCTTTAGGGTGGCTTACACACAAAATTGACAACACTGCCCCTAAAACCCCTACTTGACATTTAAGTTCTTATTAAATGAACTGAAAGATAAAAATAAGAATATGATTATACATGTTGCCCAGCTTGCCCCAAACTTTTGTTTTCCCCTGACACACGGGCGAAAATTGGGGTTTCAACAAACACCTAAGATGTGGTTAAACCTAACGGGTTACCTATTTTTTAATACTGACCCTCCCTTCAGGCGGGGTTTACGGGTTTAATTTGGCCCGCATGGGGTTAGGGACTTTAAAGGGAACCTCACCTGGATCCACTCTAAACAGGCTGGGTATCGTTCTTTTGTTCAGTACTATTACTAAACAATGCCCTCTCATCAACGTTTTAAAATAACTGGAAAATATTAAGAAAACAACACATGTACTTTCCCACCCAAGGTTCCAGCACAACCCCAACCATAGAAAAAAGGTTTAACAGCCCTTTTCCCGGGACTAGTTTGACATTAAACATTTAAACGAAATAACAAGCCCAAACCCCAACCCTGAGAAGGCCCTCAAATAGGGCCGGCTTCACAAACCATCAGACCCCGGGATCCCGGGGAAAAGGGTTTCGGCGGCGCAATTTTACTCGCCCTCATAAAATTACACCCCCACACCCCCAAAGGGGAATGGCAGGTGACACGAGCCCAGCCCCTCTTTTTGGAAACCCTAATATACCCACCCCAAAATAGGTTTAAACAGATTCACAAATTTAAATTATAAATCCCCAACAAAGACAACCACAATATTCCCCCCCACAGACACAAAAAAAAACCATTTGCAAAAAGTTGGATGTTAAAATTCCCGGAAAATTTTAATCAAAAACGATCCTCTTGCAGTTTTTGATCAAAAATTAAAATGTGGTACAAGTCTCTCTAGGTCATAAAAGCCCGTTTTATGTAGTAGGTATTACTTTTAAAATAGAAGCAGGGGAAAGGAAGACTCTCCCGGTATTCTACCCCCAAAAAGGATTCCCTATCATTGAACATATTAATCCCCCAAATCTTTTTTAAAATCCATTTTTGTTTAAAGAAAAACTTTTAATTGAAGAAAGAAAATAGATGTTTTGTTTTTAACCCCAAAACAATTATTTTAAATGTATCTAATTATAAGGTTTTTTTAGATGTGAAAAAGGGACGGGGTTTGCTGGTGCATTTATAAAATTTATGTAAGAAAAACTGAAATGAAAACCAAATAACTTTAATATCACTGCCCATTTTGGCTTTTGGAGGATTTTTTGGTTTATTTGTGAAATGCCGAAAACCCTACCTGCTATTTTAAATGGGTTGGGTATGTACCGTCCACCCAAAAGCTTACATTATTTTTTGATTACATAGAAGATTTTTTAGGCTAATAAGGTCAAAAGAAGCCCCCTTTTTATCCTTGGTGATTCAATGAAAATTTTTACTCTCAAAAAAATAATAGATTAAGAAAATTAAATAAGAACAACAAACTGCTAAAATCATAGACAACCACTGAATTACCCCAAAACATCAGCAACTCCCTAGTTTTTGGTTATAACAAACAAACCTGATAAAATTCTAACACATGATGTTGCTCCACAAGAAATCCCCGACCATAAACCTTATTATTGTAAAAGTTGACATAAGTAAACCCCAAACCCCAACCCTTTTATTAAAACATTTCTCCCTAGGAAATTTACAGTAAAGACACTTTTTTCTTAAATATTGATCCCAAAAACCCCCACTTAACATGCGCAAAATTTTTTTAACGGACGATGTAAATGACAGTGAAATTTTTTACTGATTTTTTTTTTAAAAAGTCTAAAACGAATGTGCCCAATTGTTACACAAGTAATTCGTAGACCTTTTGCTCCATGGACGAATTTTAAAAATACGTCCTGCTATTTTAGATCAGAAACAATTTCAAAGTAAATTTAAAAACCCCTTTTGTCAATACAACACTACAAAAAAGAGTATAAAAGAGAAAAAAAATTGGGGCACTACCCCCATTCCAATGCCAGTCTTCACATTACAAAACACAATTTAATAACTGGGAAGGAAATACTGCCGGGAATTTTGGAAACTCATTCGGGAAATTGTTCCTAACAAAAAAAGTAAATCTAATGAACATTCTTTTTTATGAAGTTTTAAAAAAAAAGTAGAAGAATTTTTAAAACCCCTTTTTCAAACGTAGGGAAAAAAACTTATGAAAAAATCACAATTATTCTGGGTGGGAAAAGTCCTAAACCTTTTCCCAAATCCCAAAAACGTTTTTTATGGACAAATGACTATTTTTGACCTTTAACCCGTTGCCCTAAACCCCCGTAATAAATTTACTTTAAAAATCTTAAATGTACTAAAATCTGTTGGCTTTGGGGTTTATACCATTTAAAAATTTTTTAGGGGTGCCTTGTATGTAAAGCATTATTGTAACATGTATTTACAACACGTCCCTAGTTTCGGGGGTTTTCCCTGCCCCCTGGAAAATGCCATAGTGTGCAAATTTTTAAAAAGGGACCCCCGATAAAGTGGGGAATTTTCGACCTAATTTTTTTTTTTTTTACTTCTCTCTTAGTATCAAAAAATTAGAAAAGTAATTTTAAAAACCGCTAATACACCAAACCCAGAATCAGAAAACTTCTTTTTAATTTTTTTTTACAAAAAGCCAGCATGGTTTTAGGCCCGGTTATCCACTGAGACTGCTCTTACTGTCTTGCCGGTGAAAATACCCTGGGCCCAAAAAATATCTTTGCTCCTCTGGGTTTAAACTAAACAAAACTTTCGATAAATGTTAATCCATGATTCTTAAAATAAATCCTTAAGCTCAAATTTTAAATTTCCCACTGGTTTGACAGCTATTTGAGGAAAAGAAACCCAATCTTTTGCAAAAAAAGAACTCTATTTCAAGTAAACCCCAAAAATTTTTATGGCGTCCCCCCCAAGGATCAAATTTTGGGGTCCAATCCATTTTATCTTCTAAAGACTTAGCTGAATATGTCAAGGGCTGCAAAAATAATCCAAAATCTGAAAGGGTACTCAAATTTTTACATACCATAATGTAAATGAACTTACCTGTCTCATTCGAAAAAACCCGAAGGGAAAACCCCAAAAAGTGTCAAGAAATTTCTCTTTGTAAAGGGGTTTTAAACTTAAAATCAAGCAAAAAGCAGTGATTTTTATTTTGGAAAAAGGCAAATTTTTTTCACATTCCCCCTTCCCAAAGCCGTCAACAAAATAGTTAGGATTTCCCTCACCCCAACAATCATGTTAAAAAAAGTTGGGGTGTACATTTATCGGGTTTTGCTTTTTCGACCAAAAATATCAAAAGAGGTTTCCTAAAACAAATTGTTTTGGGACACTAATGTTCAAAAAGCCGTGTAAAAGGGCAAACTTGACAAACCCTCCCGAAAAATTGCGGTGCAGTCATTAGTACTCAGCTAAAAAACTACGGGACTGTATTTTGGGTATGGGGCACGAAAATCTAACTATAAAGGCGATTTTCCCAAAAAATTTCAAAAAATTTGCAGCCAAGGGGAGCCATAGGTGGGCTAAGAAAAACGACCATGTAAAAAGCCATATTAAAAAAAAACTAGGATGGATAAAAGTAAAAGAGAAACATTTTTGGGCCATGTAACCCCGTCTTTAAGGGGATTTTTTTTTAAAAACGATTTTATCCTGCTGTTCAAGAAACTTCCTACTGTTCCTGAATAACCAAAAGAAACCCGACAACCAAAAATTTTTTTATATTAAACCCCAAAAAAAAAACAGATGCGGGGGCTAGAAGTTTTGGATTTCATAGGGCCTAAAATATGGAACAACCCCGCCCTTAAAATCACTGATGCTGCTACCTTGCCCTACATTTAAAAGTAAACTTACCCAAACCCCTTTTAATAACACATCAATTATATAAAACCCACCATAAATTTTTTTTCAAAGGGCTGTATCCCCCTTTTTTTATTTTTTTAGTATTATGACCCAAACCCTTTTTGGGGATGTGACCCTTTTTAATTTATTTTTTTTTTATCTTTTGATGTATTTTTTTTGAAAAAGTAAAGAAAAACCACTATTTCAATGGAAAAAAAATAATTTTAAAATTTTAATTTGAACCCCCTCTCTCTCTTTTCCTCCTCCATCTCGTCTCCCCCTCTCTCTCTTCTTCCTCCTTTCCCCTCTCTCTCCCCTCTTTTCTCTCTCTCCTTTTCTCTCTCCTTTTCCCCTTCTCTCCTCTCTCTCCCCTCTCTCTCTCTCCTCTCTCCCCCTCTTTTTCTCCTTTTCTCTCTCTCCTCTCCTCTCTCCCCTCCCCCTCTCTCTTTTCCCCTCTCTTTTCCTCTTCTCCGGGGGCTTCTCTTCCCTCTTTTCTCTCTCTTCCCCTCTCTCTCTCTTTTCCCCTCTCTCTCTTTTACCCCTTTCCTTTTTTAAAACAGCTTAAAAATGAGTTACAATGGCCACTTTTCCCCAAAAAGTTTTAAAGATATAAAACAACAGTTTTAAATATTTTGGAGCTAAATTGGGCCCTTCCCGGGCACTAAACTAAAAGCTAGGGGCCTTAAAAGAATGTGTACAAAATATTTACTAAAAAGGGTAAAAAATCATTTTTTTCTGTCCCAGGCACTTGTCCCCACGCATTTGACCCTGACCCAAATTTTTCACCCACGGCCAAAGGGGCATTAAGGCGGGGGGTGTGAAAGGGACCATCTGTGGGCCGCCACCTTCACCTGCTTTGGGTTTCAAGGGGCCCCCAGACCACCTAAGCCGGAAGGCCTTTTAACAGTGTTGCCGTGACCCAAATTAAGGCCCGCTGGCCTGTCCGGGTGGGACCTAGGCCTTAGGAGGAGATCGCCTTAAAACTTCGTTTTTTGTAGTGTCGCCTTTACCTCCTCCACAGGACCCGAAAGTCCTGCGAATATGAAAAGTGGGTTTTATCTAGGGCCCTTTTGCAACACTGTGTTGGGGGACCTATCTCCTCCCGTTCCCCAGGCTGTTCAGTTTGGGAAACGGGGAACGTCCCGCCAAATGCTCCTGCTGGTCGATGATGTTGTTGTTGCAGTTGTTTTTTTGTTGATTATGCAGCTGTCGGGGGGTTTGTTGTTGTTGCCAAATGCTGTTGCCGCATTCGACGCCCCCTCCACTGGGGGCCGTCGGTTGGTTGGGGTGAGGGAATCACATGCCCCTGCCCCTAGTCCAGCAGTGAAAATGGCACTGGGGACTGTTCATCCAGGGAGGGGGCTGGGACTCCTGATTTCCTCACTAACCCTTTTACAGTCTCAGGAGGGCCCTCACGTCGAGCAGGTTTCCTTTCTTTGGGGCAGGAGAAATCCAAACCCGGAAGGTTCAAACGGCAAGTTTTTTCCGGTGGCGGTCGAAGCTGGAGCCTGGATCCCAAACCCCCACCCCCAGGTGTTGATGGATTTCCTTTATGGCAAGGGTTCCCTCCCCAATCTTCGCTTCCCCCCCCTGAGCGCCTGCCGGCCTCCCTTTAACGTGAAAGGAACCCTTTGGGCCCGGGTGTTCTCGACAACAAATTTGACTTGCCCCCGTCCCCTTTCCCCGGCCAGGATTTTCCAAGTTTTACGGGCTCTCTCTCTCTTCTCTCTCTCTCCTCCTTTTCTCTCTCTCGTCTTCTCTCTCTCTCTCTCTCCCCCTCTCTCTCTCTCTCTCCCCCGTTCTCTCTTCTCTCTCTCTCTCCTCTCTCTCTTCTCTCTCTCCTTCCCCCACCTCCCCCCACTTTGCAAAGCAAACCGTGCAAATGTCCCCTTTGGTCAGCATTCCCTTTTGGGTCATAAATTTTCACTTCCCAAATCACAAAATCCCCTTTTTACGATGACTTTTTTAAAAAAAAATTTATTTCAAATTTTGCACATTTATCTAGCTAGTATTTCTTTTTTTTTTCATCTTCCCCAATTTTTTTTATTTGTATTATTTAAATTATTTTCCACCGCCATAGGAACCCCTTTTACTCTGCAAATCGATGTTTGTTGATTGTTGCAGATTTCATAGGGACTTCCCAAAAAAGTATTTCTACTCCCCAAATGTTTACCCGTCCTATCTTGATACTTTTTTATGTATATTTGGGGGTCTTTACCCCCAACTGTAGTGGGAGAGAAAGTAAATTTTGTCCGTAAAGTAACAAAAATATATTTTAAATGTCGTGTTTGGGTTTTTTTTAATTTTCCCTTTGGGAGGGCCCCCAAATTTTAAACTGAACCCCAAGGAATTTAGAAGAAAATACTGTCTTTTTTACACCTTTTTATGTTTAAAAAACACTACTAGGTTACATTACTTTTAGTCGGGCCCAAAACCCGCTTTAAAAATCCTCAAGAGGTACTCTAGGCAGAGAGGTTGAACCACAAAGGGATTTTAAATTGTGTCTTTGGAAAACACTTTTTGAAAAAAGATGGAAAACTGATAGATTAAGCATAAAAAAACGACACTGTCTTTGTAGTTTGAAAAAAATTTACCCCACATTCTGATCTCGGGGGGGGGGGAAACTGCTTGTTTAATTACAAAAATTAATGTTCGGGGCTTTTCCCGATGCCCTTTAAAATAAAGGCTAAAAATGAATTTCATTAAAAATGCTTTTTTGATCAATTTATTGATAAGGGTCACATATGGTAGTGGGTAATTAAAAGCTACCCGGGGTAGGCCCCAAAAACTTGTGCAAACTTCATATGGGTTTTTTATGTTAAAAATACAAAATATATATATAAAATATATATATAATTTTTTAATAAATTATATTTTATATATATTTTATATATTATTATATAAAATATTATATATTTGTATATAAAAAAAAAATATATATATATTTATTTTAAATTTAAATTTAAAATTTTGGCATTAATTGGAAAGGGAAAAATTTGGGGATCCCTAGCGTGTAGGTTTTATCTGTTACGATTTCCCTGTTTTGGGGGGGGCAAAAGAAACTTCCAAAAAATGGTCCCCCTTTCTCTCACCTCCCTGCCTCCGCGGGGGAATGGGCATCTACGAAAAATTTGGGCTCACTGACATTGGGCCCCACGTGGGAGTAAAATGCATGACCTTCCCGATAGCGTCCGCCTGCATTCAAAACCATACAAAGAACATGCAATGCAAAAACCACACGCAAAACTAGTTGTAAAATACTACTTAAAGTTTAAATTTAATTAGGTAACAAATTTTGCTAGAAAAGCATTAAAAAAAATATGGGAAAGTAAAATATTTAAAAACCCTGCATAAAACCAAAATATATATATATATTTAATATATATATATTTTTTATAAAATTTAACCATATAAATATATATATAGGGCGCAATACTTTCCCCCTCTCATGCACTGGTTATGTTTTTTTATTTTTCTCCCTCATTTTTTTTTGGATCATTTTTAAAGCGATGGCCCTTTATCCCAAACTTCTAGATCCAAATTTTAGCTTCATACCCAAACTAATCTATTATGATTTTCTCTGCAACCCCAAAACACATTTTTAAATTTTCTGACAAGGCAGTGTACAAAAAGCAAATTTCTTTTTTTTTGGAAACGGAACCCAAAATATTTTATAATTTTTCATAAACAGCGTATCATAGGAGGGCATGACCATGGGGAAAACAAAGCCAAATTTTAAAACAAAGTTCATTTATGTGGGTAACCACCCCTCAGTGTGGGCCCAAATATACCGCCGCTGTGTGGCCCCGAACCCTTTGGGGAGCGCCTAAAACGGGTATTTGTAAGCCAAAGTCATGCAGTCCCGAAAGAACACGGAAATTCCACATGTTTCGGAAGCGAAGGCCCCCAAAAGCCTAGAAAATCTGTTGAAAGGGGGTCGGGAAAAAAAAATGTTTTTTGGGAAACTTAACCCATTTTTTTTGAAACACAAAACTATTTCCCCTAACGGCCTCCCATTAATAGTGATTTTTCAATATTCTATGTTTCTTTTTTTTTTTTTCTGTAGGCCCCGGTGAATAAACTGGCCTTGTGTTCCTCGTAGGGGTAAAATTATCATACACGAAGTAAAAGTTGGCCTTTCCGAAAATTTTAAATTTGGTAAAATCAATTAGTAATGGGAGGGATTAAATTGGGTTTTGTTTTGGGGGTGCTGCGCCCTGTAAAGGGTTTTCCTCTGGGTCTCAAATTTTCTCAAAGGGGGTTTTCTTGTTGTTTTTTTTTCTGATTTAATTGATTACGGGCCCCGAACATTAAAGGGTTTACAGGAAAATTTTTGTTTTTCAATACGAATGGGGTGGAATTTTGTAACATTTCTAGAACTGCACGCAGTATTTGATGAAATATAAAAAGAAATAGCTATACACGAAGGAACCCAATGCTGCCCTAGGGGTTTCAGCGTAAAATTTCTGCAGAGAAATGGAAAACGAATCTGACAAAATTGAAAATTCCCAGAATTACCAAGCCAAAGAAATGGGTGGGATATTATATTGTTATGTCCTGAGCTGAGCATAAAATCATAAGACTAAAGCTTAAACATGGAATCAGGTTTTTTCCCATTTTTCGAGAAAACACAAGGTCGAGGGGTTTTTTGTTCGCCCCGCCCTTTCACTGCCCCCAGGTTTTTAGGCTTGGTGGTTTTATTTTTGTTCCTCCCCCACCAGGGTTTTTTCGATGTGGTCTTAATCACATATTGTGTTGTAAGAGGGGGGTTTGAACGACGAATTTTAAATATCCAATTGGTAGGGTTGTCAAATTTGTTTTTTTAGTGTTAAAATTTTTTCCCAGTGGTTTTGTTTCCAAATATTTGGGGTATTCTCTGTTGGTCAGAAAATTTTTTTTTTTTTTATTAAAATTTTAAAATTTTTTTATTTTTGGGATATTTACTCAAATGTTTTTCTTTTTTAGTCATTAAATTTTGGGGGTTGGGAAAACCCTGGAAGCTTATTACTGTGGGACCAAACGGGCAACGCCCCTTTTAATGGGCGGAAGTTTTGTATTTGCTTTCCTGATACCCGATGTAAAACAACCCTTGCTTCCTGTACACGACCGACCATGTGCCCCCATCCGAGAGCCTTCTATTTCCTTTCCCCTCCCGCACTCCCTCCCCAAAAGCACCAAAACTAGTTCTGAGCAATCAAAAACACATAAAGTAAAAAATTGACCGCGTTAAAATATGAGGCTAGTTATTTTTAAATTTTTTTTTTTTTATTTTTCTGACACATGGGGAAAGGCCCTGCGTCGTGCTTTTCCCCGTTGTTTGCTTACATATTGTGGAAAAAAAGAAAAACGGGTTTACCCTGATTTAAAAATTACTTCCGGGTTTAGGTTTTGGGTTGGTTTTTTTTTTTTTTATATATTTTAAAATTTATGCGGCTGTTATATAATATATATTTTCAGTATATACACGACCCCCTTTAAATTAATTTGTAGATATATAAAATTAGATATAGCTCACAGTGGAGTAAAAATCACTTATTGGATATAAAGGGAGCGTTTTTTTTACAAAAGATATTCCCATCATCGGGAAAGTAAATATGAATTAAACTAAAAAGCACACTTCTTTCCAAAGGTGGACAGCCCCCCGCCCCAAAAAGGTTTTTACCTGAGTGGGTGGGGGTCCAAAACCCGAAACAGGTAGCTATATATTTCAAAAAAGGGTTTTAGATTAATTTTCATTTAAAATCTTTAAATTTAAAAAAAACCATCCCCAAAAAAAAGTCATAGATAAAGAGTAAAATTAAAGTTTTTTTTAAAATTATCAAGCTTTTCCCAAAAAAAACATAAATTTTTCTTACCTTTTTTCGAAATTTCTTTTTGTTTTTAAATTTGGGGTAACTTTTTTAATTGGGACGGGGTTTTCCCCCTCCCATTTAGGGTAAAAAAAGATGGGAGTTTCCCAAATTCCCTTTTTTTACATGTTTCTTTAAGGCCAACAAAACACTTCAGAGATTCCCCTTTTTTTTTTCTTTTTTTTTTTCATCACAAAGGACCTTTTGGGCCCAAAGGGGCCCCCAAAAAAAGGTTTAAAACAAAACCTGCCTTTGGGTTTCCAGTCCCTATAAGGAAGACTCTCTCTCTCTCCTCTCTCTCCTCTCTCTCTCCCCCCCTCTCTCTCTCTCTCTCTCTCTCTCTCTCTCCTCCCTCTCTCTCTCTCTCTCTCTCTCTCTCTCTCTCTCTCTCTCTCCATCTCCCTTCTCTCTCTCTCTCTCATCTCTTCTCTCTCTCTCTCTCTCTCTCTTACTTTCTTTATTTAAACAGCTATCAACATGAGTTACACATGGCTACAGTTGGCTCAGAAGTTAATGCTATGAAGGCAACAAGTATTCAGGAGCTAAAGATGTCCTGTCGCCAGGGCATCTATCTAAAAGCTATGCCTGAACAGAATGTGTACAAAATATTTACAATAGAACAGGCTAAAAAGTAATTTTGTCTGTCACCCACTTGTCACACGCATTTGACGTGGCAACGTGCACACCTACGCCTCAAGGAGCACTAAGGCGGGTGTGTGCGGCACCATCTGTGGGCCGCCACCTTCACCTGCTGGGTGTTCAGGACCACGACGTCCACCTCAGCCGTGAAGGCGTTCAACAGTGTTGCCGTGACCCAAGTTAAGGCCCGCTGGCCTGTCGCGGTGTGGATCCTAGGCCTTGAGGAGGAGATCGCCTGACACTATCGTTCTTGTAGTGCGCTCTGACCTCCTCCACAGGACCCGAAGTCCTGCGAAGTATGAAGAGAGTTTGTATCTAGGCCTTGTGCAACACTGTGTGGGCACCTACTCTCCTCCCGTGCCCCAGGCTGTTCAGTTTGGAAGCGGGATCGTCCCGCCACTGCTCCTGCTGGGTCGATGATGTTGTTGTTGCAGTTGTTATTGTTGATTATGCAGCTGTCGGTGGTGTTGTTGTTGTTGCCACTGCTGTTGCCGCATTCGACGCCCCATCCACTGATGGCCGTCGGTTGGTTGGATGAGGCAATCAGCATGCCTCTGCACCTAGTCCAGCAGTGACAGGTGGCACTGGGCACTGTTCATCCAGGTGAGGGGACTGTACTCCATGACTGGCCTCACTAGAGCCTTGTACAGTCTCAGGAGGCCGTCAGCGTCGAGCAGGTGCCTTACTTGGCGCAGGAGAGTCACCCTCAGGAAGGTTCAGCGTGCCACAGTTTCCAGGTGGCGGTCGAAGCTGGAGCCTGGAGTCAACCTCCACCCCCAGGATGTTGATGGAGTCCTTGATGGCAAGGGTGTCGTCCCCAATCTTCAGCTTCCCCTCGAGCAGCCTGCCGTCCTCCCTTGAACGTGAAATGACTATGGCCTGGGTGTTCTCGACAACAAATTTGACTTGCCACCGTCTTCCCCAGGCCAGGATGTTACCAAGTTGACGGTCTCTCTCTCTCTCTCTCTCTCTCTCTCTCTCTCTCTCTCTCTCTCTCTCTCTCTCTCTCTCTCTCTCTCTCTCTCTCTCTCTCTCTCTTCTCTCTCTCTCTCTCCTCTCTCTCTCTCTCTCTCTCCCTCTCTCTCTCTCTCTGACCTCCTCCACTTTGCATGCAATCTCGTGCACTGTCCATTTGGTCAGCATTCTTCTGTGTCATAATTTGCACGTCTAATCACAATATGCTCTTTTACGATGACATTTATAAAAAAAATTCATTTCAGTGTGCACATTTATCTATGCTAGTATTTCTATATTTTTATCATCTTCCTAAATTTTCTTTATTTGTATTATTGAAATTACTTTCCACCGCCATAGGAACCTTTCAATCTGCAAATCGATGTTTGTATGATTCGTTGCAGATTTCGATAGGAACTTCTAAGAATGTATTTCTACTCACCAAATGTTACCCGTCCTATCTTGATACTGTTATGTATATTTGGTGTCTTGACCCTCAACTGTAGTGTAGAGTAAAGTATTATGTCCGTAAAGTACACAATATATTAACTGTCGTGTTTGTTTTTTTGTAGATTTTAACTTGGCAGGTCAACAAGTTAATCTGAACTCAAGGATTTAGAAGAAGAATACTGTCTTTTCTACACTTTGTATGTAAACAACACTACTATGATTACATTACTTGAGTACGTACAAACCAGCTCAAAAATCCTCAAAGAGGTACTCTGAGGCAGAGAGGTATGATACCACGAAAGCAGTTTATATTGTGTCTGGAAAGCACTTTTTGAAAATGATGGAAAACTGATAGATAAAGCATAAATAAACGACACTGTCTTGTAGTTTGAAAGAATTTACACACATTCTGATCTCGGAAACTGCTTGTGAATTACAAAAATATTAATGTTTGGTGCTTTCAGATGCTTAAAGTAAGGCTAAAAATGAATTTCATTAAAACTGCTTTTAGATCATTCATTGATAAGGGTCACATATGGTAGTGGGTAATTAAGAGCTACCCTGTGTAGGCCGAAAAACCTTGTGCAAACTTCATATGTTCTTATGTAAACATACATATATATATATATATATATATTTTATATATATATATATATATATATATATATATATATATATATATATATATATATATATATATATATATAATATATATATATAAATATATATAATATATATATATATTAATTGAAAATTTTGGCATATAATATGGAATGGAATAATTTGGTATCGTAGCGTGTAGGTATATCTGTGTTACAGATTCCCTGTTTGGGGGTGCATGAGCTTCCTAAGAATGGTCACTTTCTCTCACCTCCCTGCCTCCGGGGGGTATCAGGGCATCTACGACCTTGGACTCACTGACATTGGCCCCCCACGTGGTAGTAACATGCATGACCTTCAGATAGCGTCCGCCTGCATTCAAAACCATACAAAGAACATGCAATGCATAACTCACACGCAAATCTAGTTGTAAATACTACTTAAAAGTTAAGTAATTAGGTAACAAGTTTTGCTAGAAAAGCATTACAAAAAAAATATGAAAGTAAAATATTAGAATACCATAGCATAAACCATATATATATATATAATATATATATATATATATATATTATATATAAACCATATATAATATATATATGATGACTGCAATACTCCCGCTCTCATGCACTGGTTATGTAATTTATTTTTCTCCAGTCATTTTTATGGATCATTTTAATGACGATGGCCTTGATCCAAGCTTCTAGATCCAAGATCTAGCTTCCCATACCAAGCTAGATCTATTATGATTTGTCTCATGCAACCCAAATGCACATTTTACTTATCTGACAAGGACATGTACAAAAAAGCAATTTTTTTTTTCTTGGAGCGGAACTAAAATATTGAAAATTTTCCCATAAACAGCGTATCATAGGAGTGCATGACCATGGAAAAAAAAGCACAATTTTACACAAAGTTCAGTCATGTGGCTAACCACCACTCGTGTGTCCCAAAAATATACCGCCGCTGTGTGGCCTCAAACCTTGGTGAGCGTCAAAAAGGGATATTTGTAAGCCAAAGTCTGCAGTCTGAATGAACACGGAAACTTCCACATGTTTCTGGAATGCGAAGGACCTCACGCCTAGAACATCTGTTGAAGGTGGTGGGTAAAGAAAAGTGTTTTAGGAATCTTAGACGATTTTTTGTTGAAGCACAAAACTATTCCGAAATCGGCCTCCCATTAAGTAGTGATTTTTCAATATTCTATGTGTTTTTTTTTTTTATCTGTAGAAGCACGGTGAATAAACTGGCCTTGTGTATCCTCGTAGGGATACATGATCATACACGAAGTAATGTTGGCCTTTCCGATATTTTAGAGTTCGGTAGAAATCAATATAGTATGGTAGCATTAAATATGTGTGTGTTGCGTGCGTGGCGGGCGTGTAGGTCTCCTCGGGCTCTCATTGTCTAAAGGTGTTTGCTTTGTTGTTGTTTTTCTGATTTAATTGATTATCGCACCAGAACATTAAGATTTACGGGAAAGATTTTTGTTTACATATACGAATGGATGGAATTCGTAACTTACTAGAACTGCACGCAGTATTGATGAAATAAAATGAAGTAGCTATACAGCGAAGGAACTAATGCTGCATAGGTTACAGGGGAATATTATTCTGCAGAGACTGGAAAACGACTCTGACAAGATTGAAACTTCCCAGAATTACCAATGCCAAAGAAAATGGGTGTATATTATATTAGTTATGTCCTGAGCTGAGCATAAAATCATAAGACTAAAGCTTATCATGGAATACAGGTTTTCCTATTGTCGAGAAGCACAAGGTCGAGGGTTGTTTGTTCGCCCAGCCTTGCACTGCCTCAGGTTCGGGTCTTGATGTGTATTTATTTTTGTTCCTCCTCACCAGGTTTTTGCGATGTGGTCTTAATCACATATTGTGTTGTAAGAGATGAGTTCGACGAATTCTAGTATCCAGATTGGTAGCTTGTCAAATTTGTTTTATTAGTGTTAAACTTTTAACTAGTGGTTAGTTTCCAAAAATTTTGCGTATTCATCTGTTGGTCAGAATATTTTTTTCTTTTATATTAAATTTTCTATTTTAGCATATTTACTCAATGTATTTTCTATTTAGTCATGATTGTGGGATTGGGAACCATTTGGGAAACTTATTACTGTGGCACCAAACGTCAAAGCCAAATTCAAAGGGCGGAAGTTTAGTATTGTGCTTTCCTGATACGCCGAGTGTACACAACCCTTGCTTCCTGTACAGCGACCGACCATGTGCCTGCCATCCGAGAGCCTTCTATCCTTCCCATCTGCACATCATCCTAACAGCACAACACTAGTTCTTGAGCATATCAAAAACACATAAAGTAAGTTGACCGCGTTAAGATATGAGGCTAGTTATTTTTATTTTATTTTATTTTATTTTTCTGACACATGGCAAGAGGCGTGCGTCGTGCTTCCCTGTTGTTTGCTTACATATTGTGGAGAAAAAGAAAGCGGTTTACCATGATAAAGTTACTTCTGTTGAGGTTTTGGCTTGTATATATATATATATATATCGCTATATATATATATATATATATATAATCATATATATATCGGCTAGTATATATTAATATATATACGTATATACCGGCTAAAATTATAGATATATAATAAAGTAGTATAGCATCACTAGTGGAGTAAACATCACTTATTGGATATAAGGTAGCGTTTTGACAAAGAGCACTTCCCTCATCGGAATGTAAAGTATGAATTAGCTAAAACAGCACACTTCGTACCACGGTGACAGCCACCGCCAGAAAGGTTCACCTGAGTGATGGGTGTCAACACCTGAACACAGGTAGCTATATATTGCAAAATAGTTATAGATTAATTTTCATTTATGATCTTAATTAAAACATCCAGTCTCAAAACAAAGATCATAGATTAAAGAGTAAAATATATGTTTTGAAAATTATCAAGCTATACCAAGAAAAACATAAATTATTCTTAACTTGTGTCGAAATTTCTTTGTTTTCATTGGAGTATACTTTGTAATTGGTACGGGTTCCTCCTCACAGTGAGGTGTAATATTGATGCAGTTACCAATTCCTATTATTTACATGTATTACTTTAAGGCCAACAAAACACTTCAGAGATTCCTTTTTTTTATCTTTTTTTTTTTACATCACAAAGGACTGGCCAAGGGCACACCAAAAGAGTTAACACAAAGCCTGCTTAGTTGCCAGTCCCTATAAGGAAGACAGTAAGAGAATTAAAGATAGAAAAAGGGGGGGGGCAATTTAGTTCGGGAGGTGTCTTGTTACTCTTCTCTTGAAAAGATTTAAGTTGTAGGGAGGTGGAAAAATAGAAACAGGAAGAGAGTTCCAGAGTTTACCAGTGAAAAGGATAAATAGTAAATATACTGATAAAATCTTGCATTAGGAAATGGACAGAAGAGAAGGTACAGAGAGAAGGATAGAAACCGAATGAGGGTAGTTTGGAAATTAAAGATTTGTGCCAGACTCTATCAAAAGCTTTTGATATGTCAGGGCAACAGCAAAAGTTTCACCGAAATCCATAAAGGATGGGATGACCAGATTTAGTTAGGAAAGCTAGAACATCGCCAGTAGATCGCGCTTTTCGGAACCGTACTGACGATCAGATAGAAGATTGTGAGCAGATAGATGCTTAAGAATCTTCTTATTGAGTATAGATTCAAAAACTTTAGAAAGACGGGAAAGTCAAGCTATAGGACGGTAGTTTTGAAGGATTAGAAACGGGCACCCTTCTTAGGAACAGTTGGATGTGAGCAAACTTCCAGCAAGAAGGAAAGGTGGAAGTAATAGACAAAGACGGAAATGTTTGACCAGGCAGGGTGCAAGCACAGAAGCACAATTTTTGAGAACAATAGGACGGACTCCGTCAGGACCGTAAGCCTTCCGAGGATCTAGGCCAGAAAGGGCAAAGAAAACATCATTACGAAAGATCTTAATAACAGGCATAATATAGTCAGAGGTGGAGGAGAAGAAGGAACAAGCCCTTCATCACTCGAGTGGAATTTTCAGTAAGGTTTGAGCGAAGAGTTCAGCTTTAGAAATATATGAGACAGCTGTGGAGCCATCTGGGTGAAGCATAGGAAGGAAAGATGAAGAAGAAAAATTGTTAGAGATGTTATGAGCTAGATGCCAGAAGTCACGAGAGATTCGATTCAGAAATATTTTGACATTTTCTATGAAAAAGGAGTTTTTGGTAGTAGCTGCTCTCAGCTACTTGATGTATTGCTGTTCACATAATATACACTCAATATGTAGGATCGTCTTTAAGGACATTTAAAATAAAATGTTTGAATACGAAATAACATGGAAATAGCAATTACCTATAGAACAAAGTGTATTATTTGCTAAATCCCTGTGGAACATGTTTCAAATAAAGAATGAAAAAACACGATGTCCAGATGGAGATAAATGTCATCGTACAGATTTCATAAAACAAATTCTACTTTTAACATGTGAATGACTAAAGTAAAATGGTGATTAGCACCGCAGACCTACGATGATGTGCATTCTTTACAAACACTAGTTACACTACCTAGACGCCACGGTGACTGATCGTAGATGGTGATCCTTATTCTATTACACTGCTGGTCGGTTCTGGTTCAATATAGCTGAAGGAGGACGCTTCTGCCACCGAGTAGCGACCTTGTATTTGGTGCCACCCATCGGATACCGTATCGTACACATGAAGTTACTATATATCTTAAGTTTTCTTAGTGTGTATTGCATTTATACATTGCATGTGATGATTACATTAAAATCAAAAGTTTCGGTTCATATAGTCTTCAATGTCAATAATGTGTGGTTTGTCGTTTTTCTCATTATGATGATATTTTGTCTAAAACCTTGCTGAAATATTGACATTTTATGAATGTAAAATTACAGGAATTACTGTTTATTTGGGGACATAAATTAGATTCATTTATCAGTTTTCATTGTTGTTTTCCTCTGTTATTGACAGTATGTGTTCAGCGAAATCACTTACAGCCAACGTGGTTAAGAAATAAAATCAAGCATGAGACAGCGGCGGGCAGTTTCACTGTCCTTACTGGAGGTGTGATGAGATAACACAGGAAATGTATGACGGTGATTGACAATTTCTTCGAAATCGCTTATCATATTGATCTGTATCAAAGTCTGCCGAGTCTTATTTTACACCATGGTCATATCAATCAATTAATCATTGGGGGCATACGCCGGGGGGCGCGTCGCCTCGCCCACCCTACGACGCCACTCCCGGGGGTCACCACGCGCGAGTTCCCATGCAGGCTTCCTTTCCCATACCAAGCAGCTCTCGACAAGAAACATCAACTTGCCCCAGCCACGAGCCTTGTGGGCGCCCCCTTGGCCTCCTCCACGCCGGATTGTCTCTTACAGATACAACCCGATGGGAAGGATCGGTTTCAGGGTAGCGTGCCACATGCCATATAGCCGAAGTTGGCGCTGACGGACTATGCAGGTAATGGCCTCGATTCAGTCTCACGGTGCAATCGCTGATTTGACACGTAATCATCCCAGCGATACCCCATGATTCTGCGAAGACACTTATTACCAAAGGCATTGATTCGTCTCTTCAAGTCACTATTTAGTGTCCATGTCTCACAACCATAGAGTAAGACAGGGATCACAAGCGACTTGAAGATCCGATTTTTGTCCTCCTGCACAGGTACCGACAACGCCAAATACTCCCGCTGAGCGGTCCATAACACCGGGGGCTATGCCATCCGCCTAAGACTTCCTTGACGTGACCCTCCGCCCATTATGGGACTGTGCTACCAAGGTATGTAAAAACTTTCCAAGATCTCAGTGTCCTCGCCACACGCATGAACAACTGTACTGCTTCATCTAGTAATTTCTCCAAACACCTGGACCTTGGTCTTGACCAGGAGACTCAAGTCCCAAAGGCTTTGCCTCCTCGTGCAGCCCTCGAGAGCCATCACCGGGACCTCCAGCGACTCACAAAGATTACTGCATCATCGGCAAAAACAAGATCAGTGATCTTGGTGTTGCCGACGGATGCCCCACAATCACTTTGATCTACAACCTTGTCCAATCCCCCGTCCATACAAGCGTTGAAAAGTGTTTGGGGCAAGGACGCACCCTTGCCTCACTCCTGTATTCACAGAAAAGAAGCTGGATACACCACAATGGTCATAGCAGCTGCAGAATGGGTAGCAAAAATTAGTGTAAGTTTATTCTTGGATTGACCAGACAACCCAAGATGTCTGCACCGCAGAAACTCGCCACATCATCATGCGTATTGCCGTCGGGCCTGACCAATATTTACATGAAATTTAAACCTCACCTGTGACGCTGTTCAGTCACGAAAAACCAAGGACATACGGGGCCTGGTGGTGTAGCAGTCCCAGAACACTTCCCCATTAAGAACAACATAAATCCTTCTCAGCAACCTACACTTTCTGAAGGGCTTGGAAGAAACATGAAAGTCACGTTTTCCATATCAAGTTACTTCCTCATGAAAGGGGGAACGTGTCTCACTGGAGGAAAATGAAAGCATCAAAAAAGGCTTCAGGGTAAAGTAATTATCCTGTTGTTTGAGAACCATGCCAAACGTTCGAGTAGGTTGGACTAGTATAATCATGATAAATATTTTGGTAAAGCAGTAACTTTTTGGCATATGTGTGATAACCGAGTGTACTCCGTTACGATTTTTTTTCCAGGACCTCGCCAGTTTACTATTCAAGATGGGTTTGGGTAGGCCATGTTGTGGTGTCCTACGACAATGTTCATATAGACAAAATCAACATAAAGTAATTGAATTTAATTTATTCAGGTGTGTTGCTCACTAGCATTGGGATCTTGTTAAACCCCTAGGTGTGCTCTGAGAGAGAGAGAGAGAGAGAGAGAGAGAGAGAGAGAGAGAGAGAGAGAGAGAGAGAGAGGAGAGAGAGAGAGAGAGAGAAAAGAGAGGAGAAGAGATAGAGAGGGAGAGAGAGAGAAACAAACAAAGGTAGGCAGCCAGGCTAGGTGGCTGACTGATTAACTATCTGGTTGGCTGGGTCTCCTCCCCTCTCTCTCTCTCTCTCTCTCTCTCTCTCTCTCTCCTCTCTCTCTCTCTTATATATATATATATATATATAATATATATATATAAATTATATATATATATATATATATATATATATATATCTTTCTCTCTCTAACAGAGCATCCTGTGGGATTAACAGAATCCCAAGACTGGGTGGCAAGAAGGGAATAGAAGGCCTCGGAAACATGCGAGGGGAGAGAGGGGAAAAGAGAGAGAGAGAAAAAAAAAGGGTGTTATGTTTTATAAGGGGATGGAATTACCTGATTATCCTGCACTTTTAAACCCAAAACTATCCACATATGTATGGAAACCTTGACTACATCAGGTATCTGGGCGTGCTTTGAGAGTCATGTCACTACTCGAATACGCAGGCACTCTACTCGTGCAGTAACGAGTCCCCTTTCCCCACCCACCCCACACACACACATACGCATACCCACAATTGCTCGGCAGCTTAGTAGATAATGTACTGACTTGCCATTCAGAGGGTCTTAAGTTCGAAGCCTGTCAGGGCCCCGGTGACCTGAGTTCGATCCTCAATGAGAGCCAAAAAATCCCCTTAAAATCTTTCTGCACTTTCGAGTTGCCTAAGAACACCCACATCCTGCCCTTTAAACTCTACCTTCGATTGCGAGTGCATCGGAGGACACAGGGTGGCGGCATGAGCATCTAATCACAGGCGTCACTATAAAAATCCTGCCTGCGCCACCACGGGTGAGGGCCAACCTTCACAGCCCTCAAGTGAACCTCCAGGGCCTACCATCCGAACCCTGAAGGTCACTGTCAACAGGCACTATAGGCACAAATGTAAAAAAGAGAGAAAAAGATGCGGATTATATTATGAATGGTGAGAAATTGGAACAAGTGGAATAGTTTAGATATTTTGGTATAGATATTGAAGCAGGGGGAGGGGCTCCAAGGAGGCAAAGATGAGTCATAGATTGGATGAAGGAGTATAGGTTTAGGGAGCGCTTGGAAGGTTTTGGAGTAGGGGAGATGTCTGTAAATGTTTGAAGGAATTGAAATTCCAAATTATTTGTATGGCTGCGAGGCATGGTCCCTTCAAGGAAGAGACTAACAATGATGGTTAGAAAGTAACGAATTTACGTGTGTGATGATTTGATAGAGTGAAGAACAACATGGTTAGAGAGATATGTAGAAATCGTCGTAGCCTGCTGAAGAAAGAAGACCGGGGACTGCTGAGGTAGCTTGGTCATATATAAATAATGGAGGAGGAAAGAAGGATTCAAGAAGATATAGATCTCAAATAGAGGATAAAATTATAAAGGAGGATTAAGAAAAAGATGGAGAGATGTGGTGATGGCAGTGTTGCGTCAGGGGCCTGAGCATCCAGGGAGGTGAAAGGCATGTATGGGCAGACTCTCTGTCTTTGCACGAGAGCAAATTGAACTCAACTTAGGCTTTAAAAGTATAGAGCTTAAGATTCAATAAAATCATGGAATATGCACATAAATACCATAGACATTAAGGACAGTGAGGACCTGTATCAGGCAAAAGCTTTACCTCCAGAGCAGCAGTTATTTCATGTCAAATATAATAAAAAATATTCCAGATCCTTCTTCTCAGCAAAATCGTAACGTCAGAAGCACCTAAGCTTCATTTGATTCATAAATTGCGCAGGAGACAACAAGAGTAGAAGCTTTAACAGGAGTAGGTAGCCAGACACCTGCCACCCTGGTTAAATACTCCCGGGGAGATACTTACGGGGATGGAGGGGGTATTTTTGCAGTATTATCATTGAAACTCTCTGTGTCCTCTCTGTCCATAACCCTTAGTGTCTCAGATATACGAAAGAGTAGCTGCATCCTATACTCTTAAGACATTTCCTCTCACTTCTCACGCAACACTACACGCACATCAGACACATACGCTCTCTTCAAAAATAAAATTTTAATGGTAATAAATCACCCTGTCTTGAATTCCCTGTCTGTGGAGGAGACATAAATGTCCCCAGGTCGGACCGATCTAATGGTGACGATTCAAGGTGTCTTGATACTTCCTCTAACTTACTTTTCCTAAACTTTGTTGCGTATTATGTACGCAACGACATCACTAGTCCTGCTCTCGTACCCACGGTCTTGCATCTTCAGTATTTTCTACCATCTGGTTTCAACTTCAATGTCACTTTCTTACAAAATTCACCTGTGCTGTATCTCTCTCACCTAAATCCTCAGACTATGTAAAATTATTCGACTATTTAACATCCAAACTGCAGCACATCTTAAATCATTTTCCTTTTACTGAAATTTCCATTTTGGGGGGATTTCAATATTCACCACCAGCTTTGGCTATCATCTTCTTACACTGACTAACCTGGTGAACAAGCCAACAACTTTGCTATCCTACAGGACCTAGGACAGCTGGTGCAGCACCCTAACAGTACTCCTGACTACCTTGGAGACACGCCCCCTATTCTAAAACCTTTTCCTAACCTCTAACCATTCTGCTTACTATATGAAACTATTATTTCCGTTAGGCTCCTCCGATCACAATCTTATTTCCGTAACCTGTCCTATCGCACCGGTGCCACCTCGGGACTCACCTAGGCGGACGTGTTTCTGGCATTACACCTCAACTAAGTGGGAGAACCTAAGGCAGTCCTGTTATGATTTTACATGGGATGAATATTGCTTCCGTGCAGAGACTCATCTCTTTGTGCAAGAGCGCATAACTGAGGTCATTGTTTCTAGCATGGAAGCATACATTTCACCTATTTTCTCTCATCCTAAACCACGTAAACATTGATTCAACTCAGCTATTCTCGTGCTTTCCAAGATAGAGAGGCGGCTCACAGACTACACCGTAACCATTCATCTCCTGAAACTCATGCTCTTTATATTTATGCCTGTAATCATGCCAATTTTTTCTTCAATTTGCCAAAAACCTTCAACAATAGAAAATGTCAAAATCTTTCTGGATCAAACTCCTCTCGTGATTTCTGGCATATATGTAGTACCTAAAAACATTTCTAACAATTTTTCTTCTTCATCTTTCCCTCCCGTGCTTCACCCAGATGGCTCCACAGTTGTCACAACTATTTCTAAAGCTGAACTCTTTGCTCAAATCCTTGCTCAAAACTCCGATCTGGTTGACGAAGGGCTTGTTCCTCCTTCTCTTCCACCCTCTGACTATATTATGCTTGTTATCAATATCCTTTGTAATGGTGTTTTCTATGACTTCTCTAGCCTTGATTCTCGGAGGGCCTACGGTCCTGACGGAGTCCCTCCTATTGTTCTCAAAAACTGTTCTTCTGTACTTGCACCGTGCCCGGTTAAACTTTTTGTCTTTATCAATCTAATTCCACCATTCCATCTTGCTGGAAGTTTGCTCACATTCACCTTGTTTCTGAAAAGGGTGACCTTTCTAGTCCTTCAAACTACCGTCCTATAGCTTTTTAATGATTTCATACCTTGCAAAATCTTTTGAATCTATCCTTAATAAGATTATTCTTTAGCATGTATCTGCTCAAAATCTTCATCTGATCGTCAGTACGGTTTCTTTAAAGAGTGATCTACTGGTGATCTCCTAGCTTTCCTAACTGAATCTTAGTAATTCTCTTTAGGGGTTTCAGTAAAACTTTTGATGTTGCCCTTGACATATCAAAAGCTTTTTTATTTAGTCTGGCACAAATCTTTAATTTTCAAACTACCGTATTTCGGTTTTTATTTCGATTTCAATCCTTCTCTCTGCACCTTTATCTCAATTTCTCTTTCAAACCGTTATATTGCAGCTACTATAGACGCTCATTATTATTATCCTAAGTCTATCAATAGTGGTGTTCATCGGGGTTCTGTTCTATCACCCACTGTCTATTATTCATTAATGATATTCTTAGATGAATGAAAAGAATAAAAGTCTTACTCAATGCCCTATCCACTCCTACGCTGATGTTTCTAGCCTGCATGTTTCAACGTCTTTCATTAGACGTCCAATTCAACAGGAATTAAGTAACTCACATAGCGACAGAGCGGCTAACTTCTGATCTTTCTATAATTTCTGCATGAGGCAAAACAAACCTTGTTTTGTTCAATGCCTCAAAATGTCCTTTTATCACCTATCTACTCTATATAGCCTTCCAAACAAATATCCTCTCTTCTCCAATGACACTCAACCGTCTCCTACTTCTACAATGAACATTATTGGACTATCCTTTACTAAATTTTTTTGAACTGGAAATCTTGCATCTCATCTCTTGCTAAATCAGCTTATATGAAGTTAGGTGTCCTGTGGCGTCTGTGTCCATTTTTTCTCCCTTCCAGCGCATTGTTCTGTACAGGGGCCTTATCCTCCCATATATGGCGTATGTCTCTCATGTTTGGGGGGGATCCACTCATACAGCTCTCCTAAACAGGGTGGAGTCAATCGGCCGATTTTTGAAACATGGACTTAGACTAACCTAAGACTAACCATGGCTTTAGGTAGACACAAGTGCTTGTGGGCCCTTCGGACCCAAGTATTGATGTTTGTAGTAGTAGTATATTTTAAACAACAATGTGAGTGCAAACTCCAATCGTGTTGTTGCTGTCGTTGGTCACTGGTCAAAGTGCCTCGGGGTAGACCACCTACCACCACCGTAGCCTGCCTCACCCCAGCCCCACACCTGTCCTGCAAGCACACACACACACACACACACACACACACACACAAACGGTAAGTCCATGAGTCTACGGAATTAGTGAAATACGGCAAGACGTTACCGCAGAGTTCATTCCTGTAATCAAATCTCTGAAAAGTGTATTTAGCCCAAAAACCCCTTTCAAAATTATTCCATCGACATGGTACCAAGCCGTTTACCACCTACGAATTATTTGCGATTTTTTTAGCCTACTCTCATCAAAATTGAGTTTACAGTTTCGGCTACCCAAAACAGACAGACAGACAGACAGACAGACAGACACACACACACACACACACACGGCTACTCCTATAGTATATTAGATTTCAGGTTTTTAAACTTTTTTCCGGGGGAAACATGGAAATGTGATGGATGGGATGAAACATGGGATGAACCTGAAAAGGAACAGTGCAGCATGAATGGAAGTGTTAATTATAGAAGAAGGAATGACACTGGATAGAGCAAGATGGAGAAGGATCATCTCTAGTCCCACCCCAAGCAGGAGACACGAATCTGATGAACATCTTATTTACAAAGATGATATATATAATATATATATAATATATATATAATATATATATATATATATATATATATATTTTATATATATATATATATATATATATATATATATATATATGTATGTATGTATGTATGCGTCACTATGCATGTATGTATGTATGTATGTATGTATGTATGTATGTATACATATATATATATATAAATATAGCATAAAATATAATGCAAATTACTGACGTATATTTCTTATTTATACATAATTGGTTTTGATATATTATAGTACTGTATCTAATCACTTTTTCGTTTACAAAGAATTGC
>JACEEZ010009862.1:0-25723 GCA_016584305.1 Chionoecetes opilio | reverse complement strand
GCCCTAAATGGCCCAAACCCCCGAAAATGAGCGGGACTGAGGCTGGGACTGGACTGAGGGGCTGTGTCGGCCGTAGTGGACTGGTGAGGCGACGCTCTCTCTGGTAGCGGCGTGCGTCCCTGGAAAACAAGTGCGCCGAACTCTCCAAGAACTTTCTCGAGGCGATCGACTTTTCTCCTCTACAAGTTCGTGAGGGGGCCCGATTCCGGGCGACGTGGGTCTTGTGGGGTGTCTGATGGCTCCACAGCACACACACTGGTGGGCGAAAGGGGGCGCGGGAAAGGTGTGATGGACCAGGCGAAGGGCCTTGCATGCCTTGAGCGATGGTAGAGTTGCTGCACGCCTTCGGCTATGTAGATGCCTCTGTGGTGGAGCCCGTCCCCACGGAGACCTGACATGTGATGGTTTCCCAGAAGGCGCATGCTGCCCCCGGCAACGTGGGTGACTGCCGGGGGTGTAGCCTGGAGCTGACTTTTGGGATATGCCGAGGTCCCCCAACAGTAGGCGACCCCCGCCACAGACACTTGCGCCTCAGTGTCCGCCACTGGGCGGAAATTCGTGGTTGGACCGTTTCCACCCACGGGACCAAGTTGAGCTGGGCCGACTATAGACAAATTAATTTAAAATTTCCGAACATTCATTTTTAAACAGAGTGCCAGTTTGATCTTAGACCCAAATTTTTTACTGAACTTGGCAATCAAAATCTGTGTCGGAACATTACAAAGGAGTAGATGCTAAAACTTTTTCATGAAACCGTATTTCGTGACGTATCCAAGGCTTTTGACACTATTTCAAATTACCAATTATAAATACATATTATTACAAAAAAAACTATTATGGAGTGCGTAGACGGCCCAAAAATGGTTCCAGACCGATCTGAGTCACAGGAGAAAATCCACAGTCTACAACAATTCACCTTCATCCATGAGACAAATAATGTGTGGAGTCCCTCGGGAATCAAATTTTTGGTCATATACTGTTCTTTCTGTTTATCAACGACTAACCCCCTGCAGCAATATACTAACATTCCTTCTTTATGTTAATGGCACTAAGATATATATTCAAGGCCGAAATCTGAAAAACATAGCTGACACATTAAATTCTGAACTCATACCTTATCACAATGATAAAAGTAATATGTTTAACACTAAACATCAAAAGCCATTTTAAAATATTGTAATGGGGTCTTACTCAACATGATGCAAACCCCCCCCTATATAGTTTTCCAAGTTCGATAATTTGACGATAATCACAAATAGATGAATAAAACCAAAATTTCCCAGGCAATAAGTATTTATATAAGATTCGGGACATTGTAGTCTTGAGACTTTGGAGCAAATATATTTAGCAATATATATCCTCAGCTTTATATTGTGCGGCTCTATGGGTTTGGACAAAAAAAACCCAAATAGACAGCCTTTTCATTATGCCAAAAAAAAAATTACGAACTATCTTCTTTTGTAGCCATTACGCTCATACAAATCCACTTTTCATAAAACATAAGAAAATAAGGAACTACAAGAGGCCGTGAGACCTACACGAGGTAGTTCCTATTACTTACACTACCTATATCCACCTCTCTTCCCCATCCATGAATTTATCCAGACTCCTTTTTAAAGACCCCAATAGCCCTCCGCATTGAACCCCACCTGACGACTTAGTCCATTCCAATCATTCACCACCCTATTTGTAAACCAGTTTCTCCCAAATTTTCTTTTAAATCTACGCTTTTCAAGCTTGAATCCGTTACTTGTTCTACCCTGCTTACTAGCCGTAAACACTTTTCCTACATCGCCTATATTGAAACCCTTTATCCACTTAAAAATTTCTATCAGATCGCCCCATTACTCTAACGCCTCTCGAGTGAGTGTAAATTTAATAGTTTCAATCTCTTCTCATAACTAAAGGTACGCATCCCATAATCTTTTGGTCATCCTTCTCTGCACTGATTTTAACAAGGCAATATCCTTCTGTAATACGGAGACCAAAAACTGAACCGCATATTTCTAGGTGAGGTCTGACTAAGCCAAATAAAGCTTTAAATAACCTCAGCACTTCTACTTTTAACACTCCTGATAATAATCCTAACACCCTGTTGGCTCGATTTCTAACCAAAATACATTATTCCTAGGACGGAGGTCTGAGCTTACCCGCACTTCCAGATCTTTCTCAAACCCCCTGATCTCTGATCTTTTCACGATACATTGCGTATGGTGTACCTATTACCAGGATTTTTCCTACCAAATTAATTACGCTACACTTATCAATATTAAATTCCATCTGCCATCTATCTACCCACTCATATAAAATTTTCTAAGTCCTCCTTGCAAATATTTACATCAGACTGTGATTTTAATAATCCTACCTACCTTAGTATCATCCGCAACTTGCTGATATCACTACTAATCCCACTATCCAGTCATTGATGTAATCAAAAATAGTAATGGACCCAAAACAGACCCTTGTGGAACCCCACTCGTTACCTGCCCCCATTCAGATTTATAACCATTTAATTGTAACCCTTTTGTGCCTATTACTTAGGCAAAGATTTAATCCAACGAAAACTTCCATCTATTCCATGAGCCTTACCTTATTTAAGAGTCAAGAGACCGTGTGCACCTTGTCTTGCCTGCCTTCGACAAGGTGTAAATGAGACTTTTTGGTATGTCACTTTTAGGGTGATCAGAAACAGGTAACTCTGCTTTTTGATAGTTGTTTATTAACTTTGGGTAAAAGGGTAACAGGTAAGGTGACTCGCCGACTGGATGAGTTTGCTCCTGCGTGGTTGATGTGACTTGGTGACTTGGAAGTGCTGTGTCGAAGGTCCTGTGTTCAAGTGACTCTCCTCTACAAAACTCTTTTAAAGGGTTCCGATACTCAAGAACCTGACGCCTACTGGACCTGAACACCTGACACCTGACGACCTGAACCTTTGCGAGCTGAGGTCGAGTTTAAAGATTAGCGTATTGGCCTAGGGATTTGGATTTATAGTGTATATGGCCTAGGGAGTGGATTAGCCATGTGTTTCCAGGACCCAACCATCAGTATACATAACACAGAACCCAGAACACAGAACACGGTTGACACATAGTTGAACACCATAAAATATATACTATAACTACATATTCTCGGTGACGCTACCCGAGATGTCCCCTCATCTACGTCCAAAGGAATTAAGCATGAAACTGAACAAAGAATGGGACACAAACAACTGGGACACAAAACCGTACCTATCTATATATATTAGAAATATAAAATAGGAGAAGGACAACAGAAAAGGAACGTACTCGGGAAAATATAATTGGACAACATAAATCGGGAAGTTCGCATGGTACAAAACTAGACATAAGAGTACGAAAAAAATTGAGACATACAATCCTATTTACAAAATTACATCATAAGGTAAACATGGAAAAGAGAGAACAGAAGGATTTTTACTTCTCACTACTACGGAGGAAATAACAGAGGCTAGAGGATTGGGGAGCTGGTGAAGGAAGTAGTAAAGTAGCTAGGTTGAGGCTGTGATTGAGGGAGGTGAGATTCAGCAGGAAGCGTGTTGGGTCCTCACAGTTAAGGCCTTTGGAACTTTTTCTTAAGAGAATCAAGGTGGGCAACTTTCCTCGTGCCGTTCTGTTGATGAAGCAACTGAACCTTATTCCCATGTTCTGAGCTATGACCCGGAAGGGGCGTCAAACTTAGGGTCTAATTTGGAGTGTTTGATTGCAACAGGGATACACAATGTCCCTCGATCAAGTGTAAATTGTGGAAGCTGACTTATTGTGATATAGGAGCATATCGCTTTAGAGTAGCAAGTGATTGTTGGGTATGTTGGTGTATTTTGTTGGAACGTGTGAACCTTAGTCTGACAACAGTCATCATAGTTTATATAGGCTTTAGAAGGTTTGGACAAAAGATCATAAGGAAGACATTTGTCCCTGAGCAAACCAGATATGTAATGTGGTGGTCTCAGAGACAACTTGTTGTGGTGGTATTGAGAGAAGGCCATCACTGAGGGGGGAAAAAAAAAAGCATAAGGTGTCCCAAGGGTGTCCAGTGTCAGGAATAATGAGCTAAGTGTTGAGGATTTTACGTTGGCACGTTCTAGACACAAACCGTAGCACTGGGGGCGTTAAGCAAAACATTACACTTTCCTTATATGAACTGTTGGCATCAAGGAACTCAAGAACTTGATTAACAACTCATGCCGTTTATCAGACAACAGAACCTTGGGAGTAGTGAAAGGACAATGCTATGATCAAGACAATGCACGTGCCACTGTTTGTGCTGATTTTGTTGGCAGTGTATAGCATAATGGAAAAACTGTGAAAAATTATCAACATCAACCATTAATATATTTGATTTCCACTTTCAGTAACGAGGGAGTTTCAACAATCACTGCCTAGAACTTCCCATAGGTGCGCTGAAGGCACGAGGTAACTGATAAATGGAACAGGAGCATGTATATCACCTTTAGTTCTTGCACACTATATGACATACTTCCAGATGTAGTCATTGATATCCCTTTCTCATGGGTGAGCCAGAAGAATTTAAGTCTAGCTTGTGAAAGTGATTTTTTCTTGCCATGATGTGAAGCATTTTGGTGTGCATGAATTAGTTTAGACAGACTGGACATGGAGTTGGAGGAATGACACGTTGGTGGATGAGACGAGACGGATTCATGCTTGCCTGTAAGTGTGGTTGCTTTTGTACCGGCAACTGTTCCTGAAGGAAGGTAAATGTGAAAGAGAAGGAACCTTGGAAGTCAGAGTCATCACCGATTCAAGGTAATAGAATGACTTTTTGCCCATGTGGGTTCATTGCTTGAGCAGTGTAAGAATCATCGTGAGAAGCGTGTCAATGTGGGATGTTTGCCGTGGTGACAGGACATGTAAGTGCACAGTTGCGAGAAAGAGCATCAGCTGCACTGTTTAGCTTTTGCCTTGAATGTACGCAAACTCAGGCATGAACTCTTGAATTGTAAGTAAACCATCGAGCCATGCGGCCCTGACTGGTCCTTGGCCTTGAAGAGGTGAAGTAGGGTTTATGATTCCGTAAGGACCTTGATATGATAGCCCATGAATGAGGTACGAACCTTTCTCTTTAAGGACCAATGACTGAAAGGCTTCATCTCTGTCACTGACGTAGTTCTTCTCCTGCCTTTTTAAGTAGACGAGAGCATACGCGAATGGGGCCCGTTGTTTACCATCGTGTCTTGCATGAGTCACTGCACCGAGACCAGTGTAAGAGACCATTGTAATCTAGCGTCAGCGTTTGATAATGAAAGGTTTAGTGTGTCAGGGTACGCAAGAACAGGCGCAGAAGTGAGAGCCGTGCTTAGAGCAGCGAAGTCGTTTTCCTGACTGAGTCAGACCATTGGAAGGGCACATCTTTCGTTGAAGAGTGAGTGAAGTGGAGAAGCCAATGGCGGCAATCCTTTGAGAAATCTGCGTAATAGGTCTAAGTCCTAATGAAACTACGGACTTGATCTGCATTGTGGACTGAGTAAGGATAATTAGTTACAGCGCTGACTTTGTCATTTGACGTTTGAATACCGTCAGCGTTAATAAGATGGCCAAGAACGGTAGTTTCTTTTGCGTAGACGGCATTTGGAGAGTTTTAAGTTTTCACCTGCGTCCTGAAGACGAGTGAAAACTTTTCTGAGTTTCTGGAATGTTCTTTGGACTGAGTTAGAGAAACGATCAAGTCTTCAAGGTATGAAAAGTGTAATTACCCATTAAACCCCTGAATATGGAATTGAAGCAAGCGTTGGAACGTCGCGGGTGATCCAGAAAGACCCATAGGCTACGCAGTACTGGTAATGTCCTGAGGGTGTAGAAAAATCATGTATTCACGCTTTCTGCGTCCAGTTCACTTGCCAGAAGCCGGAGGCACAAATCCAAGGTGGAAAAAACAGTGTTCTTGATCACCTAAATTCGTGCAAAAATATCCTCGAGGACTGGCGATGGATACCGAGAAGGACGTCATTTTGGTTAAGGAGCTCTGAATCGACACGATGACGCCATTCGCCTGAGCTCTTTTGGAACCAGGAACATTGGGGGCTATTGAAGGACTGCTCAAGTCTTCACAATGTTCCATCAGTTAGCGTTTCGGAGTACCATGCGAATCGACAATGGCGTTTCTTACTGTGGGCCCCATGCATATGCTGCTAAATGTAGGCCGGTTGGGAGCGTTTTTCATAAGCTAATCTTATGGGTGACGATGTTGGTTTACCTTATTGCTCACCGGGGAGAGACACAATACTCCCTGAGTCGGTCAAGAGTTGAAATAAGCTCATCCTGTTAATCTGGATGGTCTGTGGTTTTGCACATGATCTTGAGAGGTCAGACAAATTTGAAGGCGCCTGAATGAAATGGAGTACTGAAACTCGTGGACTCTTGTGGACATTCGTCGACAAGACGTCAGCTGGTAGACCGGAAAGTACAAATTCGTGGTACCACAATTGAGAGTGCCTGGAACTGTTGGTTGACGTTAACCACATAAAGGTTTGAATCCTCCATGATTTTGAGTCTGCATAGCGCTGCAGGTAAACAACTAGAGTAGATAATGAGTGACCGTCTCAGGAGAGACATAGCAATCGACGTTCGAAACCGCCTTTTACTACGAACGTCTACCTAGGGTGCAGGTGTGTGGTAGAAGTCCTCAACGTTGGACGAGATGACAGCGTGAACCAGTGCTTAGCTTGGTTCTTCTATAAGACCTTGTAAAAGTGAGACTTCTGGGAGTTGAGTGGTGTTATTAGACGTAGAAGCGTCTGTGGCTACATCCGCGACGAAGGTCTTTACTTTTTCGGTTTTGAGCGAGAACGCGACAGCGGAACGACGACATGTCGGGATGGTGAATGTTGGTTAGGCATTGCAAGTGAGAACTAGGAATGGGAGAAAACTTGTTATCAGAGATTTGTCAGTAGGAGTGCATTGTGGAATCAAGAGCTTGTGAAAGACACGCCGGGAGAGTCTCATGCAGTGTAGTAGGCATGTCAGTGTGAACATTCAGGAAAAAGCTCTAGATTTGTTTTTCAAGAACCTCTGTAATGAAAAGTTCACGCTCTAGATTCCTGTAAGGCGGTGGGGTATAGGTTCTATCTGTTGTTGGGTTAGAGCAAGGACGGCCAGTGAGAGCGTCAGCTGGAATGGTTTTATGCCGTCTGCCAGATAGTAAGTCAGGCTGACAGGTGGCAAGTCAGGACATAGGTTGTGTTAAACCATAACTTTACCGTTAGAGTAGTGGAGTGCGGTTCCATCGATTCCCACAAGTTGCAGGTCAGAAAGGTTCTAAAATGATTAATTTACGATGACGCACAGACCTGATGTTTATCAAAGCACTCTTTAGTCATGATATTTACTGAAGACTGTGATCAATAAACAAGTTGAAGTAGTGCTGGTTGGCTTTCAGCTTTAAAATCATTGGTCCCCCCAAGTGTATTAGAAATGGTATAGTCAACGGGAGTGAAGGTTCATGCTGTGTGATCTGGTTCGTAGTTGCTTGGAGGAGTGGCACGTAAACGTGGTAGTCAGTGAGGATTATACTGTTGTCGAATGGCGAGGAGATTGTGGTCCTTCACGACCGTCAAGGTGTCGTTTTGCGTGAATTATCGGGAGCGTTTGTTCCTTACGCGACATTCAGAAGTGTCGTGACCACATGTGACCCCTGGTGATCACAAAAGCGTGGAACATACTGCTGGTTTTGGAAAATGACGTTGTCGTGTGAAGCTAATGCGCCGATCGTGTGTCCCGCTGTTTGTTTTGCAGTTAATAGATATGATGCAGGTGAGTGATTAGCACGTGACTGTCGTGAATCGGAGATGAGCGTTGTCTTGGCGATTTTTTGAGGGTGACACGAGTGTTTGAAGTTTGAAAGGATGACGAGTATAGTGCTTCGTGGTTGGTTGTGTTGGTGGTGGTTTGGTGTTTTAGATACAGCAGCAGACATAGAAGAATGTCATTGTTTGAAAACCTAGTGACGAAGAGTCCTCAAAATTGGAAGTACATGCATCAAGAGGTGTCTTGTTTTGAGCAAACAAGGTTGGGGGGGGGAAAAAGTGACTATCAGAGACGCCGGTTTAGCTGTGGAAGGGTGTCATGAGGAACATATAAGTACTAAGTATCCAAAAGGTTACCGACAAGCTTGTAACTCATTTTCTTCCCATCTTCGTCCCCCATTCCAGAAAATTCAGCTGTCTTATTAAGTCCTAAAACTTGACGTTGAAGATTGTTGTAGGCCGACATAACTGGATATGTGTTTCTATTTGCCCTTTTGTGAGTGTCCTGCAAGTCTAAAGTAGTGGAGCAAGGATACCGTGATTTCTGACTGCCGACTGAAATATATTATTGATGTGGCCCTTAAATTCCGTCATATGTCTTAATTGTGAGAAATAAAAAATCACTCTGCATGTTTGTCCTTGCAAGGGAGTTAGACAAGTCACAACAGCGGGACTTTAGCTGAAGCACTTTTGATTGCATCGTCATGATGTTCCGACTCGCGATCTCATCGTCAACATCTTTGGTAATATGTGTACAGTAATATTGTTGCCTGTGAATTTGGAAGGGAAGGAACCTCGTGTACGAGTGACTGAAGTGGCGCTGGTGGTGGCATGATGACAGGTGAATTTGGTGAGCAGAAGAAAGGAATGAAAAATATCGAGTACACAACAGTTATGGCAAATAATTATAATAATTAATAATAATGTAATATCCATATCGGAGTCCGTATATATGGAAAAACACGCGAGAGACAATGAAAAAGTGAATACATAACAGTGTAAGTTGAGAGAGTGTTATGTATTCTTATGAACAAAAGCTATGTGAGTGTGGAAGTGTCAGTTTTATCACGTATGTAACAAAAGAAAACAGAAAAGACTAAATAGCAAGAGCCGTTACGCTCACAATGTAACAAATACCGTAACTCAGTGGTAACCCATAAAGTCCCAAAGTGCGAGGAGTATCCACACGGGCAGACACATGTGAGGCGGACCTGTAACAGTCACCCATGCGTTGCGGGTATGACAGGTCAGGATACCTAGGTAGGTCAAGTTCTTTATCAGCACACAATCATAAATGAAAAAAAAAATACAAGGTGGAAACACAAAGAGTTGGCACGACAAAAAATTGAAACCAGAAAATGAATGTACACCAGATATAGGGTATTGAAAGCACATGGAAAAAATCTATATGTTATTTATGGTGTCCTTAACGAATTGTTTGGAGAGTGGAACCGGTGGAAGCGCGAGGGTCACGGGGGGGAGGCGGGAGCGGTGGATGTAGATGTGGGTATGTGGACGATACAGCGTGATGAACGAAGCTATGGGTGGAGTGGCGTCTGGGCGGCCCGGTGTTTGAGATGACATGGGCGTTCCAGGCGTGTTGTCGTGGAGGCTTGGAAGTGGCTGTTGTGGAGAGCCTGGGCGTCACGTTTTTACTTGGAGTGGGAAGGCCGTCGGTGGTGGATGTGTTGGAGGAGGGTAGCTAAGAAGACAGGCGAACGCAGAGTCACACGTTGGAGGAAATGGACGAAACGGCGCGGTCTTGTAGTGTGGAGTTGGGTTGGCCTGTGGATAGGTGGGAAGCGACGTTTAATTACGCGGGTGGAAGTCGGAGCGGCGTGAGGTGGGAGGAGATGTGGCGGGCGTGGGCGTGGAATTCCGGGCGGCGTAGGTGAGGCGATGTGGCCGGGGGCGTGGGGCGTGGAAGTCCGGGCGGCGTGGGTGGAGGCGATGTGGCGGCGTGGGCGTCAAGAAGTGATTAACCTGTTACCTTATCCCACTGCTATCACCATGTGTAAAGTGACTTTTGGTATGTCACTTTTAGGGTGAGCAGAAACAGGTAACTCTGCTTTGATAGTGGCTTATTAACTTTGGGTAAAAAGGGTAAAGGTAAGGTGCCCTCCCCCGACTGGTGATTGCTCCTGCCGGGGTTTGGATGTGACTTGGTGACTTGGAAGTTGCTGGTACGAAGGGTCTGTGTTTCAAGTGACTTCCCCCTACAGAAACCTCTTTTTAAAGGGTCACGATACTCAAGACCTGACGCCTACTGCCCCTGAACACCTGCCCAAACCTGACGACCTGAACATTTGGCGAGGCTGAGGTCGAGTTTAAAGGATTAGCGTATTGCCTAGGGATTAGATTAGCGTATTGCCTAGGGAGTGGATTAGCAAGGTGTTCCAGGACCCAACATCAAGTATACAGAACACAGAACACAGAACACAGAACACGGTTGAACACATAGTTGAACACCAATAATTATACTAATACTAATACTACAAAGGTGCCACAAGGTTTTCAGTGTACACAAATTGTTAGACTTATGACATTATAAATTTATAAACCTACAAATGTGTATATCATTTTCTTTTCACAAATTATAGTAATAATGGTTTTCAGTTCAAATCTCACAATATCAATACTAGACATGCAAACGAGCTTCACATTCCCTTTCTCCGAACTAGCCATGCTCACCAATGTGTCCTGTACATAGGGTCACATCTTTGGAACCAGCTCCCAGAGGACATAAGATCTCTCAGCACTCGCAATACCTTCAAAGTTAAGCTGAAGAAAAAAACTGCTTGATAATGATTTGTTATGTATATGTAGCCTATGTGTAGTTGCATTACGTACATATATATATATATATATATATATATATATATATATATATATATATATATTATATATATATATATATATATATATATATATATATGTAGTATTATATATATATATTTAAATATATATATATATACTATATATATATATATATATATATATATATATATATATATATATATATATATATATATATATATATATATATATATATATATATATATATATATATGTATTATATATGTAAGTATGTTTATGTGTTCGTGTAGGTGCATTATGTGTATTATCAATATTAATAAAAGCGAAAGTGTGTGTGTATGTCTGTGTGTGTGTGTGTGTGTGTGTGTGTGTGTGTGTGTGTGTGTGTGTGTGGTATAGGTTCCGCCCCCCGTGGCGGAATCCCATCATATACCACATTTTTGGAACCAGGTTGATCAGGGGAAGGTTTTAAGCCCACTTATGAGATGATCCGATTTTTTTTTTTTTTTTTTTTAGCAGCCTATTAGCGATAATTGTGAAAAAAAAGTGGGTTGCGAGAATTCGAGGAAACTGGAACCCAAAATGCCAGGGGTCGCTGGCAGTTTTAACTCACTTTTTTGATAATAAGTTGGTCTACTGGAAAACAAAATATGGGCTTATTCCACTGCACTTAAAACACACAAGTATAATTTTAAGAACGATTTTCTTCTATATGTATATTGTATAGAAGCCTGATTCTGTTAAACATGTATTTAACCAAATAACCAAGTAGGGTATAGTTGAGGAGGCGAGGTAAATGTTACTCTATGATATTATACAGTCAATAACGTATGTTTAGAAGTTATCTATACCTAGGTAGTCATATTTTCCTGTTATTATTGTGTATCAATCAGATAGAAAGCCTGGAAGCGCAATGAGTCGACGCGTGAAGTCGTAATGTTTTTATTCAATCTCCCCGCCACAATCTCCCCGCCACCACTCCCCACCGCGGCGTGTCGCCTCCACAATTATAACCTATATTGTCGCAGCAACAAGCCGATTTCGGCATTCTTTATTCTTCGTTTTTCCAAGGCATTGCTTATTGTATTTTGACAAGCGTTTGCCAGACGCAGCAGTACTGTCTTAGAAAACAGTGTGAACATCGCCCAAATTTTACATGCCACAATATACATGTAAAAAATATATTAAGCTTTGCTACTCGAGGCGAGTAATTTGCATTAAATTGCTATTATAGAACGTTCCATCGTAATGCATGCCATCCATATAATTAGTAGAACAACAGAAGAACTATATTTTTTGGTATTCAGATGCGGTGCATCAATCTTTATCGCGAAATTAATTTATGAAAAATATTAGTCGCGGAGCCAAAACACAGTAGACCAACCTTTGAGTTAAAACTGCCAGCGACCACTGGCATTTCAGGAGTTTCAGATCATTGGAATTCGAGAGAACTGGAACCCAAAATGCCAGGGGTCGCTGGCAGTTTTAACTCACTTTTTTGATAATAAGTTGGTCTACTGGAAAACAAAATATGGGCTTATTCCACTGCTATTAAAACACAAAAGTATAATATTAAGAACGATTTTCTTCTATATGTATATTGTATAGAAGCCTGATTCTGTAAAACATTGTATATAACCAAATAACCAAGCAGGTTATAGTTGAGGAGGCGAGGTAAATGCTACTCTATGATATTATATAGTCAATAACGAATGTTTAGAAGTTATCTATACCGAGGCAGTCATATTTTCCTGTTATTATTGTGTATCAATCAGACAGAAAGCCTGGAAGTGCAATGAGTCGACGCGTGAAGTAGCAATGTTTTGATTCAATCTCCCCGCCACAATCTCCCGCCCACCACTCCCCGCCGCGGCACGTCGCCTCCATAATTATAACCTACATTGTCGCAGCAACAAGCCGATTTCGGCATTCTTTATTCTTCGTTTTTCCAAGGCATTGCTTATTGTATTTTGACAAGCGTTTGCCAGACACAGCAGTACTGTCTTAGAAAAACAGTGTGAACATCGCTCAAATTTTACATGCCACAATATACATGTAAAAAATATATTAAGCTTTGCTACTCGAGGCGAGTAATTTGCATTAAATTGCTATTATAGAACGTTCCATCGTAATGCATGTCATCCATATAATTAGTATAGAACAACAGAAGAACTATATTTTTTGGTATTCAGATGCGGTGCATCAATGTTTATCGCGAGATTAATTTATGAAAAATATTAGTCGCGGAGCCAAAACACAGTAGACCAGCCTTTGAGTTAAAACTGCCAGCGACCACTGGCATTTCTCGAGTTTCAGATCATTGGAATTGAGGAAGCCTTGATGTAGGGTGATGGGTAATGGGTGAGTGAATGGGTGGGGTGATGGGTAATGGGTGTGGGGTGATGGGTGAGTGAATGGGTGGGGGGTGATGGGTGATGGGCGAGGGAATAGATAATGGGTGATGGGTAATGGGTGAGTGAATGGGTGTGTGGTGATGGGTAATGGGTGAGTGAATGGGTGGGGGGTGATGGGTAATGGGTGAGTGAATGGGTGGGGGGTGATGGGTAATGGGTGAGTGAATGGGTTGGGGGTGATGTGAAATGGGTTGGCGTTAATACATACATTTCTACATCCATGATTTCAGGAAAGTTAGAAGGGGCTATCTGGAGAGTCTGTGTTTGGTGGGCCTTTGGCCCACCAAACACAGGTGGTGGGCCTATTGGTGGGCCAAAGGCCCACCAATAGCCCTCCGCAGGAGCTAGCTAAAAAGTCCGCCCGGAGGGCGGCTTTGCGGCTAGTAAGAACATAAGAACATAAGAAAATAAGGAAGCTACAAGAGGCCGCGAGGCCTACATGTGTAGTTCCTGTCACCTAACACTACCTACATCCACCTTTCATCCCCATCCATGAACCTATCCAGCTCCCCTTTAAAGCTCCCCAATGACTCAGCACTAACTACCTATCTACTGAGACCATTCCATTCATTCACAGTGGCGTCACCGCGGGGGGGCTAAGGGGGACTTAGCCCCCCCAAGTCAAGGACTCAGCCCCCCAAAATTGCTGCTAGTAGCCTGCTACCCAAAAACAATAAAAAGGAATATTTATCCAATTTTCCATGCCAGAGCAAAAACCTTATTTTTCACACTTATATAGAAAAATTGGTTTGATGTTTCATTTAAATGTTGAAATATGTTTGCTAACAAACTTTGAAATTACTAAGTATATTCTATTATAGAGATATTCTATAGAGCCTCCGTACCTCTTCCAACCAAGCTGATCCCTGCATTGGGTTATTAAATTGACAAAATAGTTACCGTTCACTTCGTGACTTCTCAGTCAGATTAGTTTTCTTTCATGACTTCAATCATGCTACGCAGCTTCGCTTGAATCGCTTCAGTGTGTACATGTTCAGCAAAGGAAAAGGGCTGTTGAATTTTAAGGAAAAGGGAAAGTATTCTTTTTCTTGAGCAAATGTCATTGCATGTGAATTTTGCAGATCACGAATATCTATTGCCTAGTTCAAAGATATTGTCAGTGTGTATGAAAAGCTAATACAAGACAGTGACTGTCGCTGTCTGTAATATGACATAAAAACAGGCAGCATAGCAATGGCATTGTAGCCTTGTAGGCCTCGAGTCCTCGACCCAAGGTTATTGTTCTCAATATTCTGTAGGAACACTAAAGTCCACAAACATCTAGATTCTAGAATGTATATTATATTCGTACATATTCTTATTTTCAGTTATCCAAAAATATATTCAAATCAACCTAAAGCATATGGCCTGTAGTTTCATTATCAAGATAAAACCTTACTGAGAAACAAAACTAAAAGCATACATTGTGCAATTCCTTTGTGTTTGTTAGTGGAGAGAGAAAATGGCAATTTTATTATTTTTATAAACAGAATAAAAAATGTCTTCAAATTATCAAATTTAATTAATTGGTATGATGCAGGGTTTATAACTCTATTGATTTATGTGTCATGTAATTAAAGCTTAAAGTAATCGTCCAGACCATTTCATCATTCCTGATTGATGTAGTTAGAGTATAGCCATTATTGAGTGTATCAACAATATGTTGTCACTTCTTGCATCCAGTCAGCCGTTTTTGAATAATCTGCAATCAAAATCTGTAATTCCCCGAGCTTCGAAAACGCCCATGGCAACTGGCAGACGATGGCGCCACGGCTCGGTGACGTAGCAAAAGGGAGGCGACTCTTCCCGAGCTGCTGTGTGTGTGTGTAGTAGTGTTTGTGTGTGTGGGAGTAGTGTTTGTGTTGTGTGTGTAGTAGTGTTTGTGTGTGTGTGTGTGTGTGTGTTGTGTTGTGCGCGTAGTAGTGTTTGTGGTGTGTGTGTGTGCGTAGTAGTGTTTTGTGTGTGGTGTGTGTGCGTAGTAGTGTTTGTGTGTGGTGTGTGTGTGTGTGTGTGTGTGTGTGTGTGTGTAGTAGTCTTTGTGTGTGTGTAGTAGTGTTTGTGTGTGTGTAGTACTGTTTGTGTGTGTGTAGTAGTTTTTTGTGTGTGTGTGTGTGTAGTAGTGTTTGTGTGTGTGTAGTAGTGTTTGTGTGTGTGTGTAGTAGTGTTTGTGTGTGTGTGTGTGTGGTAGTGTTTGTTGTGTGTGTAGTAGTGTTTGTGTGTGTGTGTAGTAGTAGTGTTTGTGTGTGTGTGTGTGTAGTAGTGTTTGTGTGTGTGTGTAGTAGTGTTTGTGTGTGTGTGGTAGTAGTGTTTGTGTTTGTGTGTGTGCGTAGTAGTGTTTGTGTGGGTGTGTGTGTGGGGTGTTTTTGTGTGTGTGTGTGTGTAGTAATGTTTGTGTGTGTGTGTAGTAGTGTTTGTGTTTGTGTGTAGTAGTGTTTGTGTGTGTGTGTGTGTGTGTGTGCGTAGTAGTGTGTGTGTGTGTAGTAGTGCTTGTGTGTGTGTGTAGTAGTGTTTGTGTGTGTGTAGTAGTGTTTGTGTGTGTAGTAGTGTTTGTGTGTGTGTGTGTGTAGTAGTGTTTGTGTGTGTGTGTAGTAGTGTTTGTGTGTGTGTAGTAGTGTTTGTGTGTGTGTGTAGTAGTGTTTGTGGTGTGTGTGTGTGTGTGTAGTAGTGTTTGTGTGTGTGTAGTAGTGTTTGTGTGTGTGTAGTAGTGTTTGTGTGTGTGTGTAGAAGTGTTTGTGTGTGTAGTAGTGTGAACCTCAGCAGGCTCCGCTAACACCTGTTCATCCACCTCGTACTCTGGCTCAAACATATAGGGTTGGGCTCCCATCACAATCTGGTTCGTTTTCCTCATATACGCGAGCAGCGTCATTTAGTTCGGTCTCAGATTAAGCATCGTACTCTAGATCTATCACAGCGACAGATTCACTGTCTGACACCGAAGTACAATCGCTCATCATAACATTTGCCGACAGGTCTCACAGAGGCAGACGAGTGTTGTTTACATTGGAGCGTCCCTTTTGTGACGTCATCAATAACATGCATAGCCCTTTTGGGGGGAAAGAAAAAAATCTCGCGCACTTTTTACAAAAGTCGTGTTTTTACGGAAATAAGGCCGGGAAAAATCAATTATTTTTGGTGGTTTTAGGTGTTTTGAATATACATTCAACATAATTGGGCAAAAAAAATTGGGTTTGTCTGGGACGATTACTTTAATTCCACTTTCTTCTCTTTTTTGGGCCTCAAAAATTACCCTGGAACTGATTAATTTTTCAAAATTACCCCCCGACCCCCCACTGGATGGGCCCTCGCTGCGCTCGCCCATCACCACCCCGGGCTAAAGCCCCCCAAATTTTTTTCCTGGTGACGCCACTGTTCATTCACCCCCCTATTTGTGAACCAGTTTTTCCCTATTTCCTTTCTAAATCTACGCTTTTCCAGTTTTGAATCCGTTACTTCTTGTTCTACCCTGGTTAAAAGCCGTAAGAATTTTTCCTACCTCTCCTTTATTAAATCCCTTATCCACTTAAAAACTTCTATCAGGTCGCCCTTTACTCTGCGTCTCTCGAGTGAGTGTAATTTTAATAACTTCAATCTCCTCTCATAACTAAAGTTACGCATCCTTGTATCATTTTGGTCATCCTTCTCTGCACTTTTCTAACAACATTATATCCATCCTGTAATATGGGGGACCAAAACTGAACGCATAGTCTAGGTGAGGCCTGACTAGAGCCAGATAAAGCTTTAGAATAACTTCCGCACTTCTACTATTTAACACTTCTGGTCAGGGCCGGATTTAGGAGTGGGCATAAATGGGCAGGGTGCCCAGGGGCCCCCAATCGGGGGCCCCCCCAAAAAAGGGCAATCTGCTAAACTGGGGCCTGGGGTCTCCACATATTTTAATTTTTTTGTTTTCTTATTTATTTATTTACTTAATACTTCCTTGTAAAATTTAATAATAAAAAATTTTTTAATCAAGAGGCCTTAATTTATAATCAAATTAATAATTTATCTTTTATCCAACTGCCTATAGCGGTAGTGTTGCTTGATTGCCCATGGCCACATTTCTAGGTTTAGAATGGTCTCCCTCTAAAAGATATTAGGAAAAACGGCACACTCAGCTGATTAAGGGGTTTAATGAGCGACCCGTGGCTGATTTTGAGGTGAGTTTTTTTTAGTATTTTTTTCTTTTGCGATGTAATATTTCGCTACCAAAATGATTATGTGCCCCATGAATACAAAAAGAGTTTGCTGTAAGGCACAAAATCTGAGATATGTCATATTGATAAAAGAATAATGAAAGTGAACTCAATTCACAAAGACGTAGTGTTTTTTTACATAGAATTGGCTTTTTGTATCATGTATGGATGACACTACAGTGGGATTTTCACATTAACTGCCCTATTGGGGCCCACGGTGACCGAGCAGTTTTCCCCTTTTTTTGGCGAATTGGTACATCCGGGCCCGAAAACCCTTTTTAAAAACTTTTGAAAAACTGAGTACATACCAATTTTTATGTACTTTTGATTTTTATGGCTATAAATGTCTTGCAACGATACAGTAATAAAAAAAATCAAATTTGTGAAAATTTAGTTAATTAGATTACCCCAAAATCCTTTTCCTTTTTTCATCATTTTTTTTTTTTTAATTATTTTTTCATATGAAAATGTGATCCAAAGCTTAAATCTAAAAAATAAAGCATTATCACAAAAAAACTGCGAATGCTTTCTTTGCATATAAAGAAAAAATTAAAACATTCAAATTAATGCATTGATAAAAAATATTATTATACAATCAGTTTCCCCAAAAAATGCATTAAAAAACTTTGTAACACAAGTTTGTAAGGGTTTTCTTTTACAAGCAAATTAAATTTACAAAATGCAGCAGTAATTAACTGTAAAAGAAAAACCATAAAACTCACAAAAATTTTGTTCCGTAAAAAAAAATTTAAAAAAAAGTTAAATTGTTTTATCCAATGTGTAATCGTTTCCCAATTTCCCATGCATTTTCCTTAGTATGGGGCTTTTTTTTTTATTAAAAACATGCAAGGCAGAGATGTGGGCTGCCACCATCACTGCAGAAGAACTCTTCTAGTCTTGTTTGAGGCCACCATGTACCCTTCCCCTAGTGAATCTTTTTTAACATCCTCGCACTTTTCCTTGTGCTTCCTTGTGGTCCACAATGTGGAATCCTACATACATAGATAGATAAAAAGTAAAAAAAAAACAGAAGAAAAAGAGAAAGGTGCTGAGAGTCTCCACCACAGTGATGCAACTTTTTTTGGAACAAATTCGAATCCAAAAAGACGCAAAAAATGTCGTCAAAAATGCCCCATATTTTTTGAGCGAAGGAATCAAAATGGGGAATTTTACAAAGCGTTCTTGGCTATTCTATCTCCAAAAAAGGGGGGGGGGGTCTACTGCTTTTTGGCAAGCTAATGGTGCTTCGAGATCTCATTTCACATCTTGGGTTCTGTGACTGGAAACACGCAATAGGGTTACGTCCATGAAAAATAAAAGGGTCACATTCAAGATTTTGTCAGAACAAGTCGTGAAAGGATTGGAGGGTAGCCCAAAAGCTAACAACACAAGTGGATCATTGAGAAATTTTGGTGTAGCCCCTTTTGAAACGAATGATTAGTGTGTTGAAATTTTTATGTGAAAGGGGGCCTAGCTCTTCGAGGAGATGATGAAAAATAATTGGATTCCTCAAAATAAATTATTTGGGATTGTTAGAGTTTTTGGGCCGTGCATATGTTTTCCCTCAGGCAACACATACAAACCCTCCCATCGGGAGTGGCCATACAAACTATTTTATCTTTAACATCTGTGAAAAATCTGTGAAGTGAAGTATCAAGGAAAAAATTGCACGTATAAAGCTGTCAAAATATTACTCAAATTTTCTCGATTTAACCTGATGAGGTCATGTTGATCAAATAAAAACTGATCTTCAGATACATGGAGCTGATCCCCTGTAGAGGATTTTTAAAATTTTACCAAAATCAAGGGAAAAAGGCTCAAGAAAAATTTTGAAGGTTTTATGAAATTTTTAACAGACTATGATATTGCATTCAAAATTTTCGTGGGCAAACATATGATAATGCAACATCTATGAGGGGAGTACAATGGTCTGCAAGCCAAAGTTGCAGCTAAAATCATATGCAGTTTTTGGGTCCTTGTGGGAGGGCCCATTAAACCTGGTTGGGAAAAACGCAGCAATGTTTTCAAAACAGCTTCTCATTTTTTTTTTTAGGGCCATTTTTGTGTTCTTCACAGCTTCTACAGTCGTTATGCAATTCTTAGCGATTTTTCTGAAAATGGGAGAATCCCGGCCCATGTCTGTACCCAAAAAAGGATTTCTCAAACAAGATGGTCCCCTCGAGCTGTTGCGTAAAAAAAAATTGTCCAAGGATATGTCCCAATCCGTGGAAAACACTTGCTAAAAAACAGTGAGAAATAGATGAGAAAAACTTTATGAAGCCAGCGTCTCCTTTAAAAAAATGGGCAAGCTAGAGACAGCCCCTTTTTGCTGTTTTTTTTTGGGTGGCATTCTTGGTAAGTTGATGCCACAAGCCACCCTTGCAGGATCAAAACTTGAGGAACACAGCAGTCGCAAAGTTTTAAGTCCCCTTTGGGAAAGGTTTTTTTACTGGAAAAACGAGATCGCTTCCCTTTTATGTGGAAAGGGGAAAGAATTGTCGGAAAACCCAGGAATATTTTTGACACGTAAGCGCCAAAGTAATGTCCTCTCATCCCTTGGTTTTGGATGATCGAAAAAGCTCACTCTACAGCAAAGCTTTTGCATACAGAATTTCCTTCTAGCAATTTATCAGTTCCTGATTCATGGATCAACGGTTAAGGCCCATGAAGAAAAACTGTTCACTTTTTTGGATTTTTTTTGGGTAAAAGCAATCTTAATTGTGATGAAATTGAAAACTGCAGGGAAATTTGGTTGCTGAGTACAAGAATGATCGGATTTAAAAACTTGGGTTGAAAAAGTCAGTTTTTCAGCCTCTTTACTCAATTTCCAAAGACGAAAATGTAGAGAAAGGGAGGGCACATTTCCTTTACAAACTGTTGATATCAAGAAATGTTGTGAAAACTTTTTAAAAGTTGAAATAAAGTTGCGGATGTACTTGGGGCTCATGGTTTTAAAATTGTTCTGGAGAACGTTTTTTTTTTTCAGTAAAATGAAATTTTTTCAAAAACAGACTTCTACTCAATGTGTCATGACAGGCTTTGCCCCCTAGCTTTGATGAGCAGTGAATATGACATCCTCAGAGAAACTGACTTCCATGATTGACAAAAACTTTTTCAAGGGCTAGATCTCGTAAAGGCCACTGTCAGTTCTGTAATTAAAAGAGCTACTGGTATTTTAAAATTTTTTTTTTTCATTTGCAGATATAGGAAAATTGAATGCTCATAGATATTCGACTAGTGTTGTAAACGTAGTATTGCTTTCTTTTTCTTATAAATAACTGATAATCAAACCCTTCCTTTGTATACTTGTTAAGTTAATATCTTTTCTCAATTTAGCTAGCGATTGTTTCAAAATGCTCTAAAAAGCAAAAATTTCAAAAAAAATCCCCGGACCCCCCAGCTGCTGGGCATCTCATACTTTGTAAAATTTTGTAATAAAAAAGGGGGCCCCCACACAGAGGCTGCCCAGGGGCCTCCACAGGTCTAAATCCGGCCTGCTTCTGGTAATGAATCCAAATTTACTCTATTAGCTCTGTTTCTGGCCTCAATAATTGTTTCCGAGGTCGGAGGTCTGGTTTAACCCTCACTCCAAGCCCTTTTTTTCACCTTCTGATCTTTTCAGCGATACATTGCTTATGGTGTATCTATTATCGGGGTTTTTTTTCTACCAACATTCAAAACCCTTACATTTATCAATATTAAATTCCATCTGCCATCTGACTACCCACTCCGTTAATTTTTATCTAAGTCTCCCTGCAATATGTTTACGTCAGACTGTGATCCAATAATCCTACCTAACTTAGTATCATCAGCAAACTTGGGCTGATGATATCCACTGCTAATCCACTATCCAAGTCGTTGATGTAAATCAAAAATAGTAATGGGCCAAAAACAGACCCTTGTGGAACTTCACTTGTCACCAGCCCCCCATTCAGATTGGAACCATTAATTGTAACCCTTTGTTGCCTATTACTTAGCCAAGCTCTGATCCAATGAAAAACCCTTTCCCCCATCAAAACCATGAGCCCTAACCTTATTTAAGAGGTCGCTCGTGTGGTACTTTGTCAAATTGCCTTACTGAAACCCAGATATATTATATCATAATCCTTATCATTATCTGCCGTCTCATAACTTTCCTATAAAAACTCAATAAATTGGGAGACAGGACCTACCCTTGTGAATCCTGTTTTTAATCATTGATCAAACTATGTTTATCTAAGTGGCTCTCTAATGTTTTTTTGCAATAATAGACTCCAATAAATTTACCCACCATGATGTTAGACTTACGGGTCGATAATTTGACTTTAGTCCTCTGTTCTCCCTTCTTAAATAGGGGAAACAACATTTCTTTCCCCCACAATAATGGCACATCGCCGGACCTCAACCGATTTCCTAAAAATGGTGCACTAACGACTCACTAAAACCCCCTTTGCATTCCTTTAATACCCTGGGATACATTTCATCTGGTCCTGGCGATTTAAATATTTTCATTTTTTCTATACCCTCCTCCACCATTTCCCTAGTTATCACAATATCTTTGAGTTTCTCCTCATCGCTTCCTTTGAACATCTGTTCACTATCAGGTATCGTCTGTGGTATCCTCCTCCGTAAAACACTTAAGAAATAATCATTTAGACTCCTACACATATCCTCATCCGTATTTAAGACCTCACCCTGTCCTGACCTAACGGCCCAACAAATTTCCCTTGTCTTTGTTTTTATAAACCTGATAAAACCCCTTTGGGTCCCTTTTCCCCTGTCTGCTACTTTAATCTCATAATTGTTCTTAGCAACTCGAGTTAATTCTTCACTGTCCTCGCCATCGCGCTATACTGTTCTTTGTTTACCCATTTCCTGCCTTGAACCTTAAATAAATGTTCTTTTTACTCCAATTTTTGTGTTTTAAAACTTGGTGGTCATCCATTTTGGATCACTCTTCGGACCTTATTTCCCTATAAGGAAAATTTCTTTTCTGTCCGTCAAATTATATTCCTTACAAATGAGGTATAATCCTCGTCAGCTCCGACCTCACTTCCCCTTCTAACCTCTCTAATTACCCCTCAGCCCTGACCTCATTTCCCTGTCTAACCGCTCTAATTATCTCTCAGCCTCGACCTCATACCATTTTCTGACCGCGCCAATTACCTCCAGGTCCCTTTCCCTAATCCTTCATAATTGGCCTTTTCCAGCTGTCACCGCCCTGTCCTGGGAAAATTTGTTTACCAGTCCTGCCTTGAACCTTAAATAATGTTTCTTTTTAACTCCAATTTTGTGTTTTAAACTTGGTGGTCATCCATTTTGGATCACTCTTTCTGGACCTTATTTCCCTATAAGGAATATTTCTTTTCTGTCCGTCAATTATTTTCCTTACAAATGAGGTATAATCCTCCTCAGCTCCGACCTCACTTCCTCTTTCTAACCTCTCTAATTACTCCTCAGCCCTGACCTTATTTCCCTGTCTAAAACCGCTCAATTACCCCAGGTGCCTTCCTAATCCTTCATAATTGGCCTTTCCAGCTGTCATCGCCCTGTCCTGGGAAAATTTCTTCTCCTCCATCCCACACCTCTTATTAATAACCTCTAGGTTTTCTTCTTAATCCCGCATAATTGGCCTTTCTGAATTAGGTATTCGATGCCTATTGCCATTTAATTTTCCAATTTCCCATTTTAAGCTTAATCTGATCTCATAATGGTCGCTATTATCTAAATTCCCCCCGACCCCCAAACATTGTAACTAAATCGTCTCTATTTGTCAGCAATAGATCTAGAATATTATCTCCTCTAGTAGGCTCCTTGATTGCTTGACTTAGGAAGTTATCTTGGATTATATCAACAATTCCATCTGCATCGCGTCACCTATGATTAAATCCCCGTCTATATTCCTAAGATTAAAATCTCCCACCACGCATAATCGATTATATCTGCAGGCCTTGTTTATTTCTTCCCATATAGGAGCTGATTCCTCTTTACATACGTTTGGAGGCCTATACACTACACCCAAAACCATTTTCCCCAGTTCCCTCCGTAACCTCTACCCATATAGACTCTATGCTGTCATCTGTTTTTTAAACATTGTTAACACAACACTGCAATGCATCCCCTTGCATAAAGCGCAACTCCTCCTCCTCGTCTGCCTACTCTGTCCTTGTGAAATAAACTTATACCCAGCTATCTCGACTTCCGGATCGAATACCTTTCCTGACATATCCAACCATGTTTCTGTTAATGCTATTATATCAAAATCCTCTACACTATTTATTCCTCTCAGGAAATCTATCTTTTTTAAAATACTCCTACAGTTTGTATAGTAACCTTCAAGCAACTCCTCTTTTTTTTGTCCATTTTCCCTTTATCTTTAACTAAACCCCTCCTCTCTCTCTTCTTACGAATCACTTTAGTTTTCCCCGCCTTCTGAAACTCCTCCTAGTGTCGCAAGTTTTCCCATACCCCGACCCCCGTGTCTAAACCCCGGTTCTCTATCTTAAAAAAGCTGCAGTGCATCTACCTCCCTTTCAAGGGATTCAGACAAATCTGAACTCCCTTTCCTCGAAAAGTGCACCCCGTCCCTGCGGTAGAGGTGGTTATGCCCGAAAAGAGGTCCCAGCTGTCTACAAAGGCCCAACCATTGGCTTGCAATGAAGTGCCCGCCGGGAATTCACAGCAAAAAGCCCTGGAGTACCACATGTCGTCAACAAAGCGTTGGAAGGACACCACACACCAAAAGGGAACCCACCCCTGTCCCTAAACTTTACCCACAGCTTCCTTGAACCGCCGTAGCAATTCCTCACTTTTTACACACTCAACTCATTTTCCCCCCGCGCTCAGGCAGACGATGGGCTTTTCCCTTGGCCGCCATGCACTCAACTATCTTGTCACTAACATAACCTATCCCCTTTCCTGGGTAACTCACCGACTTCATGCGCATCCCTTCTCTGTCACAGAACCTGCTGGCAAGATGCCTAACTGACTGTCACCAACAACCAAGATTTTACTTTCAGGTAATGATGTATCGTCTACCTTCCTAACCTCCGTATCATCCTCTTGCAGCCCCCGAGAGTACCTGAAATGAGTTCGTGCACACAAGATGGTCCTTGTTTACCTTTTTCTCCTTCGGGCGGGCTCCATGATCAAATACCTTCCCAAAAACCAATCCCTGGTGACTTACTAGGAACCTTAGTAGTCGCTTGAGTCACATCTCGCTCTGGTACCCCTACAGACACATCACTCGCATGTGCCCCTCCACTCGCTCCACTTGGACCTTCACCCTCCACACTTAAGAGAACGTATTTTCTATTTTCCTGCTTCTTCACAACGCTTTTCAATTCGTTTAACTTTCACTTGCCAAAGCTCCTTTTCAGGTCTTCGATCGCCTCCAGAATTGTCTTAAGCGCCTCACCACACCCTTCACTACACTCTCCCGCGACCCTTCTACCTCCCTGAACCTCAGCCTCCTTCACTCCTACCACACACCACCATCTCAAACCTACCATTATGTGTATGTAGTGTATTACCGCGGGCGAGGTAACTGCGCCCCTGACCAGGTTCAGACGGGGGGGCCCGACACGCAAACGCCTCCAAAGACAACGCAAAGAGGAGGGTAGGGTCAGCAGTTTATGACCCAGTGCGGGGGCAAAGGCCCCTGGAATGCTGCACTCTAAATAAAGTGGGAGGACCGGCCCCTTAGCCCCTCTTTTTCTTTTGGGGATAGCTACTACAGGTACAGAAGCGGCGCCTGCCCGTCCAATCACTCCTGGGATAAACCTCCGGAGAGTTCTACGTGTGGGCTCCCTGGAACGTTCTGAGCCTCTCAGACGATCATCGGCTCCCTCTCCTATCGGGCGAGCTCAGTAGGCTGGAGGGTGGATTAGTGGGACTCTCTGAACGAGGAGGCCTGGCAGTGGCGGGACTAGCAGTGGGGGGCTACACCTACAACTGGTCCGGCATGAGCAAATATAGTACTCGTCACCGGGGAATAGCTATAGGCATCACCAGCAAACTGCAGCCGTCTGTTGGTTTTGAGGTTTACTCCGGTTTGATGAGCGTTTTAATGCGGGTGAGGATGAAAACACTTTGGGTTTCCCTATCTCTTGCTGCAGTGTATATATACCTCCTACACTGTAAAAAATTTAGGGTATAGAAAGGGTATAACTGGGGAATAAGGTATAATTTCGAGCTAAAAAAACCCGTAAGGTTCACCAATACCCCCTCAGTCAAGAGGAGGGGTATTTTAAGCATTTTTATACCCTTCATTAGACTCAGTCAAGAGAAGGGTATTTAATAAAACCCTTTATACCCTTCATTAGACTCTGTCACAATGCTTGGTAAACTTATAAAATGTAAGCCTTTACAGGCATTGTAACTCTTTTATCAAATTACCACAGTGTTACACTGAACATATAATGCACAAAAAAGGTAATAAAAATGTTTTGATCAATTTCGGGGGGATTAGTAATTTTAATATTTTTTTATAAAATAATTTAAACCCAGTACCCTTTGGGTACTTGGATCTAACTTGGCAA
>JACEEZ010009860.1:2500-42500 GCA_016584305.1 Chionoecetes opilio | reverse complement strand
TAACGAGAGAGAGAGAGAGAGAGAGAGAGAGAGAGAGAGAAAGAAAGAAAGAAAGAGAGAGAGAGAGAGAGAGAGAGAGAGACTTCCAATTTTACTCTTCTTTACTCCGAATTGCAACGAAGCTTAGAAATGCATCGAGGAAAATTGATGTATTTGTAACGAAAACTCAAAAATACAAAAAGTTACAGTGAGCCCCAATAAGAACGGTTAGAGAATGTGTCAAATCGATAAGACTAAGATAAGAGTGTGTATGCTTAACTAACAAAGGAGATAACGATACATGGATAATAATGATGATGATAATGATGAACAGGAACTACCACGTGTAGGTCTCGCGGCCTCTTGTAGCTTCCTTATTTTCTTATGTTATGATAGTAATGGTTCCGTATCCGTATTATGGCGGTAAGATAGAGAGTTGACCTAACCTATATAATTTCTAAGGACTATAAGCTCTCTCTAGTATATATAAACACGCATACAGTTAACTAGTTACCACACATATGCAGATTAAGTAATGTATTGATTTTAATAGCGTGTGAGGCTGATATTACCACGATAAAAGAATGATATACTGATAGAAGAAAGAGGTATAATGATTAATATCAGGCACTTACGGTAACCTTTCAAAATCGACGCAATAATAGTAATAATAATAATACTCGAGTGCCTTTTGAAAAATAATTACCACTTAATAAATACTGCAACCATCGTAATGACTAATTAGACCTGAAATATATAATTAACAAACCACGAGAAAAAGCAAAAAAATAAGGAATAAATATAATACCTGTTTTAAATGATGGAAAACAATGAATATAATACAAACACAAACCGAGATTAATCAATAAATAAACAATCTTTCCATTTCACAATCACTCAATACACTCAGGACAATAAAAAACCCGCGTCCCGTTTTATAATGTCCCGCGACCTCCTAGGCCTTGTACCAAGAGTCATATGGCGGTCGAGCGACGAACGACGAACGACCGATGAAGGGTGCCATAAAAGGGATATTTTTTTAAAACGAAGAGCAGCGACGACGGTCGGCGCGGGCACCCCCGTGTCTTCGACCGTGACTTCGACCGTCGTCGCTGCTCTTCGTTCCGAAAAATATCCCTTTTATGGCACCCTTCGTCAGTCATTCGTCGTTCGTCGCTCGACCGTCATCATGACTCTTGGTACAAGCCCTAGGGCTTGAAGCCTAGACCCTTTCCCCTTCGACTATTTCCTTATGGCCAACGCTCCGGCTTGCTCCAGCTTGAGTGTGACCTGTCAACACTCATATATACCTCAGAGAAAGACTGTCAGGTTATCATGTATTCCCCTTACCCTATTATACCGTCAGCAACACTATAGTCGCCACTGCACCAATGTCGCCATGAGTCATATATTAGACATTTCAGCATCACTACACTTGTATGTGCCACTGAAGAGGCATGCACAGTATTTTATAATAATTTTATGTACCTGTCTTCAGTGGCACATACAAGTCTGTAGTGATGCTGAAATTCGTAATATATGGCGCCTGGCGACATTAGTGCAGTGGCGACTAGTGTTGTTGGCGGTAGCGGGGTGGCTCACTGACCGAACTTTGCCTTCACACACGCCCCCCCTATGATATCCAGGAAAATATTCAAGAACCGTAAAAAATATATATTACATCTCAAAAAAAAAACCACTCTTTTAATAATTATTACTATTATTATAGTTTTTATTGAAGGTTGTTATTCTTATTCTTATTATTATTATTATTATTATTATTATTGAAGAGGGTGATGGGAATATAAAGTAAATTTCGAGATCCAGGAAAAGATTCAGTAAAAAAAAAAAAATCACATCCCTTCATAAAAACACTTACTATTTTTATCATTATTATTATTATTATTATTATTATTATTATTATTATTATTATTATTATTATTATTATTATTGTTATTATTGAAGAGGGCGAGGGGAATATAAGGCAAATTTCGGTCACATGCTCGCCGTACTAGACACAATAATAGGAATTAGTTTAGACCCCCCTCCCCCCTAGCCTGAATTCCAACCTTGCTTCCCCATTCCAAGATTCCCGCCCCGCCCCGATTCCCGCCCCGCCCCGTCTCAGGTAACTCAACAGGAGGCAATTAAGGGCACGTGTGTAACAGGTGTGTGTGTGTGTGTACGTGTGTGTGTGTATGTGTATGTGTGTGTGTGTGTTATTACCTATAGTGTTCTAGTGTTCTGTATACATAATTAGAGTGTCTGTATGTTGTATATATTCATGTATGTATGTATGAGTGTATGTACAGTGTGTGTGTGTGTGTGTGTGTGTGTGCGTGTGAATGTATGTATGTATGTAGGCATGTATACATCAGGGCATTATACATATATATACACACATAAATAACCCTTTTTGAATAGTATTGATAGTTTATCGTTTTCTTCATGTAAATATCAATAATCATTTCGTTACTCTATAAGATATCTATTATAACTACCTAACGAGTCCTTTTTAAAGACCCCTAACTACTATATTTTTGTTTTGTTTGTAAATATTCAGTCATTTCTTATATATAACAACTATTAACAACTCTAATTATAACTAACAATCCCTTAATTAAATAGCCTCATAACTATCCTATTTGTACTTGACATATCAATTATAGTCCCCCCCGAAAAAAATTATAGTCCCCCCCCCGAAAAAAAAATATTGAAGCTGACATTTAATTATTATAAGAGACAAAATAATAGGTCATATACATACAGACATACATTATTAAGGGGTATACATCAACAAAATCATTCCGTAACCTTAGTAATTAAGGACTATATACATACACTAAGAAAAAAAATAGTATATAGCTATTAAAAAAAACAAAGAATGAAAATAAAGAAAATGAAAAGCATGTCAAAGTAATAAGTTAATTTTAAGGTCAGACCGCGTTAAAACAAAGGTCTGTTTGTGTTACCAGCTTAAAAGGTCATGTAGAGTTGACCTGATTTGACCTGACCTTGACCTTGTACGCTTCGTGTCACCTGTTGTCGTTGTTCATAATTATTGCGTTATATAGTAAAATGTTAACCCACTTTCGCGCCCTTTTTTGGTGTCCTGTGGTGGTGGTGGTGGTGGTGGTTGTAGTGGTAAGTAGCTACTAGGTAGTAGTAGTAGTAGTATAGTAGTAGTAGTAGTAGTAGTAGTAGCAATTAAGTAGAAGAAGTAATAGTTTGGAATAATAGTAGTAATAGTTGAAGTAGTAATTATTGTAGCAGTAGGAATGATACTAATATGAATTTTAGCAGTAGTAGTAGTAAAATTGTAGTTATAATTAATAGTAAGTAGCTAGGTAGATATCTACGGTAGGTAGTAGGAAGTAGAAGTAATAGTTTAGAATAATAGAAGTAATAGTTGAATTGCCAGAAATTCAAAAAATTGAAAGTGCCAAAACATTTTGAGTGCCAAAAATGTGCCAAAACATTTTGAGTGCCAAAATATTTTGTGTGCCAAAAAAAAATTGCAATTTTTTTTGGAGTGCCAAACATTTTCGAGTTCCAAAAGATTTTGAGTGCCCAAATGTTTAGAGTGCCAACATTTTTTGAGTGCCAATAAATATTAAGTGCCAACATTTTTTGAGTGCCAAAAAAATTTGAGTGGCAAGAAAATTTGAGTGGCAAAATGTTTTGAGTGAGAGAACTCAAGAAGATACGTAGCCTACTACGGTAGGTAATGGTTACACAGGAAAAAATATAATAGCAAGGAAAATATGACCAATTAAGGAAAAATGTCATAAAAATGCAGTAGTACCGGTAGAGAGGAAACAATGATGTCTTAACCCCTTCACGCCCAGAGCTTGCCTTGGCTCTAAATAATGGACCAATTTACTCTACTTGAGGTAAGGATTGATTTGACATCTTCAAGCCTCATATAGTTGGGCAGTGATGTTGATTTTTCTATGTGAACAGTATTTTTGATGATACAGCCAATTTAAGTACAGGAAAATGTATACGCTCTAAAACGACTGGCGCCATGTTGTGACGTCACTAGCTTAGACAACAGAGCAAAACAGCTGTAAAGCGGCCGCTACTATTATGTACTACCTACTAATACACCAACTTGCATTACCCCTACTACCGCAAGATGACCAGTAATCCTCCTTCAAGTGATGTAGTAGGTATTCACTGTGTTTGTGAATATGTAAGTTGTAGTTTATAAGGAAAAAGTGGATAGACAGAGATAAGTGGCCCGTGACACCTGACAAGTGACGACTTCTGGGATCGGCATTCCTTATAGGGAGCTTAAATGAACCTGCAATGACATGTAAAGCTAGACAGATAGACGAACTCATAGAGGAACAGGTAGAAATGTATGGTTAGTAAAGGTTGTAGTGGTGAGTAGAGTGACGAAGGGTGTATGTTTTGCTTATGTGGGGAAAGAAAGCCATACATTTCTACCTGTTCCTCTATGAGTTCGTCTATCTGTCTAGCTGTACATGTCATTGCAGGTTCATTTAAGCTCCCTATAAGGAATGCCGATCCCAGAAGTCATCACTTGTCTGGTGTCACGGGCCACTTTGCTCTGTCTATCCACTTTTTCCTTATAAACTACAACTTACATATTCACAAACACAGTGAATACCTACTACATCACTTGAAGGAGGATTACTGGTCATCTTGCGGTAGTAGGGGTAATGCAAGTTAGTTAGGTTAGTAAAATAAAACTATAATTTGCGGTTTGCTGAGCCAAAACAAGCCGATCAGCTGATCAGGCGAGATCTGAGTCTGCAGTTACTACGTCACAACCAATGACAGCGCGTTCCGCCGTGTTGTGATATTTTGGCCCCAAAAAGGCCATATATTTCATTTATGGTGCATTTCTCAGCAAAAAGAATATGAGTACAGTGATATGTAGCCTATATTGCACCCAAAGCTTTATAATACTCCGTGTTTTAGGTGTGAGTAAATGGGTCCATTGTCTGTTGTTAGCTATAAAATAACGAAATCTAACTTACTATACCAAATTATATTTATAGGCGACAAGGATATGAAATAGGTTACATCTATAAAATATTGCCTATATTCACTAAAAATCGTCTAATGGTTAGTCAAATTATAATGGAAATTATGTTCTGGGACTTAAGGGGTTAACAGGTCAATTTATGCGAGAACACTTATAAACATCAGAATAATAGTGATAATGATAACAATAGCATTTCTGGAACCATATATAATTTTTCTAGATCAACTGACTAGTATCATATATAGCTGTCAATTGATGTAAGTATTTTTGAAGTGTTACTATGCGTGAGTGAAAGGAATGGACGGAATCGGACACGTGAAGCAGGTCGGGCAGGGATTCGGAGGACGTAAACAAGGCACAAGAAGAAGAAGAAGAAGAAGCCGGGTGGTGGCGAGGCGTAGGTGAGTAAGTCTTCTGTATTTCCTTGTATATCTTCCCTTCTATTACTTAACACCAGTCATTAAGGTAACTAGATACTCATAGAACTCATGGTGATTCGTGGTAATTAGTAGCCATGCCGTAGTAGTAGTGATAGTTGTAGTAGCAAAGGTAACACGCATGCAATCTCCTATTCCTCGTGTGTGTGTTTGGGGTGAATGGGTTGCTTCTTATCGTGTCTGTGGGGTTACTAGTGTCAGGTGTGGAGGATGTGAAGGAAGGAAGGTGTGTACAGTGTGGTGGTAGTGGGTGGAGGTCCTACTCTTCCCCGATGCCTACAAACCTATCTTTGAATGGCTGGTAAAATTTTGGTAGTGGGCATTCCCCGATTTCGAGGCCGACACTTAGTTTTCCTGAATAGTTTACATGTCTTTTGAAAGAATCTGGCACTCGTTTTTGTAATGGAACTGTCGGCGAAAATTTCCACGTCGGCGAGAGTTATCGGTTTGTCGGGACGAGAATTTCTGGTAATAATGGACGAGGACTTCGCGGTCGTTTTCAGAGACACCGGTTAATTTTTCCTGGCCTAAAATTGGTGCTTTTTCTAATGGAGATAGTTTTATTTTCCGGAAACCCATAATTTCCCACAAAAAATAAATAAATAAAAATGTTAAAAATACCGAATTTTATGGTACCGTTTCCATTGAAAACACCCACGTCTCCCTGATCCGCTTAGGCTCGCATAGATTTGAGACTCGAGTCAGTGTTGAAATAGTGGGCGAAGGAGAAAGGTGTGTCTGTGCGCTATAGAAAACTATAAAAAAATTGCAATATGTATATAAGTTTTGAAGTTTACGCGGAAGTAGATTAGTACTGCACAGTGTACTGAGCAAAAAAAAATGCAGAAAACGTGAGTATTAAGGTCGGTAACGACCGCGAAGTTCTCATCCATTATAACCGAATTTCTTAAGACGAGAGTACCAGGTAGCCTTTGAATGACCAACTCGGCTCATCCGTCATGCTAACTCGGACCGCAGCAAGTCTGAGTAAACATAGAAATGCAGATGTGATGCCAGGCTGCTTACTCACTCACTCACTCACTCATTTATTCACACTCAAGTGTCTGACTAGACTAGCCTAGACTGTCACTGACTAGCACCTGCATACTACCTCGTGTAGGTCTCATGGCCTCTTGTAGCTTCCTTATTTTCTAATGTTCTTCTTATACCTTCCTTTCAGTACAGAAGTGATGGCCGGCACAGTGAGGAGTGTTGTGGGATCCTTGGTGAGGGCCATAAGTCTGCCTCTATACGCACCCGCACCCGCCCCCCAGGCCTGGACCCCCCTGGTGACCAGTGTGCGCCACCGCTACCACTCCGAGAGGGTGGCTAAGGGGCCCGTGCAGAGGAACTATGGCTACAAGGACACACTCCATAATAAAGGTAGGTATAGTTTATTTTTTTTAACGAGGAAAAAATTCCATTCTATCTTAAGGTCTCGTGCTTAAAATGATGCCTATGTTTACCTGATAATTAGGTTAGTAACTATGATGCTATAGTCTTTTTTTTTTAACGAGGCAAAAATTCCCTTCTATCTTAAGGTCTCGTGCTTAAAATGATGCCTCTGTTTACCTGATAATAGGGTTAACTATGATAAAATACAGCTGAAATTAAGAAGAAGTGTAGTATTCCCTTCTCCTGGCATCAAATATCAGTCAGTTAAGACAGGAAAGGGAGTGGGCAAGAAAAAATGATGCCTCCTGATCTTACTTATACCTAGTTTACCTACTGATTTAATTACACTGACAATTACCTATACTAATTTATTACCCTTTCTCCTGACTTTTCATACTATCAGTCATACCATCACAACCAGCTTTTTCACCTTATCTAAAAAACTAGCTTTAGCTTATCCTTAAGACGTACCTTATTGATAGCTTATCACTGACGGGAACAGTTAACTTTAGCTCTTACCTTACCCTTACCTTACCCTTATCTTTACCTTACAGTACAGTACTAGTATTACTTTTTAGTAGCCAAGGTCACTCTTCTGTTTGATGGCACCTGTGACCCCCAAGGACTCTGAGACAGGTCATGTATACAACAGCCGTGCGTTGTGACCCTGTTATCCTCGCCTCCTTTCCGCCCCAGGACTGTTGCCGCACATCGAACACTCCCGGAGACTGCCTGTTCCTCTCTTTCGACCCAAGAACAGCTGGGCGGACAAGAGGGCGCACTTTGGCCAGAACGACTACATAGGTGGGTGGGAAGTGGAGTAGGTCGTGGAAGGAGTGGAGGAGCCGGAGTGGATTGTGCAGCACTGTGAGGGGTTCGGGGGATGCGGAGTGAAGGGTTGGGAGTGAGGCGGGAGTAGCGGTGTGTCAGGGTGGAGGATGGTGGGAGTGTGAGAGGATGATCATAAAAGTGGAAGTGATTGAGTTGTTCGAGTATTGAACAGAGACAGGATTAGGAGTCCAAAAATCAGGGTTATATTATATGTATCCCTATTATTATATATACTCTTCAATAGGGATGATTAAATAGGGTATTAAGCATTTTTTTCCCTATTATTATATATACTCTTCAATAGGGAAGATTAAACAGGGTATTAAGCATTTTTTTCCCTATTATTATATATAGGCCTACTCTTCAATAGGGAAGATTAAATAGGGTATTAAGCATTTTTTTCCCTATTATTATATATACTCTTCAATAGGGATGATTAAATAGGGTATTAAGCATTTTTTTCCTATTATTATATATACTCTTCAATAGGGATGATTAAACAGGGTATTAAGCATTTTTTTGGGCCAAAATCACGTTTTTCTTGAATAACTCAAAACCTATGATAAGTAGGTAATGCACGTTCAAATTAATAAACATAAAATATAGGTTAAGACCTTTCATTTGAGCTGTGGTAAAATGAAATCGGGAATTGATCCCTAAATTGACTCTTAAGCCTCAACACCTCAGCCAATCCCCTGCATTCGGAAGGGGAGTGAAGGGGCCACATTTTCGCCAACTTACCGTGCGGCGAGTACATGAAGCTTTGTGTGTCAGGGAAGTGGCAGTGGTGGGATGTTTGTTATCCTACCGTGCGGCGAGTACATGAAGCTTTGTGTGTCAGGGAAGTGGCAGTGACGTGATGTTTGTTATCCTACCGTGCGGCGAGTACATGAAGCTTTGTGTGTCAGGGAAGTGGCAGTGGCGGGATGTTTGTTATCCTACCGTGCGGCGAGTACATGAAGCTTTGTGTGTCAGGAAGTGGCAGGCGGGATGGTTTGTTATCCTACCGTGCGGCGAGTACATGAAGCTTTGTGTGTCAGGGAAGTGGCAGTGACGTGATGTTTGTTATCCTACCGTGCGGCGAGTATATGAAGATTTGTGTGTGAGGGAAGTGGCAGTGATGGGATGTTTGTGAAGACTTGTGTGTCAGAGCAGTGGCAGTGATGGGATGCTTGTGAAGACTTGTGTGTCAGGGAAGTGGCAGCGACGTGATGTTTGTTATCCTCTGGTTCCCCGGCAGACATCCTGGGTACCGGCAACCTGGACCCGGCCAAGGTGGCGTACAAGGTGCCCGGCTGGCTGAGGGGCTTCAAGGGCAATGAGTTCCAGATGCTGCTGAGGAAGAAGAAGGTGCTGGGTGTGCAGATGGCCCTGACTCGCCCCACCAAAAACAGGGAGATGCGCAAACGCATCAGGTATCTCTACATGTACCTCAACCAGAAGACCAAAGATCACTGGTGGAAGAAAGCCTAATGATGGTGTGTGTGTGTGTGTGTCTCTATAAGAACATACGGAAGCTACAAGAGGCCGTGAGACCTACACATGGTATTTCCTGTTACTTAATACTAGGCTACCTACATCCACTTTTCATCCCCATTCATAAATTTATCCAGACTCCTTTTAAAGCTCCCTAATGACTCCCCACTGACCACCTGACGACTGTGTGTTAGTGTTTTATTGTAGTGTTTGAACGAGAGTTTTTATCGGAAACTCCCACAGACTTGCTTGCGGTGAACTGTGCATTGTGTGGCTATTAGTAATGTCAACACTGCCTGTCTCAAGATCAATTAACTATAGTCTATTTTTTTTATTATGGTCAAAATGCACTAAGGAAGCCACGCCCCCTGCCTCCCCTTCTATTCTACGGGGCAGCTGATTGGTGCATTCCTCGTATCATCACTACCAATCACAATATCTTCACTACTTAACAGCGCGTGACCACTGGACAGAGCAATCTTCACTACAGAGGGTGACAAAATAAAAAATCCCTCTGTAGTGAAGATTGCTCTGTCCAGTGGTCACGCGTTGTTAAGTAGTGAAGATATTGTGATTGGTAGTGTTGATACGAGGAATGCACCAATCAGCTGCCCCGTAGAATAGAAGGGCAGGCAGGGGGCGTGGCTTCCTTACTGCATTTTGACCATAATAAAAAAAATAGACTATAGCCATAAGATATTGTTTACTACGGTATAGCAGATGAATTCATAAAAAATGTATGGTTGGTTTAAAAGACGTTTTGAACATTGAAAAACTTTGAAGCCATTTTCTCAGTTTTTTTATTTGTAGTGCTTATCGACTTCCTGAAATAAACGCCTCATTTGAGCTTTGGTAAAATGAATACCTGCTTTGAAATCATGTAATAAGAAATGTCATTATAACTCTTGTTGAAGTTAATCTACTGAAAGTCTTGTTGGAATGTCTAGTACGTATCTCTTTGCATTGTAACTTGAGGATGACTTATGGGTGTCTTCTGTGTATATATATCGTCTTTCAGAGTAAAATTATAATCCCTGATCTTTGGTATTTATATTTGTGGACAAGACTGATGGTTTATAGCGGGTGTGTCTATGATGGGTGAAGGGATGGCCGAGTGTTGCTTCTATATAGTGTGTGGCAGGACAAGAGGTTATTATTACTCCTCTCTCCCCTTCCCTCACCGTTTCACTCTTTCTCTCTAACCCCTCACTTTTGTATGCTTTGCCATAGTGCCATATGACCTCTGATGTCTGGCACATTTCCCCTTTTTTATGCATTACAATCAATCAATCTTATCAAGTTCCGCCTCACTCGTCACCACTGTCACTAGTTTATCAGTGACTATTTGTGGCAGTGTGGGAGGCATTACTCCAGGCTCACGGACGCACACCTTTTCTGTGAAGTGCATTTTTTTTCGATGGCATTTTTTCAAAGTGCATTTTTTTTATATTCTTATATTCATTATACGTACTCATAAATAAAATTAAAATTATCCTGTAAAAATTCTAAGATCTCTTGACTGGACTAAGCCCCCAAAGTTTCAAGATCCTAAATACGCCCCTGCTTATCACTGCACAAGCTGCATAGTGTTGTAAGGGATGGAAAGGTCATGACCCATAACAGGGAGTGCATGGATTGTCAGTAATAAGAATAGAGGAGGAGAAAGCAACTCACTCAAAAAGAAAACACCAGGTTAAGATCACATGTATTGACAAGTTATACGGAAAAAACAGATTATTGAGGAATGATGTGAGTTTAAACTCCTTATTGGATAACTTGTCTGACTGCAAGTGTTCTGAAATTTCCATATTTCACTTTGAGAGAAGGTTAACACTGCTCCTTCACTGTTGTCATTTGAAGTCTGGCCGAGCTGACCTTATAAAAGCGTAGCATAGTGGGCAAGTTAATCCTTAACCCGTTGAGTGGCACCCACCCTTATAGCAGTCACGGGGTGCCCTTAGTTCGCCACCCACGCTGATACACGTCAAGGGAGGATTTAAATTTGACGCCAAGCAAATATTCTGCGCCTACGCCCCCCCCCCGCCGTCTCCCCCTTCCAATATTGCCTTCCATTTCTTGTAATAAGCAGAATACACTGCCAACACCAACACACCTTTAATTATAGCAGATAGATAATATATATTTTTTAAGAAAATATTTTTGCGGCAATACTTGAGCCAGACTGAAGCCTCAAATCAAGGTTCCCGGGACGGGTACGGGCACGCCCACGCCGTGCTGACGCCGCTTAGCTCAACTCTTTTTTTTTCATGGATCTTGCCCCAGCAGGTCACAGGTCATAAGAAGCAGGTCAGCATGTTGTTGTGGTGCCGTTGCAGGAGGTGTGGTGTTATGGCGCCAACACATCATCGTCAGCATCAGGCTTCACACCTTCCAAGGTGACGCGCGGCGGTCAGTTTTGGCGGGGATTGCAGTGACCTTATCTTGCCTTGCAGTGCCGTCCAGCGGTGTGCCTTGGGTCACCGCGGCTCCCCTGCACGTCTTGCCGAGGTAAGGAACCACTTCAGGGTGCCATTGCCGCTGCCGGGCACGCGGCGGCGAGTGTTCCCAGTGCTCACGTCAACGAGTTTTTCGGTGACAGTTTTCTTGATGTTGATATTACGGCACCCAATAGTTACATTTAATAAACTTTTACCCGTGTTTCTGCATTCATGGATTAAATGCCAGCAATAGTCTGAACAGTTAGGCTAGGTTATGTGGTTAGGTTGTGATGGCCAGTTAACCAATGTCCAGGTTAGGGGTAATTATGGAGGAGAGTTTCACGTTCGTTTTCAGAGACACCAACTACTTTTTCTTGGCCTACAATAGGTGCTTGTTCTAATGGTGCTAGTTGTATTTTGCGCAAAAAAAATAAAAAATAAAATAAATGAAACCTAACCTAACCTTATGTTTTAATGAAACTTAACCTAACCTAACCCAACCTAACCTTACAGGTTTTAAAGAAACCTAACCTTAACCACAAAATATACATTTTTTGTTTTTTTTGTTTTGTTTGCGCAAAATAAAACTAGCACCATTAGAACAAGCACCTATTGTAGGCCAAGAAAAAGTAGTTGGTGTCTCTGAAAACGAACGTGAAACTCTCCTCCATATTAACCAGGTTGGGTTAGTGATCGAGCAGGGAGGGGGGGCTCTCGTGGAGACTATGGGTCCCGCAGCCCGCCGGTCTGGGTGTCCTCCCTTTGTCCTTTCCTGGTCCTAAGATTGGGTATTATTCCAGATGAACACCGAATTCACTTTGGTGGCCGAAACTTTTTTCTGGTGAGTTTTGATTTGTTTTGAAATTAATCTGCTAGTCTAAGCATTACTGTCGCATTTTTTTTATATATATTAGGTACCGTAGATAACAGTAAAGTCGCCACCTGCAGTGAAGTCGCCAGGTGCCAAATATTACGAATTATAGCATTACTACTGCTGTGTCTGTGCCACTGAAGATGATACACAGTAGTTTATATCATGACTGTATAATCTACCCTGTTTCAGCGTTGTTTTATGCTTTGTATCTGCAAGTACAGATGGTTTCAAATTTCGCTACGCATTTTTTTTTCGGGCGACGACGACGGCGGTACGACACTCAGTAAATAAACACTAGATGGCAACTACTGTTGGTAGCCACTTTGTAGATATTTTTGTAATTTGTTCATTTATAGCCATAATATAACACAGATGAAGACACAAAATGACACAGACTCTCCAGATAGCCCCTTCTAACTTTCCTGAAATCATGGATGTAGAAATGTAAGTATTAACGCCACCACACGTCTGTAAACAGAAAAAAAAGTTGTCCTGGCGACTTAACTGTTATCTACGGTAGAGGTTGGGTTAGGTTAAATTTTTTTTCTTTCATTTTTCACTAAATTAACTAAACATCACACAAAAATAAAAAGTTATTTGCGACGGAGACGGTTAGCAGATTAATTCAAAACACATCAAAACTCACCAAAAAAAATGTTTCGTCCACCAAAGGAAGTTGGTGTTCATCTGGAAATTTACCTAAGATTCTTTCAAAACACATCACAATTTATCAGAAAAATATAGTTTCATTTGAAATCGGAGAGGGTCATTACAGCTAATCTTTACCGTCTTCTGAAATAATCTGGCACTCGTTTTTGTCGGAAATCAATGTTTGCTTACAGGTGCGGGTGGGGGGATCCGCCCCCCCGGCCCCCCCACAAACCTTGCTTCGCTTCACACTGCCATAGTATTGACAATTTTCTTTTTTTCTGGATACCATCTGTTAGCAAAGCAAACCCCACCTCTAACCTAACCTGATTTAACCTAACTGAACTGTTTCTGGTTAACCCTTCACGCCCAGATCTTTCCATTAGTATATAAAATCGTCTGTTGTTAGCCATAAAATTACCACAAATAACTGAATATACCAAATTAACTAGTGGACAAGGATACTAAACAGGTCATATCTATAAAATATTGCTTATAGTCACTAAAAATCGTCTAATGGCACCCAAATTACAATGGAAATTACGTTCTGGGCCTCAAGGGGTTAGAATAATAATAATAATGGTACATTTTCGGTATTTTCGGTATAGCCATTTGTATTAAATTGCGCCGTGGGAAATGGGGATTCAAAGTAGTACGTATGCAGAATGAAAAGATCTACACAATGATGTAAATTAAATTTGTTCGTTTTTTTAGTACCCAATACTGAAATTAATCCGAAAAAAAATAGCAATACTACGGCAGTGCGGGATATTTGTGGGGCGGGGCGGGCGGGCACCCCCACACCTGTAAACAAACATTGATTTCCGCCATAAATGAGTACCAGATTAATTTAAAGCACAAAAACTATTCTGGAAAAAAAAAAAATCTGCCTTGAAATCAGTAGTGCCCAATAACAAAAATTTACCCATTTTTCTTGATAACCTAGATTTATAACCATGACCATTAATGAGTCCTTTATGCTATTATTAATCACACACAATGCTGCTGTGACTGGGGGGGGGGTGGCGTGGTTGATGTTCTATCCTTCCCACATATTCCTAAAACCATCATTAACCTTCCATTCCACCCCCTTTCCTTTCCTTTATCATCCTATTTGTGCCTATCTATCCCTATTTATCATCCTATCTGTGCCTATCTATCCCTATTTATCATCCTATCTGTGCCTATCTATCCCTATTTATCCTCCTATCCTTCCCACCGACACGTTAATGCAACACTCACGTAATGTTGTCCACAGGCTGAAGAATAACGACCTCGAGGAGAATTTCTGTGACTATCGCTACCATGTAACGCTCGCTCGGCCTCTTTACCTTCAGCAACATTAATACAGGTAAGCAGAGTAACCAGTCTTATGTGTGTGTGTGTGTGTATTTACCTAGTTGTATTTACCTAGTTGTAACATACAGGAAAGGAGTTATGCTCGTACTGTCCCGTCTCCAAATCTACTACTGTCCAGCTTGCCTTTGAAGTCCTGAATACTTCTTGCATTAATCACTTTTGCATCAAGGTTGTTCCAGGCTTCTATGCTTCTATATGGGAAGCTGTATTTTTTTATGTCACTCTTGCATGTTGTCCTTTTCAATTTCTTCTCATGACCTCTTGTACTTCTGTCGTCCCACACAAACAGATTTTTTGTGAGCCCTCATCCACTTCTTCTTTCTGTTTTGTTATGTACAGTGGGCTTGTATAGCACAGTGATGCCAAGGTGATCAGGACAGACTCAGATAGCATGTTGCGTGAAGGTGACTGTCTTGTTAGGATAGGCTCTGTATACAATGCTCAATTTGCTCATACATACATATCTGTTGTAATAAAAAAAAATCTAAGGCATCAGGTCCATAAAAGAGTCTGCTCAATGGACCGCGGCTTGTATATAAGTAATGTATAATTAACTTAATGTATGTTATGTTAAGCCTAATAAAACAATCAATCAATCAATCAATCATACATACACCACATGTGCTGCTTGAACTCTCCACCCTGACCTGAGTCATGCACACCCCCCTCCAGGCGGCCGTCACACACCCAGCCCTCCAGCTACTTCTTAGGGGGGAGAATGAATAATACAGATAGGAGAAGGAAGGAAATATGCGTTCGTGGAAATATGTAGTTGCCTTAAGGAAAAACTGCTTCACAAATAGGGTGGTAAATGATTGGAATGTACTCAGTCGTGGGGTAGTTAGTGCAGTCATTAGGGAGCTTTCAAAGGTGGCTGGACAGTGTTATGGATGGGGATGAAAGGTGGATGTGGTAGTGTTAAGTAACATGAACTACCACGTGTAGGTCTCCCTGCCTCTTGTAGCTTCCTTATGTTCTGTTCTTGGGACCCCTACAGGCGACCATCACCCTCAGGCCTCCTTGGGACCCCTACAGGAGGGACAAGGACCTAGAAAGCATGGAGGAAGATGACTCAGTTGATGTGGAGGTCTGCCGCACGCCTCCCCCAGCGAGAGAGGGCAGGGAGCAGCAGGAAGAGGAGGCATCTGAAAGTGATGCGTCAACCGTTTACTTCAACCCGAGTCATCACGCATCAACAACAACTGCCAGACAGCCACGGGAGGAGGAGGAGGAGGAGGGGTTTTATTCACCTGACCTAGCAAAAGGATTAGATGAACAGAAGGAAGATGAGGCGAGAAATCCAGCCTGCGTTGGTGACAAGGTACACGAGGAACAGAATGGTACTTCCTCCCATCGGCCGTTGCTTGGCGTAGATGAGTTTTATGTCTCCGCCAGCTCGTGCTCCCCCTCAAGCTCTGTCTGGAGGGGCAAGAGGAAGATGCCCCAAAAGACCCACAAGAGAAAAAAGGTCTGTCTTGCAAAGCCTCCAGAAGACCAAGTAAACCCCGACTCCCACTCTGCCAGCGTATCTCCGGAACTCCCCATCTCGAAGACTGTCAGGAAGCCACCGAGGGAAAGGAGAATTGTCAGGAGGCGAAGAAGCGAACGGGATTCCAGTGACGAGGAGATAGTGAGGAATACTATTAACAAGCGATGGCTACCCAAACACCCCATGCCAAAGGTGGATGTAAGATTAATTGTTTGGGAGTAGTGTCGTGTGTAGGGTGTGTGTGTGTGTCTCAGAGTTCCACACAGTAGCTACTAGTGGAATAGAGTGTGTTAATGTGTGTACTGGTGGCAGTGTGTGTGGAGGGTGTGTTGTAGTGTTGTAGGTCATGGTGATGGGGTGTTGAGTGTTGACCTGTAGTGTTGTAGCCTACAGGGCCTCGTAGTGTACTCAGAGCTGGGTACTAAATACATTGAATGTATTTAAATCCTAAATACATGGGAGAAATGTATTTAAATACCAAATACTAAATACATTTTGCGAATGTATTTAAGTACTAAATACATCAATTGTATTTAAATACATTTTAAATACACACATTTTAACATGTCTGAAAAAGTTGGATTTACTTAGGATTTCCTTAGATTTTAGGTTTCCTTAGAAATTTCCTTCTCAGGCCTAAATTTCCTTAAAATAAGGACATTTCCTTGGCCGTGGCAACCCTGGTTCACTGTAACATCAGGGTTGCCAGATAGTGGGGCGGGTTATGGCCAAATTAACTGTGAAAAAAGTATTTACATTTTTATATTATGAGTATTCAAATACAATGTATTTAAATACTCATAAAAGTATTTAAATACTTTATTTAAATACATGAAAACCAATATATTTATAAATAAAGTTATAAATACCCAAATGTATTTAAATACGTATTTGAATACAAATGTATTTAAATACTGGCCAGCTCTGAGCGTGCTGTATGCTCGTGTGGATCCGGTCACACCAAACGTGAGGGACCACAGGACAGTAGTGTAGTTTTGGTCACACTCACATCATAGTGGTGATTATATTCTTCATCCTGTCTTTATCCATGAAGTGAAGCGCTAGCCTTATGTTCCTCACCCTTGTCCCCAGGCCTTGTCCCGCCCTCAGGCCAACACTGCGGAGGACCATCACAGGGACGCCAGGGAACCCCAAGCGGATCGCCTCCCCTCCACCGGCCGGGGCGGAGACACAGCCACCACCTCTACTCAGGGTAGAATGTCCTCCACCTTTACTAAGGGAAGAATGTCCTCCAGTACCACTGAGGAGAGAGTTCCTTCCACCAGCCGGGGCGGAGACATAGCCACCACTTCTAAGGGAAGAATGTCCTCCACCACTTCTAAGGGAAGAATGTCCTCCACCTCTACTAAGGGTAGAATGTCCTCCACTTCTACTAAGGGTAGAATGTCCTCCACTTCTACTAAGGGTAGAATGTCCTCCACTTCTACTAAGGGAAGAATGTCCTCCACCTCCACTGAGGAGAGAGTTCCCTCCACTAGCCGGGGGGGCAGGATGGACTCCGCCTCCTCGGGTGAAGAGTGCCCCATGTTCAGGAGTCCCCGGGGCACCAGCAGCAGCAGCAGCAGCAGCAGAAGGAAAAGGTGACTCAGTTCAGTTCAGTAGTGGGTCGGGAGTCAGGCCTTTTTTATCGGCACTCCCTGACGTTCTCAAATTCTGGGTTGCCGACCTCTGGGTTAGTGTGTTCTGTTCTCTAACCTCCACTACTTAGCAGGGATTTATTCTCTTCCTTCACTACTTATAATTCTTAAAGTTAGTCTGTTTGTGTGGAAGTGTGAGTTAGGGATAGGTTAGTGTGTACATTAGATTATTACTAGCTATGTGGTTCAGTTCAGTAGTGGGTCGTTAGTCTGGCCTTTTTCATGGGCACTCCTTCATGTTTCTCTTCTTGCTGTCTGGGTCTTTAGTTAGTTGTCTTCTCTTATTCTGTCTTTTAATTTCTTTCTCTTTCTTTCCTCATATTTTCTCTGGTCATCCAAAAACTGTTGATTGTTCTTTTTGCTTCTTCCACATTCCCCTCTCCAAACCAATACTCCCCCACTATACCCTCTTCCTCCTCTATGTAAGGTTGTTGTAGCCTCTTCCTCCTCTATGTAAGGTTGTTGTAGCCTCTTCCTCCTCTATGTAAGGTTGTTGTAGCCTCTTCCTCCTCTAGGTAAGGTTGTTGTAGCCTCTTCCTCCTCTAGGTAAGGTTGTTGTAGCCTCTTCCTCCTCTAGGTAAGGTTGTTGTAGCCTCTTCCTCCTCTAGGTAAGGTTGTTGTAGCCTCTTCCTCCTCTAGGTAAGGTTGTTGTAGCCTCTTCCTCCTCTAGGTAAGGTTGTTGTAGCCTCTTCCTCCTCTAGGTAAGGTTGTTGTAGCCTCTTCCTCCTCTAGGTAAGGTTGTTGTAGCTTCACACTTTTCTCTTTTCTCTTGTGTGCTGTCCTGTTTCTCTTGTTTTCTCTGTTAGTACAGTCTATTTTTTTTAACGAGGCAAAAAATCCTGCCCCCTTGCTGCTTACTGACTGATATTTGATGCCAGGAGAAGGGAATACTACACTTCTTCTTAATGTCAGCTGTATTTTATCATAGTTAACCATAGTATCAGGTAAACACAGGCATCATTTTAAGCATGAGACCTTAGGATAGAATGGAATTTTTGCAGTCACCCCTCTGTGTTTGTCCTTGTCTCCCTGTTTACCCTGTCTCCCTCAAATGTCCAGCCTCTGATTTGTCCACCTCTTAACCCCTTGAGGCCCAGAACGTTATTTCCATTGTAATTTGGGTGCCATTAGACAATTTTTAGTGACTATAAGCAATGTTTTATAGCTATGACCTGTTTAGTATCCTTGTCCACTAACTAATTTGGTATATTTAGTTACTTTTTGTTATTTTATGGCTAACAACAAACAATTTTATACGGCAACGGAATTTTTATATGTTCTTATGGTGGTGGTGGTGGTGGTGTTGTGCATGGTGGTGACTGGTGGTGGTGGTGTTGTGCATGATGGTGACTGATGGTGGTGGTGTTGTGCATGGTGGTGACTGGTGGTGGTGGTGTTGTGCATGGTGGTGACTGATGGTGGTGTTGCAGAAAGGAGTACGTGTGGGAAGAGGACATCAAAATCTTTAAGTACATCGTGGACAACAACGCCTATGGCCAGGTGGCGGCCAGAGAAATGTGGCGGGATATGGAGAACCACTTCGGCGGCCGTGAGTACACACACACACACACACACACACGGGAACTCCGTAGTGTAGTGGTTAACACGCTCGGCTCACAACCGAGAAGTCCCGGGTTCGATCCCCGGGGGGAGCGAAGACAGACGGGCGGTCTTCTTAAAACCCGAGCCCCTGTCCACCCAGCAGTGAATGGGTACTGGGTGTTAGCCGGGGGTTTGTGACCCGCCTCCCGGGGTGGTGGCTTCCCCCAACACTAAGCACTCAGGATGAATGATAAAATAAATGTTGATATGGAGACGGGGCCATACGAGTGTAGCTCAGGCCCTGTAAAATACAACTAGATGAAATACACACACACACACACACACACACACACACACACACACACACACACACACACACACACACACGAGCATACCACACACCACACACATGAGCTGTAAAATACAACTAGATGAATACACACACACACATACTGACACACACACAGTGACGCCCTCCCCTCTCCCCCACAGAGCGGTCCTGGCAGTCCCTTAAAGAAAGATTCCGCAAGACCCTGATGAACAACCTGGACCGCTACCGTGACTACCTGGGTTGCAGGGTGGTCGAGCGACTCTACGCCAGGGTCAAGGTGGAGCCAAAAAGTGGGTGGCTGAGGGGGTGGGTGACTGAAGGGGTGGTGGTGGTGGGTGGCTGAGGGTGGTGGTGGTGGGTGGCTGAGGGTGGTGGTGGTCGAGGTGGTGGTGGTGGTGGTGGGTGGCTGAAGGTGGTGGTGGTGGTGGTGGGTGGCTGAGGGTGGTCGAGGTGGTGGTGGGTGGCTGAGGTGGTGGTGGTGGTGGGTGGCTGAAGGTGGTGGTAGAGGAGGTGGTGCTGGTGGTGGGTGGCTGAGGGTGGTGGTGGTGCTGGTGGTGGGTGACTGAGGGTGGTGGTGATGGGGGTGGGGGGCTGAGGGTGGTGGTGGTGGAAGGGGTGGGGGTGGGGGGCTGAAGGGGGGGTAATCATCATCATCATCATTGGTCATCTTTTTGATCTACTGATTTACTTGTCCGTTCATTATTTTTATTGTTTTGTTTTGATTGATTGACAATTTTTAAAATTTATTTACGTATTTGTATCTTTTTTTTGCAGCACCCCAGAAGGCCAGAGGGGGGAAATCCGCCTTCACCTTTGCCGAGGATATTGAGATTTTAAACTTTATCTCAACCTACTATCGGCACAGAGAGGCAAGTCAGTTCATCGCCCCCCTGTCACACACACACACACACACACACACACACACACAGAGGCCTTCTACAGCAGCATCAGGCCCTTAGATATTAGATAGATCGTCTAACCTCATAGGATATCATGGGAAAAAGAAGAAGAAGAACACAGAAAGAAGAAGAAGAAGAAGAAGAAGAAGGAAGGCATCAGCGTAGACCAGACTAGAAAAGATGAGCTAAGATTATGACCTACAGTCTAGGCAATAGGAAGGAAGAGTAGAGGTGCTTGTGGTGGCAGTGACTAAGTGTTGCCATTACTTTATCTTTGTGTGTGTTTGTATTACTTTATCTTTGTGTGTGTGTGTGTGTGTGTGTGTGTGTGTGTGTGTGAGGCGTGTGGGGGTGAGGGGGTGTGAGGCATGTGTGTGTGTGAGGCGTGTGTGGGTGGGGGGGTGTGAGGCATGCGTGTGTGTGAGGCGTGTGGGGGGGTGAGGCATGCGTGTGTGTGAGGCGTGTGGGGGTGGGGGGGGTGAGGCGTGTGTGTGGGGGGGTGAGGCATGTGTGGGTGGGGGTGTGAGGCGTGTGGAGGTGGGGGGGGTGAGGCGTGTGGGGGTGGGGGGGTGTGAGGCATGTGGGTGTGCGAGGCATGTGGTGGAAGATGCAGGAAGACTGACATATGCTCTCTCACAGGTTGGCGGCAATGCCCTCTGGCAAGACATGGAGGCCAGGTGTCGCCAGCTGTCTAACCACCCCTGGCAGAGCCTCAAGAACCGCTACAATAAGAAAATCCTGCCACAAATCCACGTGTACAACTTATCCGCCGACGAGGTTCAGAGATTCACCTCGAAAAGCCGTGAGTAGCCGGGGTTCCCTGCTGTTGTGTCTCCTGATTTCTTGCTATAAGCCTCATGTTATCTGCCGTCAAGAAACTTTCCTTACTCACCCCCCTGTCCCAATTCCCAATTTGTGTTCTTCCCCCAACCAATACACATCCTTCCTCTGATCCTTCATCCATCCTTCTTCTACTGCTATAACGTTCCGTTCCATTCCGTTCCTTTCCTTTCCCTTCCCTCACCGTTTCACTCTTTCTCTATAACCCTGACCCTTCATTATGCTTTGCCATAGTGCCATTATCACTGCCATAGGACCTCTGATGGCTGGCACATTTTCCCTTTTTAGCATTAATTCAATTCACCTCGAGAAGCTGTGAGTAGCATGTCGGGGTTGTTGTTGTTGTTGTCATTGTTGTGTGGGTGGAAAAGGTTATTAGATTGTGTCATTGAGATAAGGTGCAAGATTGTGGTTCATGTGAGATGAGATGGTGAGATTAATGCTCGTATTCGTAGTCACATACCATGATTGCTCGTGGTAATTGCTATGATTTTGTTCCATTTCTACTTAGTCAAAATTATTCACTTGATCTTGTAGCTGCCATTGAAAGTACTAGAGCAATCATACAGTACTCCTATTGCAATCACAAGAGCTGGCATGACATATTGATTTAATTAGGACAAGACAAAAAGTGAACAATGACCACGTACAATGATGGTATGTGACTACGAATACGGGCATTCGACCCAGAGGAGTGAATGAGTAACATTCTATACTCTATTCAGTAATGCATTGTCTCTCGTGTTACTTGGCCTTCTCTTCGGTAATTAAAGTCTCTCGTGTGGCAGGGTCGGAGGGAGGGAAGGCCAAGATCAGCGGCGCCAAGAAAGCCAAGAAGTCGACTCCCACCAAGAAAGCCAGGAAATCAAAACGAGGCAAAACAACGACAGCCACGATGAATCAATCTCGGAGTGCGACAGTGACAATCAAGCTTCAGACTCCGCCAGTGAAGACGCCACCAGCACAGCCTTCGCCGCCGCAACAGGAAAGTTCAACAGAAAAAGGACCCAAGGAACGACCAAGAAAACGACCTCCAGAACAGATCTCCCCAGTGGCTTTGTCAACGATGATATTCCGAGGTACAACACTTACGGCAAGAATGATCGTCCGCGCCTCCGCCTGTCTCTCAACGGCCTCCTCAGCAAGGATAGAGAGGGGAGGGGGAAGAGAGCACTGATGAGCCAGGACCTAGTAGATTTGTCCCCCAAGACCCCCTTCAGGAAACGCTCGGCTGGGAAAGGCAGGCTCAGCTCCCTCCTGTCCTCCCCCACCACTACACCCAAGGCCCCTCCCCCTAGTCACACTCACAAGGCAAGCACAAGCAATAGGGAAGTAGTTATGGAGAGTGAGGAAGACATACCTGCACACTCCGACGACTCAGTAGTTATGGAGAGTGAAGAAGACATACCTGCACACTCCGACGACTCAGTAGTTATGGAGAGTGAAGAAGACATACCTGCACACTCCGACGACTCAGAGACAGAAGAACTGCCCCAATTAGAACCAGAACAAAGAGAGACTGTTGTTGTAGAGGAGGAGGAGGAGGAGCGACCATCAAGAGTACCTACACACTCACACGACCCAGAGCTAGAAGAACTCCAATTAGAACTAGGACAGAGGCAGAAGATCGTTGTTGTGAAGGAGGAACGACTAACCAGAGTTCCTACACATTCAGACGACTCGGAGCTAGAAGAACTCCCCCAATTAGAACTAGGACAAAGACAGACCGTTGCTGTAGAGGAGGAAAGACTAAGTGAGAATGAGGAGCCACCAGAACAGCCATCACAAACCAGCGAGAATGACTGTTCCTATGACAGTGACAGTGACGCAACATTCATCCGCAGTGAAGATGAGATGGACTGTGCTAGAATAGATGAACCGTGTTTGGCAGAGGAAAATGCTGGGGAAGAGGACAGTGAAAGGCGACTAGAAGACAAAGAGGAGGAGGAAAAGGGGACAGAAGATTCGTTAGAAGTGGTAAACATAGAGGAGGAAGAGATTGAAGACAACACTGAAAGGCGACCAGAAGACAAAGACAAGGAGGGACAGGTGACAGAAGATTCATTAGAAGAAGGAGGAGGAGGAGACATAGAGGAGGAATTTGAGATTGAAGACACTGAAAGGCGACCAGAAGAAGACAAAGACGAGGAGGAAAAGATGACAGAAGATTCATTAGAAGAAGTGGTAAACATAGATGAAGAAGAGATTGAAGACAACATTAAAAGGCGACTAGAAGACAAAGAGGAGCAGGAAAAAGTGACTGAAGATTCATTAGAAGTGGTAAACGTAGAGGAAGAAGAGATTGAAGACACTGAAAGGCGATTAGAAGACAAAGAGGAGCAGGAAAATGTAACAGTAGATTCATTAGAAGTAAACATAGAGGAGGAAGAAGAGATGGAAGACACTGAAAGGCGACTAGAAGACAAAGACAAGGAGGAAAAGATGACAATAGATTCATTAGAAGAAGAAGGAGGAGGAGGAGGAGATATAGAGGAGGATTTTGAGATTGAAGACACTGAAAGGCAACCAGAAGACAAAGACAAGGAGGAAAAGATGACACAAGATTCATTAGAAGTGGTAAATGTACAGGAAGAAGAGTTTTCTTTATATCTAGATAAATCAGGTGCGACTGAAACATCTGAAGACAATGATGAACGGTTGACAGAAGTAACATCAGAAGTAACACAAGTGGAAGACGTAGAGATGGATTTATTACTAACGGAGGAAGAAAATAGAACCAAAAATAGGACTGAAGAAACATCTGAAGACAAGGAGGACAAGGAAGCAAGGAGGACAGAGGTAACACAAGTGGAAGAAGAGGTGGATTTATTCATACTGGAGGAAGAAAAGAAAACTGAAAATGTGACTGTAATTTCTAAAGACAAGGAGGACAAGGAAGAAAGGATGACGGAAGTAATAGAAGTGGAAAAGTTACAGGAGGAAGAAAAAGATATGAATTTATTACTAACGGAGGAAGAAAATAAAAATGAAACTGGGCCTTTATCATCTGAAGACAAGGAGGACAAGGAAGAAAGGATGACAGAAGAAGTAACAGAAGTGGAAAACATAGAGCAGGAAGAAAATAGGAACGAAAATGGGCCTGAAGAAACATCTGAAGACAAGGAAGACAAGGAAGAAAGGATGACAGAAGTAATAGATGTGGAAAAGTTACGCGAAGAAGAAAAAGATATGAATTTATTACTAACGGAGGAAGAAAATAGAAACGAAAATAGGACTGTGACATGTGAAGACAAGGAGGACAAAGAAGAAAGGATGACAGAAGTAATAGAAGTGGAAAAGATACATAAGGAAGTAGAGATGGATTTATTTTTACTAGAGGAAGACAATAGAAACGAAAATAGGACTGTGACATCTGAAGACAAGGAAGAAAGGTTGTCAGAAGTGGAAGTACATGAGGAAGTAGAGATGAATTTACCTTTATTGGATTTATTGGAAGACAATAGAAAAGAAAATGGGCCTGAAGAAACATCTGAAGACAAGGAAGACAGGATGACAGCAAATACAGCAGAAGTAATAGCAGTGGGAAAGGTACAGGAGAAAGAAGAGATTGATTTATTACTAACGGAGGAAGAAAATAAAACGGAAACTGGGCCTGTGACATCTGAAGACAAGGAAGACATGGAAGAAAGGTTGTCAGAAGTAATAGAAGTGGGAAAGGTACAGGAGAAAGAAGAGATGGATTTATTACTAACGGAGGAAGAAAATAGAACCAAAAATGGGCCTGAAGAAACATCTGAAGACAAAGAGGACAAGGAGGAAAGGATGACAGAAGATACAGCAGAAGTAATAGAAGTCGGAGAAGTAGAGATGGATTTATTACTAACGGAGGAAGAAAATAGAACGGAAACTAGGACTGTGACATGTGAAGACAAGGAAGACAGGATGACAGACGTAACAGAAGAAATATCAGAGGTAACACAAGTGGAAAAAGTACATGAGGAAGAAGAGACGGATTTATCTTTACTGGAGGAAAAAAATAGAACAGAAAATAGGACTGTGACATATGAAGACAAGGAAGAAAGGTTGTCAGAAGATATATCTGAAGTAATAGCAGTGGAAAAGGGACAGGAGAAAGAAGAGATTAATTTATTACTAACGGAAGAAGAAAATAAAACGGAAACTGGGACTTTATCATCTGAAGACAAGGAAGACAGGATGACAGAAAATACAGCAGAAGTAATAGAAGTGGAAAAGTTACAGGAAGTAGAGATTGATTTATTACTAACGGAGGAAGAAAAGAAAACCGAAAATGTGACTGTAATATCTGAAGACAAGGAGGACAAGGAAGCAAGGATGACAGAAGTAACAGAAGTGGAAAAGTTACAGGAAGTAGAGATTGATTTATTACTAACGGAGGAAGAAAATAGAACCGAAAATGTGACTGTAATATCTGAAGACAAGGAGGACAAGGAAGAAAGGATGACAGAAGAAGTAACAGAAGTGGAAAACATAGAGCAGGAAGAAAATAGAAACGAAAATGGGCCTGAAGAAACATCTGCAGACAAGGAAGACAAGGAAGAAAGGATGACAGAAGTAACAGAAGTGGAAAAGTTACAGGAGGAAGAAAAAGATATGAATTTATTACTAACGGAGGAAAAAAATAGAAACGAAAATGGGCCTGAAGAAACATCTGAAGACAAGGAGGACAAGGAAGAAAGGATGACAGAAGTAACAGAAGTGGAAAAGTTACAGGAGGACGAAAAAGATATGAATTTATTACTAACGCAGGAAGAAAATAGAAACGAAAATGGGCCTGAAGAAACATCTGAAGACAAGGAAGACAGGATGACAGACGTAATAGAAGTGGAAGAAATACAGGAGGAGGAAGAGATGGATGTATCTTTACTGCAGGAAGAAAATAGAACCAAAAGTGGTCCTGAAGAAACATGTGAAGACAAGGAGGACAAAGAAGAAAGGATGACAGAAGTAATAGAAGTGGAGAAGGTACAGAAGGAAGTAGACAGGAATTTATCTTTACTGCAGGAAGAAAATAGAACCAAAAATAGGACTGTGACATGTGAAGACAAGGAAGACAGGATGACAGGCGTAACAGAAGGGAGAAACATTGAGGACAAAGAGGGAAACAGGGAGGCAGAACAGACGGAAACAGTAGAAATAAACGAGGAGGGGGAGGAAGAAAGGATATTGACGGAGGAGGAAAATGACGTAACAATAATATCAGCCGAAGTGGTGGGAGGCGACGACGACGACAGGAGTTTATTTAGTGAGTCGGATAGTTTGTGTGAAGACGATGACTCTATGGACTCTATGCCGTCCAAGGAGTTACTGGAAGAGTGGAATAGAATGTATGATGAGGGGGACTTTGATTGCCTCACCCCTTCCACCACAGGCAGCCACACCCCTCCCACCACAGGCAGCCGCACCCCTCCCACCACAGGCCTCCACACCCCTGCCACCACCACCAACCACACCTCTTCCACCACAGGCAGCCGTACCCCTCCCACCACAGGCAGCCGCACCCCTCCCACCACAGGCAGCCGCACCCCTCCCACCACAGGCAGCCGTACCTCCCCCACCACAGGCAGCCGCACCCCTCCCACCACAGGCAGCCGTACCTCCCCCACCACAGGCAGCCTCACCCCTCCCACCACAGGCCTCCACACCCCTGCCACCACCACCAACCACACCTCTTCCACCACAGGCAGCCGTACCCCTTCCACCACAGGCAGCCGTACCCCTTCCACCACAGGCAGCCGTACCTCCCCCACCACAGGCAGCCTCACCCCTCCCACCACAGGCCTCCACACCCCTGCCACCACCACCAACCACACCCCTTCCACCACAGGCAGCCGTACCCCTTCCACCACAGGCAGCCGTACCTCCCCCACCACCACCAACTACACCTCTTCCACCACCACCTACCACACCCCTCCCACCACAAGCCTCCACACCCCCACCCCCACCAACAACAACCCCTCCCCTCCCAGGCCACCTCCAAGACCAGGCATCCTTCACAACAGCGAGGAGGGCGAGGGGCGGCCGGGGAAGAGAAGGGCTGCCTCACCCCCCCTCAGGGACCAGCCACGGGGCAAACTCAGGAAGAAAATGATCAGGAGGAGTTGATGTAATGTCCCTCCTGACTTCCTTTGTTATGTCCCTCCTGACTTCCTTTGTTATGTCCCTCCTGACTTCCTTTGTTATGTCCCTCCTGACTTCCTTTGTTATGTCCCTCCTGACTTCCTTTGTTATGTCCCTCCTGACTTCCTTTGTTATGTCCCTCCACTCCTGTACCCTCCACTTCCTTTGTTATGTCCCTCCTGACTTCCTTTGTTATGTCCCTCCTGACTTCCTTTGTTATGTCCCTCCTGACTTCCTTTGTTATGGCCCTCCTGACTTCCTTTGTTATGTCCCTCCTGACTTCCTTTGTTATGTCCCTCCTGACTTCCTTGTTATGTCCCTCCTGACTTCCTTGTTATGCCCTCCTGACTTCCTTGTTATGGCCCTCCTGACTTCCTTGTTATGTCCCTCCTGACTTCCTTTGTTATGGCCCTCCTGACTTCCTTGTTATGGCCCTCCTGACTTCCTTTGTATGGCCCTCCTGACTTCCTTTGTTATGGCCCTCCTGACTTCCTTGTTATGGCCCTCCTGACTTCCTTTGTTATGGCCCTCCTGACTTCCTTTGTTATGGCCCTCCTGACTTCCTTTGTTATGGCCCTCCTGACTTCCTTGTTATGGCCCTCCTGCTTCCTTTGTTATGGCCCTCCTGACTTCCTTTGTTATGGCCCTCCTGACTTCCTTTGTTATGCCCTCCTACTTCCTTTGTTATGGCCCTCCTGACTTCCTTGTTATGGCCTCTGACTTCCTTGTAGGGCCCTCCTGACTTCCTTTGTTATGCCCTCCTGACTTCCTTGTTATGCCCTCCTGACTTCCTTTGTTATGGCCCTCCTGACTTCCTTTGTTATGGCCCTCCTGACTTCCTTTGTTAGGGGCCCGCCTGGGACTTCCTTTGTTATGGCCCTCCTGACTTCCTTTGTTATGGCCCTCCTGACTTCCTTTGTTATGGCCCTCCTGACTTCCTTTGTTATGGCCCTCCTGACTTCCTTTGTTATGGCCCTCCTGACTTCCTTTGTTATGTCCCTCCTGACTTCCTTTGTTATGTCCCTCCTGACTTCCTTTGTTATGGCCCTCCTGACTTCCTTTGTTATGGCCCTCCTGACTTCCTTTGTTATGGCCCTCCTGACTTCCTTTGTTATGGCCCTCCTGACTGTGTACAGGCTGCGGTTTGGTGCTGTGACTTATTTTTTTTTTTACACGGAAATAAATTTTATCTATTTTGTTGCATTCCCTTACTCTGATTCATCCCGTTGTATGATAATCTTTGAAACTTGAGCTTGTTGGCTGTATGTCTGAGTGGCATGGCGGAGGAAAGCCAACACCAACACTAAAAGGCCCGTACCAAGAGTCATGATTAAGGCCGAACGACGAACGACCGAGGAAGGGGATATTTTTTGGAACGAAGAGCAGCGAAGAAAGTCGGCACGAAGACCCTTTTATGGTACCCTCATGCGGTCGTTCGTCGCTCGACCTTCATCGTGATTCTTGGTACGGGGCCAAGAGTCTCCACAGAAGCCGAGGTGAACATCATCGTCCCCCGCTAAGTGACATCATCCACACTCCTAAGTCACCCCGTGGCCTGCTACTGCCGAGCCACACCCACACTTGACGACCGGTAAGTCCTGCACACTGGCACTATCCTCACATGTTCAAGACACGTAAATATCAGTCCACGTGTCCAAACCATCAAGAAATCACCCTTGGACAACCCAGCAACAGAACTCTCTCTCTCTCTCTCTCTCGCTCCCCCTCTCTCTCTCTCTCTTCTCACACACACTTATAAACACACTAATATGTTGACATTTTAATTACTCCCAACATATAATGATTAGTTAACAAGTTGACCATGTTAGGGAAGGCTTATGTAACAGTGCATGGCCATCTAGTAGCCTCATATACAGACTATTTATACATCTACTAGAACTTAGGTTATCTAGGTATACCCTCGGATGCAATAATAGGACACAAGTCACCTAAGTTATCCTACACTGTTACTGCTACATGTGCACAGACTTAAACCCTTCACACCCAGAACGTAATTTCTTTTGTTTTTTGGCTACCATTAGACTGTTTTAATGAATGTCTGCAATATTTTAATAGCCAAGACCTGTTTAATACCCTTATCCACTAGTTAATTTGGTAAATCAGGTTAGTTTTCGTAATTTTATGGTTAACAACAGACAATTTTATATAGCCAAGGAAAGATCTGGGCTTGAAGGTGTTAAGGTTACCCGAGCCCTTCCTGACCCTTCACCTACCCTATGAAATGGAATGTGGCTGTACAAGCTGGGATTAACATCTTTACCATTGTAAGGTGGTATTTTTTTAACATAACATATTGGCATTAAATCAATCAATTAGCATTAAATCATTAACGTAACATATCTTTAATGTAACATATATTTTAACCATTGTATTGTGGTATTTTTCTTTAGTAATCAGGTGGAAAGTGTGAGTTCGTAGCGTTGTTGATTTAACGTAAGGACTTTTTGTGCTGTTTGGTATGCCTTGAAAACATACTCATACTTGACATTCTTCAAGTGGGTAACTATATACAATGTGAGAGGAATGCTAAAAACTTTTTTAAATAGATTATGTAGTTACTTGGCGTTTAGTTATGACAACCACATATACTAGTGCTACAAACGAAACCTGAGAGAGAGAACCTTCCATTAAATTAAAAACCTTCCCTTATATTTAGATTTTGAGAGAAAGAGAAAACTTTAATTGAATTTAGATTTTGAGAGAAAGAAAACTCATTAAATTTAGGCTTTGAGAGAGAGTGAAGGTTTTTTCTCTCAGATTTCTAAGTCCACACTGAACACGTACACGTACACACACACACACACACATCCTATAATTCTAAATACTGAGATGAGTTAAGGTGTCTGTCTCATCTCTTCCTCCTCCCAGGTGGCTCTGTTCCCCCGGCAGCTGGTTGAAGGCTCGCTAAGCGCTGGTGAGGGTGGTAGCAGCGCTGGTGAGGGTGGTAGCGGCAGTGGTGGCGGCGCTGGAGAGGGTGGTAGCGGCAGTGGTGGCGGCGGTGGTGGTGGTGAGCTCACTGATGTTCAAGTTATGGTCCTGGAAAAGCAGAGGTAAGGAGATGAGAAGTGAATTTTTTTCGTTTTTTTTGTACATGACAAAGCTTTGACTGGCCAAGGGCACTAACAAGGAGCCTAGAGGTAACAAAAAGGTGATGTGATGTTGCTTGTTAAGGTCTCTATCTCTTTTCTTTCTTTTTCTTTCTTTTTTCTCTCAAAACCTAAATACAGTATAAAGGGAAGGTTTTCTGTTTTTTTCACTTGGCTTTGACTGGCCAAGGGCACAAACAAAGAGACAGGGGCGTATTTAGGATCTTGCAACATTGGGGGCTTAGTCCAGCCAAGAGATCTTTACATTTTTACAGGATAATGTTCCATTTATTTATGAGTATAATGACTATAAGATGCGAGACACTGTGCGCTACCAAAAGGCTCCGGTAATTTGCTTAGAAACTTTCGAAACATGAAATTAAGATAAAATTAAGACAATCTGAGTTGGGGTTCAAAATCGTTATTATTTATATTTTCATCAGTAGGAGTAAAACCCTAAGAAAAAGAGCTTTGGCGTGATGAAGCAGTCCTATAGATTGTATATTCCCAATGCTTTGTTCAGTACTGAAATCTGACCAACCTCCGTCTTATAACTATTTTTTTTTTTTTTTTCATCTCAAAGGACTGGCCAAGGACACACAAAAATGCCCTTCGAAAATAAGAACTTTGAAAAAAATGCACTTTGAAAAAAATGCACTTCGAAAAAAATGTGTGGGCACCCGGGGGGCCACCACCCTAAGATGGGGGACACGTGCCCCCCTAGGCCCCCCTGTAGTTTCGCCACTGCATATACCATCAGAATCTAGCTTATAAAAACAAAAAATCAAAAATATGAAGGAAAAAAGTTAATTACTCACTGTATCAAAATTGGAACCGAAAATAGAAAGAAGAGTAAAATTCTTGAAAAAAGTCATGTGCCATCAGAATCTGGCGTATAAAAACAACAATGATAATAATGATAAAAAACCTACCCAGATGTACTGCAGGGCCAGGACTGTCGTGTTATGGAGTTGTGGGCCAATCAGTGGATTCATCTGATGCATATAGGCGAGCAGCCAACTGGGGGAAGAGACAAGGGAAGAGCATGAGTAAGGCTGAGAAGAGAAGCCGTAAAGTATAATAACAAAACAGAATATAAACATAATAAATTTAACTTTGATAACAAAAAGATTCACTCACAATAGCCAGCATGAAGCAGCCGTGATCACCAGGACCACTTGAATCACTCTGAAAACATTAAGAAGACTCATTAAAAGTTAAGACAATCAAATTACATGACCTACTGGGCGTATGTCATTTAACTACCTCACACACTATACTATTAACCCCTTCACGCCCAGATCTTTCCTTTGCCATATGAAATCGTCGGTTATTAGCCATAAAACTACGAAAAAGTAACTTAATATACCAAATTTGCTAGTCAACATGGCTACTAAACAGGTCATATATATAAAATATTCCTTATCGTCACTAAAAATGTCGAATGGTACCCAAATTACAATATAAATTACGTTCTGGGTCTCAAGGGGTTAACCAGGGTAGAACAAGAAGTAACGGATTCAAGCTGGAAAAGCGTAGATTTAAAAAGGAAATAGAGAAAAACTGGTTCACAAATAGGGTGGTAAATGATTGGAATGGACTCAGTAGACAGGTAGTTAGTGCAGAGTCATTAGGGAGCTTTAAAGGGAGGCTAGATAAATTCATGGATGGGGATGAAAGGTGGATGTAGGTAGTGTTAAGTAACAGGAACTACCTCGTGTAGGTCTCACGGCCTCTTGTAGCTTCCTTACTTTCTTATGTTCTTATATGCTGCTGTAATGGATATTCAGATAGGCTTGGACCAGTGCTTAGGCAGTTTTACCAAATAGTCTAATAGTAGCCAAAATACAATGGGAATTACGTTCTCTGCCTCAAGGGGTTAAAGCACCTCATAGCAAAGATCATTAACCAGTGTATGAGAACATTAAATGACATACGAACATTAGGTAACATCATTAGATTGTTTTAATGAGAATTCTTTGTTTTCAGGGTTAGTCAAGTGGTGCTATTGGTGAAAATGTATGCCTCTAATATTGTTAACTAGTTTTAAAGCACCTCATAGCAAAGAGCATTAACCAGTGCACATAAGAACATAAGAATATAAGGAAGCTACAAGAGGCCGTGAGACCTACACGAGGTAGTTCCTGTTACCTAACTCTACCTATATCCACCTCTCTTCCCCATCCATGAATTTATCCAGCCTCCTTTTAAAGACCCCTAAGACTCCGCACTGACCACCTGACGACTGAGTCCATTCCAATCATTCACCACCCTATTTGTGAACCAGTTTCTCCCTATTTCCTTTCTAAATCTACGCTTTTCCAGCTTGAATCCGTTACTTCTCTTTCTACCCTGCTTACTAACCTTAAGAACTTTTCCTACATCGCCTATATTGTATCCCTTTATCCACTTAAAAACTTCTATCAGATCGCCCCTTACTCAAAAAGGGGCTTAGTATATATTAGGCCTACTCTAACTGTACCTCATAATGCAAAGGTTCCAGTGTGCGGTCAGGCCTGTTTAACCCCTTGAGGCCCAGAGTAATTTCCATTGCAATTTGGGTACCATTAGAAGTTTTTTTTAGTGAATATAAGCAATACTTTATAGATATGACGTGTTTAGTATCCTTGTCGACTAACTAATTTGGTATATTCAGTTACTTCTCGTAATTTAATGGCTCAACAACAGACAATTTTTTATAACAAAGGAAAGATCTGGGCGTGAAGGGTTAGTTATACCACACTGCCTCCACAAAGTCTGAGGGCCTGAAACATTGTAAGTCCAAAGGCAAGCGTTCATAGAGAGGATAACGGGGGTAGGGAAAAATCTAAACTAAACTAGCCAAATTGGGCTTAGAATCCACCTCAGACTTTGTGGAGGCAGTGTGGTTTAATCGACCCAGAACGTAATTTTCATTGTAATTTGGGTATCATTAGACGATTTTTAGTGACTATAAGCAATATTTTATAGCTATGACCTGTTTAGTATCCTTGTCCACTAACTAATTTGGTATATTCAGTTAGTTTTCGTAATTTTATGGCTAACAGACGATTATATATAGCAAAGGAAAGATCTGGGCGTGAAGGGGTTAAACAGGCCTGACCGTACACTGGAACCTTTGCATTATGAAGTACTCTAAGTGTACTCTATATACTGCTGTCATGGCATCCAGATAAGCTTGGACCAGTGTTAGATTTTACCACTGCAAGAACCATGTATGTATATAAATGTATGGTGTGTGTATCCTTCACGGTTACAGGGAGTTTCGTACACAAGTTGTTTCGTACCCAGGTTTTGTTAGTTGTTTCGTACACTGAATTTGAGTTTTTTCGTACATACCTGGTGTCGTTTCGTAACTCTAGTAGTCATGTTCAACTCGTGAGCTGAGTGTACGAAACGACTATGGTTTCATATAGACTACGAAATTACTTTTTTGGTGTACGAATCTACTGGTGTACGAAACGACTATGGTTTCATATAGACTACGAGACATTTTTTTGGTGTATGAATCTACTGGTGTACGAAACGACTATGGTTTCATATAGACTACGAAACGACTTTTTGGTGTACGAAACAACTTGTGTACGAACTGACTGCACCCCTCCTCACAACCAACACGGGCCTAGTTAATTCACGTCTTTCTCCAGCCCCTACACACACACGCCCCCTGAGTCACACACACAGCCCTGCCCTTTATCACTCACCCTCTATTAGGTCCTTTGGCCGCCACAAAGGGCAACACACCGCCTATAATAGCGAAAAATCCCGTCACCACAGCTAGAGGTATCGCGTCGGCACCCATGTTGAAGGATCAGCTGACTGGCCCACTCACTCACTCCTCTCATTTACCATCATTCCCCTTCGTCTACTCCATTTAAACGTACTCAAATTCTCTAATAACGCATTTTAAGCTACTCTATCTCTATTAATTTATTCCATTTATCGTGTTTTAGTGGTTTTAAGCATATTGTTTTGTTGAGTCGTACGTCTGGCAGGCCGGGGAATCATATGACATAACAGTTGCCATGTCGTGTTTATTAAAATGTCATTATTTTAGCTATTTATGCACCAAAGGAAGGATTTTATCATATATCTAACTTATAGCATACAATTATATTCAATTATAATAGGAAACCAGCCTGTAAATTATCAGATTAAGTCAATAGTGTGCAGTTTTTGGGTCTTGGTCTGAGCCTGAACCAAATCCACCACAGAAAATGCAACCCAAATTTTCTTTCAAACACATTTTTTTGAAGTATTTGATCTGATTAACTTATTCTAACAAAAGATAAATTGAATTAAACAAATATATGATGCTTGAAATGCTTTAGAAATACGAGGAATGGGAATAACATGCAATATAAAATAGTACAAAATCTGGAGGTTTTTTCAGAGTACAAAAACAGAAGCACGTGCGAGGGAGAAATAAGAGAAGGAGGAGAAGGATAATAGGTGATAAAAAGGAGATAACAAGGGAACTGAATCACGTGGAAGGGAGAAATTATAAGGGAAAGAGGACAGATAGATAAGGAAACAAAAAGCAATACAGGAGATCCGAGACAGTGAGAAGAGAAGAAAAAACATGAAAAAGTGCTCTATATCAGACTTTTTTTTATTATTTTTTTTTTTTAAGAATTTCGTCAGTTATCGACGCAGCTGAGATGGATCTCCACTATAACCAGACAGCTCTCTCTCAGACTACCCCTAGAGAGCTGTCTGCTAGTGCTTATAGTGTTGGGGGAAGCCATCACCCCGGGAGGCGGGTCACAAACCCCCGGCTAACACCCGGTACCCATTCACTGCTGGGTGGACAGGTGCTCGGGTTTAAAGAAAACAGCCCAACTGTTTCCGCTCCGCCCGGGGATCAAACCCGGGACTTCTCGGTTGTGAACCGAGCGTGCTACCCCTACACTACGGAGTACCCATGAAATACATGAGAACTTTTTCGTACCCAAATTTGTCAACACGACGAGGAGAAGAAAAGAAAAAAGAAAAGAAGAGAGGAAAGGAAAAGTGAAAGGAGAGGAAGAGGGAAGGGACAGAACGGTAAATAGCCAGATGAACACAGAATTCACTTTGGTGGACGAAACTATTTTTTTCTGGTGAGTTTTGATGTGTTTTGAATGAATCTGCTAACCGTTTCTGTCGCAATTTTTTTTTTTTTTTTTTTTTTAGGTAGATTTTTTATTTTTTTATTTTTTTTATTTTATTAAGTTAGGTAAAGGTTAGGTTAGGTTAGGTATGGGTTAGGTTAGGTAAGGTTAGGTTTAGGTTCAATTATTTTCTTTTGTCATTTTTGCAAAACAACAACAAAAAATTGCGATAGAAACGGTTAGCAGATTCATTCACAACACATCAAAACACACCAGAAAATAAAAGTTTCGTCCACCAAAGTGAGTTCGGTGTTCATCAGGAAATTTACCAAACTCAAAATCAGTGTACGAAACAACTAACAAAAACTGGGTACGAAACAACTTGTGTGCGAAACTCCCTGTAACTCAAGAGGTAGAAATAGAATAACTTTACAGTGTCAAGAAGAAAGAATACATGAAGTAGCGTTGTGAAGACCAAATTTCAGCTCAAACCATTGACATCTCGTGAAATCAGAAAGAAGACATTGGAGATGAATAGGAAGACATTGGAGAGGATCGCAACTATGGCTGCGTGAGTACCCAGACATTGTATTGTTTTCCAGTTTATTTACTTGTTTTCCAAATTTTGTGGGTAATAATGGACGAGGACTTCGCAGTCGTTTTCAGAGACACCGACTATTTTATCCTGGCCTACAATAGGTGCTTTTTCTAATGGAGATAGTTTTATTTTGCGCAAACCCATAGTTAAAAAAAATAAAAATAAAAGAAATCACCAAATTTTATTGTACCGTTTCCATTAAAAAACACTGTATCTCCATCAGAAAAAGCACTAAAACTTGACCGGGAAAAATTTGTCAGGGTCTTATAGGTTTTAATGAAACCTAACCTAACCTTAACCACAAAGTATATCTAACCTAACCTTATAGGTTTCATTAAAACCTTTAAGGTTAGGTTAGGTTTCATTAAATCCTATAAGACCCTGACAAATTTTTCCAGGCCAAGTTTTAGTGCTTTTTCTGATGGAGATTCAGTGTTTTTAAGGAAGCGGTACCATAAAAGTCGGTGATGATTTTTTTTTTTTATGGGTTTGCGCAAAATAAAACTATCTCCATTAGAAAAAGCACCTATTGTAGGCCAGGAAAAAATAGTCGGTGTCTCTGAAAACGACCGCGAAGTCCTCGTCCATTATAACCATTTTGTGTTATAGACTTTATTTTACTTGTTTTCCTATTTTCCTTATAGGATTTTGTTCTTCTACATGACAAAGGACTGGCCAAGGGCAAAAAAAAAGAGGTAACACAAATAAGCCCGCGTAGTTGGCAGTCCCTATAAAGAAGACAGTAAGAGAATATAAAAAGGTGGGGTGGGCCAATTTAGTTCGGGAGGTGTCTTGTCACTCCTCTCGTGAAAAGATTTAAGTCGTAGGAAGGTGGAAAAATAGAAACAGGAAGAGTTTACCAGTGATCTCAGTATTTGTGTTTGTTTGAGTTAAGCTCGTAATATCCCGTCTTTTGATAGCAAATTAATCATATTTCTATACTTTTTTTGGTAAAATTCTAGAGTCCTTTCCCGCCCTTATTAGTGGGCTTTTTTTCCTCCAGACCTTCACAGATCCCTTCAGATACCTCTAACACGTAATTATAAAGTGGGGGAGAGATATAAAAAAAAAAAAATTACTAACCTAATCTCACTATAACCTAACCTAACCTTACCAATAACCTCCTAGCGAGACCTAAGGGCGAGAAAGAACTAGAATTTTACCAGGTTAGGTTAGGTTATATTGAGGTTAGGTTAGTAATTTTTTCTTCATTTTTTTACCTCTCCCCCACTTTATAATTACGTTTTAGAGGTATCTGAAGGGATCTGTGAAGGTCTGGAGGAGAAAACCCCACTAATAAGGGCGGGAAAGGACTCTAGAATTTTACGTTTTTTTTCTTCTATATCTGGCATTGATTATTTAAGTCATTCAATTCAACTTATGTTCAAATTCAATTGTGTGTGTGTGTGTGTGTGATTAGTTTTGCGGATACACACACACACACACACACACACACACACACACACACACACACACACACCACACACACACACACACACAACCCCTATGCACAAGCCCTTTTAACATAATATTTGGTAACCTGCATCTATGTGAGAGAGAGAGAGAGAGGAGAGAGATAATGAGAGAGAGAGAGAGAGAGAGAGAGGAGAGAGAGGAGCAGAGGGACACTATAAGCTAACTTCGTCAGATTTTAGTGAATGGAGGGCACTTTCTTGAAGGAGAGAGAGAGAGAGAGAGCAAGAGGAGAAGTCAGAGAGAGAGAGAGAGGAGAGGAGTAGAGAGGTCACTATAATGCATAACTTCGTCAGATTTTAGTGAATGGAGGGCACTTCTTGGAGAGAGAGAGAGAGAGAGAGAGAGAGAGGGGCAGGGTGGACTAGAACATAAACTAGGCTTTCTCCTTATTTGGGAAGCGAGTCTCGACGTTCATAAGTAAAGATAGTAATAATAATAATAATAATAATAATAATAATAATAATAATAATAATGATAATCTTTCTTTTAGCCACTATAGCACACAGTCCCTATCAGCCTGAGTCATATATAGGTATAGCCGTTATAGGTACAGGTTATAGGTATAGGGTTATCTATGGTACAGGTTATAGGTATAGGGTTATCTATGGTACAGGTTATAGGTACAGGTTATAGGTACATGTTATAGGTACAGGTTATCTATGGTACAGGTTATAGGTACAGGTTATAGGTACATGTTATAGGTACAGGTTATCTATGGTACAGGTTATAGGTACAGGTTATAGGTACAGGTTATAGGTACAGGTTATAGGTATAGGGTTATCTATGGTACAGGTTATAGGTACAGGTTATAGGTACGGTAATTAACCTTGGTAGTAGGCATAATTAGCATTGGTAGGTAGTTAGTTAGATAGAGTAATTAACCTGTAACGCACCTGTACACATATATATTAGGGCACAGGAAATCAGGTTAGACTTATTATCATCCTTATAAGGTAGTGTGTGTGTGTGTGTGTGTGTGTTGCAACATGCGAAACATCTATTACCTACACTACATGGAAAAGAGAGAGAGAGAGAGAGAGAGAGAGAGGAGAGAGAGAGAGAGAGAGAGAGAGAGAGAGAGAGAGAGAGAGAGAGAGAATACCAAGGTTGAAATAGTCACACTTCCTAAGAAAGCAAACTTGTTCTACCTAATTTTGATTCAAGAACAAAAAACTGAATCATTATTATTATTATCACTATCTTTATTATCATCTCATTCGTTATTCCATTTATAGAGACAGCATTGAAGAGAGAGAGAGAGAGAGAGAGAGAGAGAGAGAGAGAAGACTGATATGGAGAGAGAGCAAGTTTCAAGTACTGGTGGTAGTGCTCCTTCACCTAGAAACACACAACACACAGACACACACACACACACACAGACACACACACACACACACAGACACACACACACACACACACACACAGACACACACACAGACACACACACACACACACACACGATGGTTTTGGTAATGAAAGTTAAGCATATAATCAAGTTCAAGATTTCACACTCATTACTCATGCTTAAGTAATAATGGAGAGAGAGAGAGAGAGAGAGAAGAGAGAGAGAGAGAGAGAGAGAGAGAGCCATAATAATCTCTTACTCAATGTTAACCTCAATTTCTTTCAACTCTTTACATAATAATAGCCTATACATATATTTACAAGTATAAATATATGTATGCATGTCTACCTGTGTGTGTGTGTGTGTGTGTGTGTGTGTGTGTGTGTGTGTGCGTTCTGTATTATAGGTATAGGGCTATAGGCAAAGGATAATATACTTGATAAACTAACAATACGATAACATACTTTATAAAAATTATCCATGGCACGCGGGAAAACATATCGTACTGTATAATATGAAAAATATGTGTCTTATAATTATGTATGTGTGTGTGTGACCTAGTAAGAGAAAGGAGACAGGTGACACATAGACAGGAGAAAGAGAGAGACAGGAGAGTGTGGTAGACTGGTAGTGGATAAAAAGTGTGTGTGTGTGTGTGTGAATCACCGCGCAAGGCCGCTACCTCCCCTCCCTCTCCCCGAACCCAACACATGGCCCAACCAAACCCCTATTTCTCCCTAACCCCAACCCTCCCCAACCTCCCCACACCCCACACAGCACCCCCATACCTTCCCCTACCCACACACATACATAACCCACCACACAAACAAACAGGGACTATAAACAAAGCAATAATTAGAACTTAAAGCAACATGGCAACTTTTTGATCCGCTCAGAGAAAGTTAGATGCGATGTTGAGAAAAGATGGGTTACAGATGGGGTGTTTTATTGTATTTTTAGGGACGTGTGGGCTTTGATAAGGTAATATAGGTAGCATAAAGGCTTAAGTCACCCGTGTATACCCTAGTGATGGGTGTTTGGATGGGGG
>JACEEZ010009859.1:59643-101180 GCA_016584305.1 Chionoecetes opilio | reverse complement strand
AGGGTGTAAGGGTTTACAGTGGAAGTCTCCATTTTTAAAATCGGGATGAAAAAGGCGGACTCCTTTTAGGTATTAATAGTTGAAAAGTGCGATCAGACTCCTGAGTGGCCTCCCTATTAATTTCCTGTACACCGACGGGTACACTGCATGAGGACGGGCCGTGCGGGGCCGGGGTCGTGTACTATAAGGGAAAAAGCCGGGGTGAACACCGGGCGCAAAGCATCCGAACGTCTGATGGGCTGCTCCTCGACCCAAACGGAGTTTCTCGGATAGCAGCGGCTCTGGCAGCAGTTCAAGCGAGAGGCCGGAGACGTCATCATTGCCTCGGGACAGCACGACGGCCCTTACAGTCGATAACATCCAGGAACCTTCTTCACACCGTCCTGGGTGAACCAATTATTTAAACTTGTATTTTAAGATAACGTGTCAGGAAACAGAGCTGTTGAACTTTACAGGGTCCCCACCCAACACTGTGGATAGCGGGTAACGAGCGTGCAGATGAGCTCGCCAACAGTGTTTACGTCTAAGGATGGTGTTGGGTTTCCGCTCCCTCTGTCCCTTGGCCGTCTAAAAACAGAAATGTTTTGGCGAAAATGGAAAAGTACAATAAGAGAACATATGACAGCATGCTCGGTCGGGTCTGTTTGCTCTCACTACATATATAGACCTAACAAAAAGGGTGTCAACCCCATACATACAAAATGGACTAATACTTAGGCGCCAGCAGGTGTGTTATAGTAGGCTAAGGCTAGGGTATAAGTACATGTGGGAGGTAGCTGCAGTGGACAACATCCACTATGAAAAAATGTAGCCTGTGTAAAACAGAAGAGAAGCACACACTCCGCCATTATGTAATGGAATGTCAAGAATGATCTTTTTTAGAGGCAGCTGGGGCCACTCTCTCTCTCTCTCTCCTCTCTCTCTCCTCTCTCTCATCCTCTCTCTCCTTCTCTCTCTCTGCTCTCTCTCTCTCCTCTCTCTCTCTCTCTCTCTCTCTTGCTATTGCAGTAGTTTCTCCCACCTATCATTTATCATCTGATACTGAACTAACATTATTGAGATAAAATGGGGTCAGGGGGAATAAGGAAAGGGGGAATGAAAGAAGGGGGACTTTGGGCTGCAAAATAAACCAAAACTCTGGCTTGATTGGTTTTACGACATTTTACAATGAAACTATTGACCCTAGACGAAAATCGATATAAATAAATTAGGGTCCAGCTTAACGAGATCAAACCCCTAGGGATCTATCCGTTTCTCTCTTAGCAAATCAAGTATTTGAGATATAAAAAAAGTTTTTTTACCTTTACAAAACTTTGATTTATGGATTATTTATTGATGAAATTTTGATATGTTTATCCCAGAGGGACCACAGTCGCAGGCTGAATCGATATATTCTATACCGTTTTCCCTAGCTGCTAGGGTTCTTGAGATATACATGAAATGTGTTTTTCACGACATTTTCCAAGGATTTGCCTTCAAAATTTGGCCAAATGTTTTTTGTGGTTTTTTCCTGTACAGAACAAGCAATTAGGAGGGAGAAAAAATGGACATAGACACCACAGGACACCTAACTTCTGAAAGCTGAATTTAGGAAAAGGAAGAGATGTGAAACTGTCAGGGACAGGCATTTGGGGTAAGGTCTGGGGTATTTATGACTGGTCAACGTTACTTGAATGATATTATTTGGGGATGATTTGATAAATGATTACAAACTTGAATGAAGGATTTAATTTAGTCTTCTGACTTCACTATATGATTATAGTATGACCACGTCTCGCTGCGGAGGTACTGAGAAGGGGGATGTACTTAAGGGGAAGGATAATAAGGTTTAGGTTTTGGGATTTGCTGCCACCAGCCCTGACGAGTATTTCACTATGATTACTCCCGGGGCACGTTAGATTAATATTAATATTAGATTGATCTTGGTAGTCGTGGTTGGTACGAGGGGGTTTTACCTAATAAAGGCGGAACTCTTTTGGAAGTGTGGGGAATTATTTTCCTAATACAGAATAATCACCTGGGTTTTCATAATAACACAAGAAACTATTTTGTAAATGATTCCTATTTATTTTGGTGACATGGTAAGTCTCTCACTTGAGATCATCTTCAGCATATAAGGGTTAACACTATACCGAGAAACTCTACTCGGAAATAAAAAACTTGACTTCACACCCTGACGTAGGAATTTTCCTAAGTTATGAGATAAAGCTCTAATGAGCATAAATTTTCCTTCACTAGAATTACTATTCAGGGGGAAATTTCCCTACACTAGGTAACATACCACTAATATTTATAAATCACACATGGAAGATAGGTATCTAGTAGAGAAAAAAAATGGCGAGACAGTGTTGTATGTGTTACCAGTAAGACCATGGGCCTTTGAGGAGGTTTCGCGCCAACCCTTTAAGAGCGCAGAGAAAACGCACTCTCGTTAATATCACTTATAAGGATGGGCGGAACATCTATGCCTTAGTGACACTGAAACTGTACCTATATATTTATATAGAAATTTATAGATGTAATATACTAAGGGAGAAAAACCACCGGAGCCCGGGGCAGATGTCTTACCTTGAAGAGCGCAGAGAGAACACTGACTCGTGCCCTGCGGGGTTTCCGCACCAAAAAAAGGAACTTGTTTGGAAAGTCTCACCGTGACCTTAAATGAACAACTTATAATCCCGAACCAACTATTTAAGTAATGAAAACTCGCGTATCCCCGAAGAGGCCGGTCCCTAATAAAAAACTGGCTACTTTGAGGGAAAGAGAATTTAATGTCTTTAATCTAATATTCACGAAGGATGGTTTTTATATGTAATGTCGAAAATCCGAACACCTATTTCAGAGTGGAGTGGTAGGGAAAAATCGTGTTTAGAACTTTGGTAGGCTTTCATTTTAGCGTGTATCATTATTACACCGCCCATATATGACCAAAAACCGATAAGATAGGGTTTATTTTGAAAGCCATGAGGATTTTAGGAGGGCTCCTAAATCTAAAGAAGAGGGTTTTGGAAAAAAGAAAAAAATGGAATTACTTAGTTATGACTGATCGCAGAATAATTATTCCACGGAACTTTCCTCGCACAAGGGGGTGTCGGAAGAGAGGAAGTGAAAGAACGAAAGAAGATAGAACAAAATGGCGTCTAGGATGGCCAAACTGAGACGAAAAGATGGCGGAAAGAAAGAAATACGATGAGTCATATGTGAAACTGAGAAAAAGAATTATTTACAAGACATAATCGGGAATTTATAATAATAATACTCATCTATCTTTCTCCCGAATAAGGGCATTACAAAACTTCCAGCTCAGATTTTCAGTAAAGGATTGTCCTAGAATGTTCATTGTAAAAAGACATTTGAGTCTCATTAAAGAAGAGATGACAGCTGTTTGGAAGGGTTATGTCGAGTAGATATGTTAAGAAATTGGATTTTTGAGGCATTGAACAAATCAGAGTTTGCTCTGTCCCATTCAGAAAATTATATAAAGATCAGAGGTTGGGCGCTCTTGTGGCATCCTTTTCGTGAATCTCTTACTTGATAATCCCCAACAACAAAAAACACGCATTCAGGAACCTCGCTCGGGACCGGGAGAAAACCGAGCAACGTAATTATGTAGGTGCTCTTTCACCCACCACCACTCCCATACATGGTATTCAACTAGATATTAGGCACGAGGCGACGGTGAGGCGTCTTTTGTTGCCGATGTTGTGGCTGCGTTGGTTGTTCCCGAGGCTTGGCAGCGGCACCCGTGACCGGGAACTAAAGGCCACGTTTTTGCCCTACGTTGCGCTCGTCACCATGCAGGTCAACCAAGCGTGAACACACGTTAAAAGGGGAATTAGCCTTACTTATTCCTTAGAAATAGTTATTTTTACTATTCATCGTTCACTATTGTAGAAGGAAGGGACTTTATTGAGAGGTTGACGTCAGCAGAGTAGTCTTTGTGACGAATGTGTGGTGTGTAGGTGTCCGCGTTTCCAGCAAAGATTTTCGAGCCGTGAGTGTAGCTCGAGCCTGCGCTCAAGTGACGGAACACAGATACTTAACCACTGTACCACATGGGCAGATTGTGTAATTCACCCACGGCCTGATCAAGCGCTGTATACGCGATCTCCAAAAACTCCAAAAAATTGGCCTTCAAAATTTCGCCAAATTTATTTTGGCCCCAGATTTTGATGACACTTGGTTCGTATTCGCTTTCGTACGTGCTGATCACAAATCTGGACTTAGTTTTTCGATATTTTGTTTTGAAATCTCTATTTGAGCCGTTCTCAGCTTATTTATCTCTGTAAAATATCTTTTACGCCTTTTGCACCCGTTTGTCTGTATTATCTTAACAATATATGTAAATACACAAAAAATAAACATATAAGAACCCAGGCTATACTTACGTAGGACAAGAGTAAAAAGCAAATTACTTCCACCACACGGTGTGTTGTTTCGCGTTCGATTTCTTTGGGTCTTGCCTTAAAAACTCCAGAATTTACCCCCACTTGAATCGGAGTGCCCCTGCAGTATACAGTTGGTGAATGTGCCTCCCGCCGTCGTCGTCGCGCGAAAAAAAACAACGATTAGTGAAATTTGAAACCGTATATACTTGCAGATACAAAGCATAAAACAACGCTGCAACAGGGTAGATTGTACAGTCATGATATAAACTACTGTGTATCATCTTCAGTGGCACATGAAAATTGTTCATATCGAAACATAAAAATAGGGGACGCTATAAATTCGTAATATTTGGCGGCTGGCAATATTATTGCAGCTGGGACTAAAGTGTTATCTACGGTAAATAGCCCATGAACCAGACAGTATGAAGTCTGTGACCTGTCCACTGACTGAGTGTAGGACAAAAACCCACCTAGGAAAAAAACCCCTAAAAAAAAAAAACCTAGGACAAAACCCTACTAGAGAAAAAAAAAACTGGGAAAAAAAAACCTTAGGACAAAACCCCCTGGGACATAAAAACTAGAAAATTTTAAAATCGTAATTTTTATTCTTATTATTTGTAGTTTATAAAACATTTATTTCTCTGAGATGTAAAATATTACATTCATTATAAAAACATACTAGCCGCAAAGCCGCCCTCCGGGCGGCCTTTTTGGCTAGCTCCTGCGGAGGGTTTTGGTGGGCCCTTCGGCCCACCACCTGTGTTTGGGGGGCCGAAGGCCCCCCAAAACACAGACTCTCCAGATAGCCCCTTCTAACTTTCCTGAAATTCATGGTTTGTAGAAATGTATGTATTAACCCCCAACCCCATTAACATCATAGCCCCTTCTAACTTTCCTAAAAGGGAAAGCCGCCCTCCGGGCGGACTTTTTGGCTACTCCTGCGGGAGGCTATTGGTGGGCCTTCGGCCCACCAAACACTGACTCTCCAGATAGCCCCATTACCCACCACCTCGGCCCCCAAACACAGACTCTCCAGAAGCCCCTTCTAACTTTCCTGAATGTATGTATTCCCCCCACCCATTCACTCACCCATTAACCCATCACCCCCTACCCATCACTCACCCATTACCCATCACCAAACCCATTCATCCCCCCATTACCCATCACCCCCCACCCATTCACTACCCATACCCATCACCACACACCCATCACTCCCCCTTACCCATCACCACAACCCCATTCACTCCACCATTACCCATCACCCCCCACCTATTCCCTCACCCACACCCATCACCCCCCACCCATTCACTCACCATCACCCCACACCCATACCCTCACCCCACCCATTCACTCACCTATTACCCATAACCCTAACCCTACATCAAGTTTTCCTCAATTCTCGAAACCCCATTTTTTTTTCTTCACTGTTCTTGCTAATAGGCTGCTAAAAAAAAAAAAAAAAAGTGATCGGATCATCCTATAAGTGGGCTTAAAACCTTCCCTGGTCAACCTGATTTCCAAAACTGTGAATATGATGGGATTCGCCACAGGGGCGGCACCTATCGCGGACAGACAGACACACACACACACACACACACACACTTTCGCTTATATTATTATTGATAGGTTTTGATAGATAGGTGTTGATAGGTTTGATAGGTTTTTACCTATAGTACCGTAGATAAAACTTAATTTATCGCCAGCTGCAATAATGTCCCCCAACCGCCAAATATTAACGAATTAAACATCACTACTGTTTTGGGATGTACCACTGAAGATGTTTACGCAGTAGTTTATATCATGATTGTATAATCTTCTCTGTTTCAGCGTTGTTTTGTGCTTTGTAGCTGCAAGTATAGAGGGTTTTTAAAAATTACACTACTCGTTTTTTTTTTTCGGGCGACGACGACGGCGGGAGGACATTAAAAACATAAACACTAGATGGCGACCTTAGTGTAGCCCATTATCAATGTCGCCACTCGGTTGATATTTTTTTGTAATTTTTCATTTATAGCCATACTATGACACAGAGAAGACACAAAATGATAGACTCTCCAGATAGCCCCTTCAAACTTTCCTGAAATCATGGATGTAGAAATGTAAGTTTTAACGCCACAAAACGTCTGTAAATAAAAAGAAACGTTGTCCTGGCGACTTTAGTGTTATCTACGGTACATGGGGATTAAACGGTACTCTGGTAGACAAAACAATGATCAGGTGGAGGTAAACCCCAAACACAAAGAAAGTTTTATAATTTTTTTCATGATTACTTCAGTAATAAATTGCTTAAATTATTTTTTTTTCTTTTAATTTTAATGGTATTAAACTAAGGTGGTTTTGTCCTATTTTCGCACTTTAGCTTAGGGGGTTTAGTCCAGGGGTTTTTGTCATGGGGGGTTTTGTCCGAGGGGGTTTTGTCCTAGGGAGGTTTTGTCTGGACCCCCACTGACTAGACTGACCACTGTGCTCGTTGGAACTTCCAATATACATAACTTGGCAGGAGGGCAATCAATTGGAAAAACTATTGAGGAGCTTTAAAAGTGCAATTAAGAGCCAATTTTGAAATAATTTTTTTGTTTGAATCTAAAGTTGACTGGCGGAACAAATATTATATTTAGATTTTTTTCCCATCGAAACCCAGACATTCTTCGAAAAAAGGTAAGGATAAATATACCACTTTTTTACTAGCTGTAGGGACACACTGTTTAGATTGATAATGATTTATCAAGAATACCCTTACTGTTTATAAACTTACTTGTTTATGAATGTTGTTCGCTAGGCAGCAGTTTGTTGTCCTCACGAAGGGCGGCGTTGGAGTGGGTCTCCGCGGGGTTTCCCCCAGATTGTTGCCAGACTCTCCCACCAGGAAAATATGAAATCCCCCAAAATCCCCCCAAACCTCTGTAAAATTTCCCCCCCAAAAAACCTCTAAATGAAATTTTGAAATTTACTTTACCCATTCGTAAAGTAATTTAATAAGGGATAAAAACACACTATATTTTTTATATCTATTTTCCCATTCCTTACAGCTTACAAAATATCTGCTATGTATAATTATACAGTACAAGGCAAATACTAAACTTTATATGTTATGGCTTTTTCATACATATACAGGCCTATCATCATATAAAATACTGTTACATTTTCTGAGCATTGTTTTATCTGGGCTGTAAGAACCAAACACATTTGGCTAGAAATTTGCACTAGGATAGTGCAAGGTTGTTCCCATCCCAAGGACTTTAGAAAGTAATGATATCTACCTCAAAATTAACCATTTGAAGAATGCAATGAACAATGTGCTCTCTATAATTGTTCAAATATGAGCTTAAAAATCACTTTTTAGAAGATTTTCAAAGTCTTCCCGTTTAAAAAGGGAGGTTCATTCAGGCATGCAATTCACTCTATATTGTTTTAGAATCTAATGCTTCTTGCTATTTGATTCCCAAAAAAAAATCTCTATTTTCTTGCAAATACTTAAAAATTTTTAATATACCACTGCCAATTTTACCATATTTAAGTCCAATAACACTCAAAGACTAATTAAGATACGGCAATGAAATTCCGTTCTCTATCGCACTATACTACTGTCTAGAAGCTGTATAGGTTTCATATATATAGAGTAAAAATTGTTTAAAACACAATGCTATAAATATGTACTTTTACATAGAAGAAACTCATGCAAAGGTACTTTTACGGCGCTATTTTTCCAATTCTAAGCTTCATTGAGAAACAGTATATATTTTTATAGATCATAGATAAAAAATCTTGGCTGAAATAGTGCACGAATGATGTTAGTTTAATAAAAGAATTTTTAATGGGACAAAAATAAATGTTTTCTACAAATTTTAAACACTCATATCTTTCTTGTTTATTATAAAAAACAGATACTATTGGGTGGGTGGCTTATTACGTCCCCATTAATAGATTAAAAAGAAAAATGAAATGCAATGATTTGAAAATTGTGGAAAAACAATTATCGAAAGGCCCTTTTTAAGCTTTTGTAACACAACCATAAAATTAATTTTAAAAAATAATCTATCTATTTTATACGTACAAGTATATGCATCTAAAAAAAAAAATAATTCAATTTTATATTCAAGGAAAATATTCACGAAAATAAAGCCTGACTTATTGTCGCAGGCAACAATTGAATAGAGTATTTTTTTGGGGTAAAATGGACTGCAATTATTAACCGCTTTTATAAGTCACTAAGACTCCAAGACTAATAAAGATAAAGCAATGAAATCTTATCTCCAATCACACTATACTTTTGTCTATATGCTGTTACATTTTCATGTAAATAAATTAAATACTGTTAAGATTATAATGCTCTAAATATGGACTTTTTCACGGAACAAATCATTGCAAAGGCACATTTTGAAGCACTATTATTCCAAAACTAAGCTTCATGAGAAACGGTATATATTTTTATAGATGATAGAGAAACTATCTCTACTAACAATTGTGCGCGAATGATGTCAATTTAAAGAAAAGAATTTTGTACGGGACACAATAAATTTTTTTCGTCATATTTAATCACTCTTATCTTTTTTGTTTATTATCATTAAAAGTTTACATTGGGTGGCTGGGCTTAGAACAACCGTAGTATAATTCTAAAATGAAATATGAAATCAAACGATTTTGAAAAAATAAATCAAATGTCATGTTTAAGCTTTTGTAACACAAACCCTAAAAATTTATTTAACAATAATCTACCTACTCCATCGTGTAAACATTAGCATTCTACAGAATTCAAACATTCAATTTTGTATTCAAGGAAAATGTGAATGAGATATCAGCCTTCAGTTATTGTATTGCCGAAAGGGACAATTTTAGACAAAAACTACCTCTTTGAAAGACTCTATCTCAAAAACCCAAAAAGGTAGAAAGAGTTTACAAGGTGTCATTTAAGCCAGAAAGGTCATTCTTTTATGATTTAAAGCCATTCATATTTTTGTCGTTAAATTTCGTTCTTATAGGTGAAAATAGGGCAAATTTGCTTTTATTTGCAACATTTTTGGATGTAAGCTAACTCCGAAACATATTGAACCGATGTTTATCATATTATAACAACGACGCAATAGGAGTTTCCTCACAACATAGCCGAAAAACAGCCTAATCCAAAAAACTAAAGTCACTCAAACACACTTGTGAAAGTTTGGGGGTTACATGTCAATATTCGAAGTCATAAGAGGGGTAAGACTAGACCAAAAGTCTCGAAGATTTTTTCTTTACAGGATGTCGCTGGACTTCAATTACGCATCATTGTTAATAGCATTTCCACACTTAGGAAAAAGTTTAAAAAATTTATTTAAATACCCCAATTCAGCTCCTAAGTGAGAAAAATATTCATTTTCAGAAATCATTCATAGGTACAAGTACCCTTCTTTGATATCTCTATCTCGATAACCAATCGTTGTTGAGCGACCCCATTAGTGATTCTTAGACCTTTTAAACAATTCGCTCGGCACCTGTAATGTAAATTTTTTTGACTTTTATAAAATCTAAAGATTTTCAACTGGTTTTAATAAAATATACTCATATGACGTAATAGTATAATATCTCTAAAAATATGAAAATATCAGACTGATTGACAATAGCAAAGGGTGCAAAGAGTCATTCAAAAAAAATAAAAAAAATTGACATCTATCACCCTTAAAATTTGTCGGATAAATTGGGTTTTTCACAAAAGTATAGATATTGTGTACTCATACGCCATCTGTGTGAATTTTATTACAAAATGGATAAAAACTGTAAAAATCGCTAATTGTTTCTTAAAGTTTTTTTTTTTGTTTCCTCATCCCCCACAAAAAGTTTTGTTACCACGTTCCCGACAATATAGCATCATTTCTATAGTTATTTGCGTTTTGTTTTTTTAATAATTTTTTTGCTATTTAAAAATAAAAAACATTAAAAAAATTCTATAAAAAAGAATTAAAAACCCAAAAATCTATAAACATAGTCTATATAGTCGAGCACGAACTAACGAAACTTTATGTGGGTGATAATGAAAAATAATTAAAAATTGTAGAAAATATTAGCGATTTTTACAATTTTTATCCAAATTTTATTTTATTTTTACAGATTGGGTATTAGTACAGTACCCATCATGTACTACAAAATCAAACAGATCCGACAAATATGAAGGGTGCTGGATCAAGTTTTTTGAAAATACTATAGATACAAAAAAAAAACATACGCATTAAAATTAAAACTTTAAAAAATATAAAAATGGGGGTGCCTTTAGTTTAAAAATCAGGCAATTAGTTTACCAGATACAGGCCAAAAAGTATTATAAATCTGGTATTATATTTTACATGAATACCCCAAAAGTGGCATTTTTTCCCTAGAGATACAAAAAACATTTCGATATCAAAATTATAGATCATAAAAAAAACTATAAATAGTCTTTATAAGTTTTATTGAGAGGCAAAACGGTTTTCAGATACAACCAAAAATTATGATTCCTAATATGTTCATAATTTCCATATATGCCCCCAAAGGATCATTACCTTATAGATAAAAAAAAAAAGATATAGATCAAATTATAGATCATAAAAAAATCTATAAATAGTATTCTATTAGTTTAAAAAATGCCAAACAGTTTACCAGACACAACCCAAAAAGTATTATTCATAAGCATAATATTTACATTATACCCAAAAAAGTGGCCTTCTCCTTATAGATACAAAAAAGACACGATATTAAAATTATAGATCATAACAAACGCTAGAAATATATCTATAAGTTTTATAATTAGGCAAAAAGTTTTCAAAAATAAAATTCAAAACAATTATACCTAAAGCGTAATGTTTCCACATTAAGCCCCAAAAGTGGCATTTTCTTTATAGATACAATTAAAAAGTAAAGAAAATTTTAAAAATGTAGATCATAAAAGATTATAATTGAATTTCAATACGTTTTACAATCAGGGCAAATGTTTTACCAGATACAACCCAAAAAAATAATATTCATAAGGTGGAAAAATTTAAATTATACAAAAAATAGTGGCATTTCCCTCCCTCTCATTATTTCTCTAAATGTTCTCTTTCTCTACAGTCCATTTTATATACCTTAAGCCGAAAAAATTAAATCGACGAATTTGAAAAATTTTTAGAAAAAAATATAAGGCCATTTTTAAGCTATCTAACAGAACAATAAAAGTAATTCAACGATAATATAACTCTCTCCTACCGGTTTTAAAAAACTATATGCAGTCTACAGAAAACACCATACAATTTTATTTCAAGGGAAATTGAAAAACATAAAAAGCCCTTTATATTTGACCGCAGGCACTATTTGAATATAGAAAGTCCTATGACCGATATTTAAGTCACTAGCACTCAAAGATGAATAAAGTACAGCATTGCATTTCTTCTCCTTCTTGACAATATACTACTATTGAGTAGCTGTTTGAGTTTCAAGGGTTTATAATAAAAACTCTTAGAATTACAATATTCCAAATTGGGTATATAGACGGATTTTTTTCTTCACAGTTTATGCATTCATAATTTTATATATATATATAATATATATATATATATTATATATATATATTTTATATATATATATTATATATATATATAATATATATATATATAATATATATAATATATAAATAATATATATATATATATATAATTATATATATATATATATATATATGATATATTATTTTTTTTTTTTTTTTTTTTTTTTTTTTTTTTTTACACTCAAATAGCAAGCATCATTGGATTCTACACAATAAAGAGGAATTGCATGCCTGAATGAACCTCCCTTTTGAAACGGAAGACTTTGAAAATCTTTTTAAAAAAAGTGATTTTAAGCTCATATTTGAACAATTTTAGAGAGCACATTTTTCATTGCATTCTTCAAAATGGTTAATATTTGAGGTAGATATCATTACTTTCTAAAAGTATAGCGTAATTCAAGTCTCTATCATTCTTAGTGCGTGAATGGGTAGACCCTGAGAATGCGAGGGAAAAAAACAAAAAAATTTTTTATTTTTCAAAAACCCAAAGGGCCCCCTCAGAGCTCGTTCTCTGCACATTATAGTGGATAACATCAATGATATCACCAGTAAAAATGAACACTCTCCGTCCATAATTAACTGAGTAGAGGGTAACAAGTGTAAAATAGATACAAATTGTAAGAGTTACCGCTCTAAAACTTTTTGACATACCCATACCGGGCACTAATTGAAAAAAGTCCCCCATATGCCGTCTAAATGCAACCCCTTTGCAATCCCCCAATGAAGCTTAGTTTTTTAATAATAGTCATTGAAAAATTTTATTAAACAGATTTTTTCAATTTTCAGCAGTTTTGCCTCAAAACCCCCAAATTTAAAATATGGACAAGCTTTTTCTATCATATACAAGTTTTGAAAAAATTATAGGCAAAAAAAACAAAAAACAAAAATTCATGCCCAAAAAAAGTATATATGAGACGTTCGTTATTTTGAGACGAATTTTCCGGGGTATGAATTTGCATGATATGAATTGTCCGGTATGAATTGTCCGCGGTATGAGTTGTCCTGTCACCGATATGAACTACTGTGTATCATCTTCAGTGGCACATACACATCAGTAGTGATGGGTACAATTCGTAATATTCGGCGCCTGGCGACATTATTGCAGCTGGCGACTATACTGTTATCTACGGTAGGGTTATCACTATAAAATGTCCTGAGTGTCGAGGTAAAGAAAAAAAGTTCCTGTGGAAAAAAACTGATGCAAAGTGTCCGTAGGCAAAGTGTCCGTAGGCAAATTGTCCGGTAGGCAAATTGTCCGGTAGGCAAAAGTCCGGTAGGCAAGCTGCTGTCCGAGGCAAACTGTCCGGGAGGCAAATTGTCGTAGGCAAATTGTCCGTAGGCAAATTGTCCGTAGGCAAACTGTCCGGGAGGCAAACTGTCCGGGTACCGTAACAGACACTTGTTTGAAATAAGTTAAGGGTAAATATGTGTAGTGTAGTGACCTCTGATGCGACCTCACATTTAATCACTGCAATTATGGGCTTAACCCTAGTCCCGTAATGACCTTTGGGGGAAGCCTGGCAGCTGGGGGTGACCTGACTGCCTTTCCTCCTTTCATCAGACATTAATTAAGGAGTCCTGTGTTCCGGCAGTCACACACCGCTGTAACTATACATATTCTTGCATTAAAAAACTCGTGTGTGCAATTGGTGTTTGGTGTAACCGTGTCTGTGGCTAAAGGAATACTACAATATACCACTTCTTAACTAGCTGTAGGGACACACTGTTTAGGTTGATAACGATTTATCAAGAATACCCTCACTTGTTTATGAAGCAATTGTTCGCTACCGTAGATAACACTAAAGTCGCCAGGACAACGTTTCTTTTTTATTTACAGACGTGTGGTGGCGTTAATACTTACATTTCTACATTCACGATTTCAGGAAAGTTAGAAGGGGCTATCTGGAGAGTCTGTGTCATTTTGTGTCTTCATCTGTATCATATTATGGCTATAAATGAACAAATTACAAAACTAAAACCGAGTGGCGACGTTGATAACGGGCTACACTAAGGTCGCCATCTAGTGTTGATGTTTAGAGTGTCCTCCGGCCGTCGTCGTCGCCCGAAAAAAAAACGAGTAGTGAAATTTGAAACCGTATATACTTGCAGATACAAAGCATAATACAACGCTGAAACAGGGTAGATTATACAGTTATGATATAAACTATTGTGTATCATCTTCAGTGGCACATACACATCAGTAGTGATGCTATAATTCGTAATATTTGGCGCCTGGCGACATTATTGCAGCTGGCGACTATACTGTTATCTACGGTAGGGTTATCACTATAACTGTCCAAGGTAAAGAAAATTTTTCCTGTGGAAACACGGAGGCAAAGTATCCGTAGGCAAAGTGTCCGTAGGCAAAGTGTCCGTAGGCAAATTGTCCATAGGCAAATAGTCCGTAGGCAAAGTGTCCGTAGGCAAATTATCCAGTAGGCAAAATGTCCGGTAGGCAAACTGTCCGTAGGCAAACTGTCCGGTAGGCAAATTGTCCGTAGGCAAATTGTCCGTAGGCAAACTGTCCGTAGGCAAACTGTCCGGGTACCGTCCAGGCATATCATTTGTATCGGTCACAATTGCTTGTGGATACCCTACATGAAATGGGATTTAGTTCTCCCTATTAAGAAGTCTTGCGTTTTGAAAAGAACGCAGCAGATTCAGTTGCTCCAGATATGTTAGCGGATGTCATTGATTTGCTGGACATGGTACTTCTTCTCGCCGGGGACAATGTTGACCACAACATCCTTACTGTCGATGACAGGGGGACCTTCCACGGAATGGGGATCATAGCAGCACTCACTCCAGGGCGGAAGAAAGATCGTGTCATTCCAAGGACAAACATTACTAACCTTGATTTTTCAGAGAAAAGTAAAATTCCAATAATTGAACATCGCTTTGCTAAACATGTGCGCCAAACCATAGTGTTCGATCAACTCCCAGCATTGGACAAATGGGATAGGACAATTATTGTATTGTGGGAGCTCTCATTAAACTTCAAACAGGAAACCCCTGGGTGGCAGGGAATGATGCATATCATTCATCAAGGGTTAGAACACCCAGGCCAATCATCAATTGTGTTCTTGCCTATTATTGACTTGTATTCTGGGGACAAGACATGTATTCTGTCCACGCTGGATTTTATTTGCAATCTTGCTATCAAACACCATGTTCCGCCCATTATTACGTTTGATCAGCCCCTGTATTGGAAAGCTGCAGAGATCATCATGGATGCACCACAGAGTAGCCACTTGAAGAACATTGTGTTGATGCTTGGATGTTTTCACACGTTCATGAGCCTACTTGGTGCAATAGGTACACTGATGGAAGGCACAGGACTCAGGAACACAAGGGAGGTTGTTTATGGTGGAAATGCCGTCCAGCATATGATGACTGGAAAATCAGTGCAAAGAGCTTTCCGTGGACATCTGCTGGTGGACAGATGTCTCAATCACCTTATTATTTCGGATCTGTTGGTGGAAAACCCACAGTTTAAGCCTTGCCCACCCTACGGCGCCACTCCCAGGGGCCACCACGCGCGAGTCCCCATGGAAGCTCCCTTCCCATACCAAGCAACTCTCGACAGGAAACATCAACTTGCCCCAGCCACGACCCTTGTGGTCACCCCTTTGGCTTCCTCCACGCCGGATTGTCTCTTACAGATGAGAAGGATCGGTTTCAGGGTAGCGTGCCATATGCCCATATAGCCGAAGTTGGCGCTGACGGACTATGCAGGTAATAGGTCTCGATTCAATCTCACGGAGCAATCGCTGATTTGAACATAAGAACATAAGAACATAAGAACATAAGAACATAAGGAAGCTACAAGAGGCTGGGAGACCTACACGTGGTAGTTCCTGTTACTTAACACTACCTACATCCACCTTTCATCCCCATCCATAATACTGTCTAGTCTTCTTTTCAAAATCCCTATTGACTCCCCACTAACTACGTGACTAACTAACTACACTAACAAATATACACCGTTCTGTTCTTCTGTTGATATACAATATAGTTTTTTTTATATATGCCTCTCCCATAAGCTTGGAGACTGATAGGAATGTAATTTTTTGGTGGAGACATGAAATTCAGGGATTCTTAAGTAAAACTAGAACCAGAATTTACGTCATTGGCTGAGAAAAACAAAGAATTGACAGATCACCGGTGGATACAAATATAGACCATTGTTTTTTTCTGGTGATCTAGACACTTTTTCAGACCCTGCTCACTTACAGGGGCGTAGCTAGGCATTTTGGGGCCCGGGGGGCTTACTTCCTGGAGGGGCCCCCTCTAAAGTGTGGTGTTTTAGAGGGGGGGGGAGAGCGAAGCGAGCCCAACCAGTTGGGGTGTTTCGGAGATTTTTTTTGGAAAATGAACATATTTTGGTGCATTTTGACACTTTCTGAGACTTCTTTCAATGCCCATAAATCCTTTTTAATCCGAATTATTTTCAGCACTGATTGAGTGCTGAATTATTTTCAGCACTGATTGAGTGATGCATTTGGGGACCCCCTCTATTGGGGGCCCGGGGGGCGATTTCAAATATCCCCCCCTCCTCGCCCCCCCCCCCCCCCCCTTAGCTATGCCACTGCTCACTTATGTTGCTCAAGTCTGATAGATAGTTTTGACAAGATAGTGTTTTTATGTCTCTCCCGATATGCTTGGAGACTGGTAGGAATGGGTTTTTTTTTGTGTGGGGAGACATGAAATTCAGGGATTTTTTAGTAAAATTAGGACCAGAATTTATGTCACTGGCTGAGAAAAAAAGAGACTTGACAGATTACTGGATACAGATATAAACCGTATAGTTCAGTTTTTCTGTTGATATAGACACGTTTTCAGATCAATAATGTTAATCCGCCGTGTCTATATCAACGTGTTGGTTCCTCCGATCACACTCTTATTTCTGTAACTGTCCTATCGCTCTGTGCCGCCTCGGGACCCACCTAAGCGGAGGTGCTTCTGGCATTTAACTCAGCTAAGTGGGAAGACCTAAGGCAGTACTACTCTGATTTTCCATGGAATGATTACTGCTTCCATGTCAGAGACCCATCTCTTTGTGCAGAGCGCATAACTGAAGTCATAGTCTCTGGCATGGAGGCGTACATTCCACACACTTTCTCTAATCCTAAGACACGTTTTACAATTTGACACGTAATCATCCAGCGATAGATACCCCATGATTCTGCGAAGAGACGTATTACCAAAGGCATCGATTAGCCTCTTCAAATCGCTATTTAGTGTCCATGTCTCACAACCAGGTCTTTGAACCGGTTTAAGGGAACGAAAACGAAAACCGAAACGAACGAAATTATGCTCGGAACAAAAATTGAAACAAAAACGTTATCATATTACTGTTCCGAAGCAAAAAACGCTATTTTAAAATCCCTGTAAATGGTTAATAACGTAATTTTTTCGTTTCATGCCATATTTGGTCAATATTCCATTTTCACTTCTAGTAGCCAAATGATTTAAGTAAATACATATGTATTACATACATACATCAATTAAGTCTACTGTATTTGTTCACTTGGGAATTGACGATGTGGTTTTGTTTCAACTTTTTTTCTTTTTTTTTTACATTACAAAGGACTGGCCATGGGCACAATAAAAATGGGTAACAGAAAGCCCGCTTAGTTGCCAGTCCCTATAAAAAAGACAGTAAGAGAATAAATAAAAAAGAGGGGTGAGCCAATTTAGTTCTGGAGGTGTCTTGTTACTCTTCTTTTGAAAAGATTTAAGTCATAGGAAAGTGGAAAATAGAAACAGGAAGAGAGTTCCAGAGTTTACCAGTGAAAGGGGTGAAAGTGTAAATATACTGATTAACTCTTGCATTAGGAAGATGGACAGAATAGGGATGAGAATGAGTAGAAAGTCTTGTGCAGCGAGGCCGCGGGAGGGGGGGAGGCATGCAGTTAGCAAGTTCAGAAGAGCAGTGAGCATGAAAATAACGGTAGAAGAGAGCAAGAGAAGCAACATTGCGGCGGTGATTTAAAGATTGAAGACAGTCAGTCAGAGGAGAGGAGTTGATGAGACGAAACGCTTTTGACTCAACCCTGTTTAGGAGAGCTCCTCTAGGAGAGCAGAGTGGATCCCCCCCAAACATGTGAGACATACTCCATACATGGGCGGCCCCTGTAGAGAGCAAGCAATTGGGAGGGAGAAAAAAAAGGACGCAGACGCCACAGGACACCTAACTTCTTAGAAGCTGTTTTAGCAAGAGATGAGATGTGAGATTTTCAATTCAGATTTTTAGTAAAAGATAGTCCTAGAATGTTCATTGTAGAAGAAGGAGACAGTTGAGTGTCTTTGAAGAAGAGGGGATAGTTATCTGGTAGTTTTGTCGAGTAGATAGTGAAGAAATTGGGTTTTTGAGGCATTGAACAAAACAAGGTTTGCTTTGCCCCAATCAGAAATTATAGAAAGATCAGAAGTTAGGTGGCATCTCTCCGTAAATCACTTAGTTCCTGTTGAGTTGGACGTCTAATAAACGACGTTGAAAAATGCAGGGTAGAATCATCAGCGTAGGAGTGGATAGGGCTTTGAGTTAGACTTAGAAGATCATTAATGAATAATAAAAAGAGAGTGGGTGATAGGACAGAACCCTGGGAAACACCACTATTGATAGTTTTAGGAGAAGAACAATGTCCGTCTACAGTAGCTGCAATAGAAGGGTTTTGAAAGGAAACTTAAGATGAAGGTACAGAGAGTAGGATAGAAACCGAATGATGGTAGTTGGAAATTAAAGATTTGTGCCAGACTCTATCAAAAGCTTTAGATATGTCAAGGGCAACAGCAAAAGTTTCACCGAAACCCCTAAAGGAGGATGACCAAGATTCAGTTAGGAAAGCTAGAAGATCGCCAGTAGATCGCCCTTTTCTGAAACCGTTTCTGACGATCAGATAGAAGATTGTGAGCAGATAGATGCTTAAGAATCTTCTTATTAAGTATAGATTCAAAAAAATTTAGAAAGGCAGGAAGTCAAAGCTATAGGACGGTAGTTTGAAGGATTAGAACGGTCACCCTTCTTAGGAACAGGTTGGATATGAGCAAACTTCCAGCAAGAAGGAAAGGTGGAAGTAGATAGACAAAGACGGAAAAGTTTGACCAGGCAGGGTGCAAGCACAGAAGCACAGTTTTTGAGAACAATATGAGGGACTCCGTCAGGACCGTAAGCCTTCCGAGGATCTAGGCCAGAAAGGGCAAAAAAAACATCATTACGAAGGATCTTAATGACAGGCATAATATAGTCAGAGGGTGGAGGAGAAGGGGAACAAGCCCTTCATCAACCAGAGTGGAATTTTTAGCAAAGGTTTGAGCGAAGAGTTCAGCTTTAGAAGTAGATGAGATAGCAGTGGAGCCATCTGGGTGAAGCATAGGAGGGAAAGATGAAGAAAAAAAATTGTTAGAGATTTTATTTGCTAGATGCCAGAAGTCACGAGTGGAATTTGATTCAGAAAGTTTTTGACATTTTTTTTTAATGAAAGAGTTTTTGGTAAGTTGAAGTAAAGATTTGGCATGATTACGGACAGAAATGTAAAGGGCATGAGTTTCAGGAGATGGATGCTTACGGTTAATGAAAATGCTTAAATAGTATCATATGCACCACTTTTCATTAAATTTGTGAAGAGTAACTATTTTTTACCTTTTAAATTATGATTTTTTGTCTTCGTGATAATATGCATCACGTTCTCTTATTTTATTACTCCTTCCATTCGTGCAACCATTTAGCTATTGATTGATTAATGCCAAAAAAGGGGAATTTGTTAGAATCGTTGAGCTATGATACTGCAGTTGGGTTTAAGAACATGGGTTAGACTAATATCCAGTTTCAGAAATGGATAATATATCGTATGTGCTTAAACTTTTAACTGTGCCTAGCTAGATAGCCTAATCATAGCCTAAGCTTGGTGCACCGGTGCGTGTGGGCAAGTGTCTGTTTATGAGGGAATGTCTGTTTACTAATAAAGGCAAAGAAAACGGGCGTGAGGGGAGTAGTTGCTAATATTGACTTGATCAACAGAGGCATGTCCAGGCGTACTACGACAACAAACCCGTCTTTATTTATCATTAAAGGGGGAGGAGGGGGGGGGGGGGGGGGGCACGAAGTGGAACACTCGCCGACGTCGGCGAGAATTACTATCGGCGACAGTTAGAGGTATGGTTTTGAGCATATATGATATAAGAGTCATTCCATTTCGTACAGAAATGTCCTCTGAGCAGATGGGGGTATATACGGGGGGTTTAAAGGGACATTTCTGTACGAAATTGAATGACTCATATATCATATATGCTCAAAACCATGCCTATAACTGTCGCCGATAGTAATTCTCGCCGACGTCGGCGAGTGTTCTACTTCGTGCCCCCGCCCTCCCCCTTTAATGATAAATAAAGACGGGTTTGTTGTCGTAGTACGCCTGGACATGCCTCTGTTGATCAAGTCAATATTAGTAATTATTCCCTCAACGCACGTTTCTTTGCCTTTGTTAGTAACAGACATTCCCTCATAAACAGACACTTGCCCACACGACACCGGATTACGGTGTGAGTGTCCTAGGTTCGAGTCCTTGGAGAACCACATGTTGTCATTGATTTCTTTTGATTAGGTTTATTAATTAGTGGGTTGGTGATGCTACGAATTAATATATTTTTTGCCATATACAATATTAATAAATAATTAGTGATTCAAGTCCTTACGGCAACTGAGATTGCATACTCCTACACTACCGTAGATAACAGTATAGTCGCCACCTCCACTAATGTCGCCAGGCGCCATATATTACGAATTATAAACATCACTACTGATTTGTATGTGCCACTGAAGATGATCCACAGTAGTTTATATCATGACTGTACGATCTACTCTGTTTCAGCGTTGTTGTTTTGCTTTGTATCTGCAAGTATATATGGTTTCAAATTTCAAATACTCGTTTTTTTTTCGGGCGATGACGACGACTCCCGTGGGCGGGAGGACACTCTAAACATAAACACTAGATGGCGACCTTAGTGTAGCCCAATAACAACGTCGCCACTCGGTTTTAATTTGGGAATTTGTTCATTTATAGCCATAATATGACACAGATGAAGACACAAAATGACACAGACCCTCCAGATAGCCCCTTCTAACTTTCCTGAAATCATGGATGTAGAAATGTAAGTATTAACGCCACAGACGTCTGTAAAAAAAAAGAAACGTTGTCCTGGCGCCTTTAGTGTTATCTACGGTACGCTTCCTGTATTGTATATGTAAATGTGTTGCCTTATTTAAGTCGTATAATAATATAGTTCTTACGACATCTAAGATTTTTGATTTGTTAGATACTGTGCCACCATCAAAGTATGGCTTTATTACCATCTATAAGAATGTAGTCATTTTATAGGCATTATTATTTAATAGGCAAATAGCATATTCAATACATGGTTTGAGGATAACTTCCTAACCGGTTTTCATTTCTTTCAAACCCGGGTTCAGGAACGTTATGTTTGGAGGAGGAACGAAAAACGAAACGTTAATAATACTGTTTCTGATCGGAACGAACCGTTTCAAAAAAAATTTTCGTTTTCAAGCCCTGCTCACAACCATAGAGTACTACATAGTATTGGGGACCCTCTGCTGTGGGCAGACGTGTGTCGGGAGACTACGGGGTCTCTGGGTGTTTTGGCGGGATATTCCGGTGTTACGGACAAGGCAATCATACCCAACGGTGCATAAGTGTGTGCTACGCGTGTTGGGGACTGTGTTTTTCCACTTACAGTGACTATAGCTCTGTTATAAAGCTGCCAATCTACATTTACACGGACTTTGGTGCGCGTGGTATAGTGAGGGAGAGAGTGACCTTTCTTTTATCGCTGCGGTGCGGTCGAGGTGTCAGGTGTCAGGTGTCAGGGCCGCGCAAACAATTATGTGCCCTATGTCCTCTCTCGTATGATGGCTTGTGGCGTGCTTTGATTGCCATGGTGCCCACTGCGCTATCCCCCACTCCTGAAGGAGGGGCTGTCGCACAAAAAACAGAGGGAGGAAATAGAAAAATTTAAGTACTACAGATAAGGAAAAAAAGAAATAAAAAAAATCTATTTATAATCTTTCCTCGTGACGTAAACAACTTTAGATAAGAGTTACGTCATCAATCTATCTATGACCACCGTTATTGTACTGTCCCCTCTGCGGGGGGCAGAACTTGTGTCGGAGGCTAGGGGGGGTCTCTGGGTGTTTTGGCGGATATTCCGGTGTTACGGACATGGTCATACCCAACGGTGCATAAGTGTGTGCTACGCGTTTTGGGGGAACGTGTTTTTTCCACTTCAGTGACTATAGCTCTGTTATAAAGCTATATACTACTTACACGGACTTGGTGCAGCGTGGTATAGTGAGGTGACGGCTGTGACCCTTCGTTATCGCTGCGGTGCGGTCGAGGTGTCATTTTACCATCCCTGGGCCGCGCAAACAATTGGTGCCCTATGTCCCTCTCTGTATGATGGCTTATGGCTTTGCTTTGATTGCCATGGCGCCACTGCGCTATCCCCCACTCCTGCAGGAGGGGCTGTCGGCGCCCCGTCGGTCATTCTATTAAAAACGTGGCGACTGGGTGCTCCTGATCGGGTAAAGTCAGGTCAGGGGTGTTCGGTGCGGGGAGGGTGTGCCCGGGGCTCCCTCCCTATGTTGTTTCGTTTTGTCGTGGCGGAAATTGACTTCCTTGACTTAACTTGCAATATGCCACCTGTGCGGGCGGCTCGCGGTACGGCGCCCGTGCTGCGGCCTGCTGCCAAGGCGTCTGCGAGGTTTCCGGGCGCACGCCCAAGCAGGTCGTTTTAAAGGGGCGCCCTGTGGGGAGGAGTTCATAGCTCGGGCACTCCCAAGCGACGCCTCCTTTGGGCCTGGAGGCGGGTGATGGGCCGACCCTGCGCAAAGGCGAAGGAGAGGCCGACAGTGCTGTTGACGCCCCTCAGGAACAGGGTGGTGGTGGTAATGGGGATGACTGCGCCAAGGCGAAGGAGACGCCGACAGTGCTGTTGACGCCCCTCAGGACCAGGGTGGTAATTGGTCCACCGTGACCGCCAGGGGGCAAGACGTCAGCCAGCACATGACACGGGCAGCAAGCGGCCGAGGTTCAACTCGGTTGTACGAACAGGCTATGCCAACCACTCCCAGGCCGTGCTAGCCCTGCAGCGGGACCTGCCGGGCCTGCAGATGGATGTCAGGCCCAACCTAAAAGGGGAAATACGTCCTGACCCCCCCAAAAACGAAGCCGCCACCGATAGATGTGTGACGGCTCAGGAGCGGGACGCCCCGGCCAGGCTTGTGTTGCTTGATCCCGCTGAGAGACACACCAAGGCTGTCCTCCAGCGCTACCCGCTCGACATGCCTCTTGAAGCGGTGGCGGGACCATCCCAGCGTGATCCGGCGGGGCGCCTCCGTGCCGTCCGTGACAGGGCCCCGACCGTCAGGTACTGGTGGAGCTGATTGGCGCGGCCCCTGACAGGCTGGACCTGGGGCCTTGGGGGTAAATATTCCCTGCGACATTACGACAGGGAGCCCCTGCGGTGTTACCGGAAACCAGCGGTATAATCACCTGCAAGGGCCCCTGTCAACACCCCGTCAGGTGTGGGGCCGTTTGCAGCCAGGCGCACGCATCCGAGCAGTGCATCAGGCGTTATAAGGCCCGGCAGCTCACGACCGCCAGATGCCCCAACTGCTTCGGGGGCACCACGCCTGGAACCCCCGCTGCCCCGAACGCCTGCAAAGACTGCCTGGAGGAGGGGGTTTTTCGCCTACTGGGCGGCGGTGATCGGCCGGGGCGGAAAGGGTTCCCTTTTGTTCCTGCTTCGCTTCCTACGAGGCCGGCATGGGGGGGTGCGAGGGCACTTGACACCGACGCTGAGGGGTCGAGGGGATTAGCGAGTTCCGCCATATCCCTGACACCCGATTCTCCGGGGGACTGTGGACCACGATAGGCCGACAAAGCGACAGAGGCGGAAATGGAAGGTGCAGGCGAGGGCACAGCATAGTCTAGGGCAGGAGCCTGCCGGACCCATCCCTCTCCCACCCCGGCTACACTCTCGCCGCCCATGCCTGTCTCTGTCTCGCCTGTTCCCACGCCATCTGCGGCACTCCCCTCGCCCACACCGGCGCCCACACCGACCCCCGTGTCACCCACGATGGCGCCCACTCCAGCCGGACCCATCGCTTCCACGCCACCCGCGGTTATGCCCACGCCCGCTCCGGCGTCGCCTGTGCATTCCACGGCGACCCCCCACGGCCACCCCCACACTTTTCTCAGCTCGGATTCACGCCCGCCCCCCTCCCCTGGCCCAATGACGAGTACTTCCCCTCCTCCCCCGGACTGTATAGGGGAGGTTTGGTGGGGACGCTGCGATGGCGTGGTGGGCGTTGATAACACGCCTTCTGGCCAAGCCGGATGACGTCCCAGGGACGAAGGGGAACTTGAGGCCTTCCTCTGGGCTGAGATTGAAAGGGATTTGCGTCGTTCGTCCCCCCCTTCCCTCGCTCACGACAGTCCCTCATCAGCCCCGTCCCCCCTTTCCCTTTCCACCCCCACTACAATGCCCCTCCCGGGTCTGTTCACCGATGTAGATGATTCACGAGCTGAGTGAAAGAGAAGTGATGGCGAGGCACCCGTGACCCCCCCCACCCGCCGCCCGCCGCCGGCAGGCTCAAGGTGCTCCAATGGAACATTCAGGGGCTCCGTGGCAAGAGACCTGAGCCCAAGTCCATAGTGGAGGAGGACCTTGACCTCGTTCTCCTGCGGGAAAACGCTGACCCCCGGAGCCCTTTTGAGCGGAGGATAGCGGGATACACGGTGCACTCCCTATCATGTGGCGAGGATGGGCGTCGAGGCTGTGTAGTAGTGGTACGCAGCGCTCTCCCGCACCGTCGGATTGAGGACCCCGTGGACTGTGGCGAGGGCGTGGAGGTGATGACAGTGCAGCTGGACCTTCCAGGCCTCCCATTGATGTATACAACGTGACAGTAGCTGGAGGAGGCAACTGGGGGGCCGATGAGTTCCCTCTCCCCGCCACAAACAGTAGCGTTTTGGGGGGTGTGGGGGACTTCAACGCCCACCACCCATGCTGCAGTCTGCCTCCCCAGCAACCGTGCGGGCCGCCACCTGGCCGCGGTACTGGAGGAGGTGCCAGAAATTGTCCTCCTAAACACCGGGGAGCCCACCCACGCCCGGGAGTGGCAGGCTGGACCTCACCTTGATCTCCCAGTGACCGGGAGGCACCGGCCGCCTCCTGGCAGGTCCACCCCACTTGACCAGCGACCACTACGCAGTCGCCACTACACTGCAGGTCACCCGGCCGCGCCACAGCTCCCGCCGCCGCGGTGGAATATACAGCGGGCGGACTGGGCATTGTTTCAGGCCATCCTGGACGAGTGGTGGGCCACCTACGAGCCGCCGGAAGATCTGGACCACGAGAAAACGAACTGACGGTGGCCATCGGAGGGGTGTGGAGGCAGCCCCTACCACGGAAGGTCCCCGGCCGACAGGTACAACCAGAACTGGTGGTTCTAACAACCAGGAGGTGCGGGAACAGAACCACATGGTTAACATCCACCGGAAGTTGTACAGCAGGCGGCCGACACCCAACAAAATTGGAGCTGCTGCGTGAGGTGGTGAGGGACGCTCGGCAGGTCACGGGGCTGGTTCGGGAAAGGCTAAATGGCTCGAATGGTGCGCAGGTTTTAACCAACCCCACCAAGATGGCCGAGCTGTGGGGGCAAGTGAGGACTGCCTACGGAAAAAGACCTCCCCGCCCTCCCCCCCCCCCCAGCCGTTACAGTAGGCCGAGGGTCTGATGGGGATGTTTGCCCCCGAGGGGTAGCAGCGACCCAACTCCCCGCCCGGTTCCAGCGGCTGCAGGTTCGGCTTCAACCTGTGCGTGAGGCTGTCATCAGCACCGCTCGCGCTCGCCCGACGCCACTGATCAGCCCTTCACTTCCCAGGAGCTGGTAAGGGCCAGGAAGGGACCGGGACACCGCTCCGGGTGCTGATGGCGTCAACCTACTCGATGCTGGCCCACGCTGGGGCGGCCGGGGAGGCGGCACTCCTGGCCCTGATCAACTCCTCCTGGTGGCTGGCCGCTTGCCCTCGGGGTGGAAGGAGGCTGACATCCACCCATCCCTAAGCCCAGGAACCCACCAAGCCGCGCCCCATCTCCCTGAGAGCTGCACGGCCAAGACGGCAGAGAGGATGGTGGTGACCCGCCTCCTGTGGCGCCTGGGAGACTTCCACCCACACATCTTCGGCTTCACCCCGGGGGTGGGCACCTCCAACAGCGTCATGGCCCTTCTGGCCCAAATCGACAACCGCCCTGCTGTCGCCGTCTTCCTTGACCTGGAGAAGGCGTTTGAGCTGGCCAACGCCCACGCCATCTTGGCCGCGCTGGTGCGGGGGGGCCCTGCGGGCAGACTCCTCGCCTGGATGAGGATTACCTCTGGCAACCGCCGCGCCAGGGTCAGGGTTTTCCCGGGGCGCAAGTCCAGCTATAGGGAGCTGGAGAACGGCGGGCCGCAGGGTGGGGTCCTAAGCCCCACCCTTTCAACCTCTGATGGAGCAGCTGGTCGGCCTGCCGTTCCGGGAGGGCACGGCACTTCTCAGCTACGCCGACGACTTGGTCCTGGTCGTCACTGGCCGGGTTTTACCGGGTGTCTCGGACCCAGCAAGCCCTTGACCTGGTCCGTTGCAAGTGCAGAGAGCGGGTCTCAAGATATCGGCTGAGAAGTCCAAGGCCATGGTTTTTCAAGGCCGCTGCCCTCCCGATCTGTCCTCTACAGATACAAGGCATCAGGCTAGCTTGGACCCACGCCTTCCAGTACCTCGGAATGTGCTTGACCGAGGCCTCCACTTCACCACTCAGGTCACGTATCTGAGGGAGAGGGCGAGACCAGGGTCAACGTCATGAGGGGCCCTGACCAGGACACACGCCCCGGGGCCACGTCATCAGTGCTGCGCCTCTTCTACGTGCACACTGTGCGTGCCCTTGTAGACTACAGCGCGCCCGTGCTTGTCGCGTTATCGCTCACTCAACAGAGGAAGTTAGAGGTCCTTCAGAACCGAGCTTTGAGGACCCTGCTGGGGGGCACCGCGCTGGGCAAACACCCGCGTCATGCAGGCGGAGGACACGGTTGGTGCCCTAGCCACCAGGGTTCGACAGATCGTGGCCTGTCGGGTGGCCAAGATCCTCTGCCAGGCAAGGGAGTCTGTCGCGCGGGACAGGGTGTGCAGGGTCTTGCCACAGCAGCAGCGTGACCTATCGCCGGGCAACACCTGGCTGCAGAGGTGGCAGACGCCGCCATCCACCTCCTCCCCGGCCACACCCACCTGCTGCTGGACGGACCTGACCGCCCCTCTGTCAACTACGTCGCTCCGCCACCGTGGCAGCCCTCTGCCGCCCAGGTGATTATCGCCACACTGCCAGCTGCGAAGGCGTTGTGCACGCGGGAGGAGCTGAGGCAGCACGCCCTGCAGGCGGTGGCGCACGCCAAAGTCCCCAGCAGCGTCGCGGTCCGGTCGCCGGTCTACTACACCGACGGGTCCGTTGACCCTGAGAGAGGCCTGACAGGTGCTGGGGGGTGGTTTACGGGCGGTGAGGTGCTGTCCTGGAGGACGCCCGACCATTGCTCCACGCTGCAGACGGAGCTGGCGGCGATAGAGCGCGCCCTACAGCACGCCCTGGGCCGACAGGAGGAGGTCGTGGTGATTCACAAACCCACTCCATGTCTGCCCTGCAAGTCCTACGGCAGCCCCACACACCCATGGACAACGTGCAGCTCACCACCGCCATCCTGGGCTACATCCAGGGCCTCGCCGCGCAGGGGCGCCGCGTAAGGTTCAACTGGGTGCCCAGCCACATAGGCCCCGTGGCAACGAGGCAGCCGATGAGGCGGCCCGGGAGGCCACCAGACATCCCGCGGTGGCCTTGACTGTCTTACCCAGCATCCATAGGCCAAGGTACTGGCCAGAAGCGCTGCCGTTCTGTGCCGCAGGGCAACATTATCGCCAGCTGGTGCAGACATCGAGGCAGGCCCTGGCACAAGCAAGCCACGAACAACAACGAGCCGTTACGCCCCCGCCCAGCAGTTGTCCCGAGCCGAGGAGGTCGTCCTACACCTACTTCGGCTTGGCTACTTGACACTGGAGGAGCTGAGGGACGGGTTTGAGGAGCGACCGTGTGAGCACTGTCCTCATATGACCCCCCCTCCCCTAACCCACTACCTGCTTTCCTGCCCCGCTACAGAGCGGCTCAGACAGCGCGTCGTCGGAGAACGCAGCCCCCCCTCGTGCGGGAGTTTCAGATAAACCTGCCCTCCTGCTGGAGGTGGCGCGTGCCGCCCCACCCCCCCGATGAACACTAAAAAACGGGAGTGACCTCACGCCCCGCCCACCTGTGAACTGACTGTGGCTGCGGCTACAGCGGCGGGCTGATGCCCGCTCATTTTTTTACTGTTTTTATGTAATATGTATGTGTATGTATGTGTATGTGTATGTATGTGCATATGTATATGTATATGTATATATATTATGTAATAGATGTAAATAAATAAAATAGAAAAAATAAAAAAAACATAGAGTAGGACAAAGGATCACAAGCGACTTGAAGATCCGGATCTTTGTTTTACCTGCACAGGTACCCCAAAACGCCAAATACTCGTGTTGAGCGAGTCCATACACCGTGGGGCTATGCCAATCCGCCCTAAGACTTCTTGACGTGACCCGCCCCTTATAGACTGCGCTACCAAGGTATGTAAAAATTCCAAGATCTCTATGTCCTCACCACACTCATAAACAGATTGTACTGTTACAGCTAGTAGGCCTCCAAACACCTGGACCTTGGTCTTGAGCCAGGAGACCACAAGTCCCAAAGGCTTTGCCTCCTCGTGCAGCGCCTCGAGAGCTATCACCAAAACCTCCAACGACTCAGCAAAGTTTGCTGCATCATCAGCAAAAACAAGATCAGTGATCTTGGTGTTGCGAGGGATGCTCCATAATCACTTTGATCTATAACTTTGCCCAATACCTAGTCCATATAAGTGTTGAAAAGTGATGGGGCAAGGACGCACCCTTGCCCCACTCCTGTATTCACAGGAATGAAGCTGGATACACCTCCCCCACACTTCACAGCACTCTCAGTCCCATAGTACAGACCAGTCATCAAACCAATAGTCATTGCAGGAATCCCGCGAAGTCGCAGAAGATTCCAGAGTGACTCATGATGCACTGAGTCAAACGCCTTCTTAAGATCAACATAGGCTACAAGCATCCCTATCGAAACTCACGTAGGCGTTCCACCAGGACACGAAGCGCTAGGATACGGTCCGTTGTTGACTTCCAGGCGTGAACCCAGACTGCTGAGGTCTCTCTTGCTTCAGCAGATTGCTGTGGATCCGTGTCGGCAGTAGATGGGCAAGCACCTTGCCTGGCACGCTAAGCAATGTAATACCGCGGTAATTGTTGCAGTCCTACAAGTTCCCTTTCCCTTTCCAGATAGGGGCGACCAGCCCTCTTTCCCAGTCAGGAGGAATGGTACCTGATTGCCACACGGCAGCAGGAGAGCATGCAACCCGCGGATCATGGTCTCACCCCAGCTTTGAGGAGCTCCGCACTGATATTACAAACACCAGCTGCCTTTCCACCCCTCAACTTTGCTACAGCCTCTCTGACTTCGTCAAGAGAGGGTGCGGTTTCGTCAATGAGAGGATCGGCATCCGCTGCCCGTAATTCAGTGGTGTGAAGCTGCCATTGAGGGTCTACTGTGAACAACTGTCAAAAATACTCAACCCAACGAGCCTCTGCCCATCCATGTCCGACACGAGGCGCCCATCTACTGCTCGGATAGCACTCGCCGTATAGAGACTTGGAACGGAGCTTCTTCAGCTCTGTCTTCTTCATAACAATTACCGTAATGATAATGTTAATAATGATAATAATAGTAATAATAATCATAATAAACATAATAGCAATATGGCCCAAATGACAATATTGATGATAATAATAATAAAATAATAATGATAAGTATGATATCGATAATAACAATGATAAGAGATTAAAAAAAATTACATGTACAATTCTAATTTCAATATCAGGGGTTCATCATATCTATCACTACTATCATGTAGTGTGTTTTAGAGATATTTAGTGTAAGTTTTGATGTTCTTTAACCAATTTGATACATGCACTAGTTCTGTATTTAGAGTATCTCTTAGTTTATTAAGATTTTGGGCCCTGTAGGAAGATGGTAGTGTCGTCAGCAAAAATTTTGAAATTGATTATATTACTCAATCAATCAATCATTGGGGCATACGCCGGGGGGCGCGTCGCCTCGCCCACCCTACGACGCCACTCCCGGGGGTCCCCCACGCGGCGAGTCCCCATGCATGCTCCTTTCCCATACCAAGCAATTCTCGATAAAAAACATCAACTTGCCCCAGCCACGAGCTTTGTGGGCGCCCCCTTGGCCTCCTCCACGCCAGATTGTTTCTTACAGATAAAACCCGATGGGCAGGATTATATTACTACTACGTGTTATATCATTTATATATATTCAAACTAATACTGGCCCTAAAATGGAGTCCTGAGGTACACCACATCTGATGGATCTCTGTGAGGAGACTATATTTTTCATATACTACGTATTGTTTTCTCTGACCTAAATACCTCTGGAATTATGTGAATGACGGGCCACGGATTCCATATACAATTAACTTTCTGTAGTAAAATATCATGAGGGATGGTATCAAAGGCTTTAGTTAAATCACAGAAAGCAGTCAACTGCTTCATCTTGGTATCTAAGGCAGAGTAAATACTTTGACTAAGGTGGTGTAGTGCTAATTTTGTGGAGTGCTTCGGGCGAAAATCCATATTGAGACTGTTAAATAGCGAATGCTGAGTAAGATAATCAATTAGTAAGTTATTATGACAGTTTTTTCGAAGATTTTACTGAAATTTGGAAGAATTGTATTGGTCTGTAGTTAGTGTGTACGGTTGCGTCACCCTATTTTATAGATAAGACACTACTTTTGCAATCTGTAAGTGCTTTGGGATGGAACCCTCTTTAAAGGATTTATTTATAATATACTTAAGAAAAGGGGAGATTTAATCATTGCATTCTTTTATTATTTCAACATTAATGTCATCACTAAGTTCTTGAATTATTGACTTGATTTCTGTGTTTGTCGTAGGTTTTAGATAAAATTAAATTTGAGTTAGTTTCAGGAAGGAAGCTTTTATATGAAACTGGAGTTGATCTTACTTGTCCCAGGGTGTTTGCCACATTACAAAAGTACTCGTTAAATCCCTGTGCTATATCCTCACTGTTTTTACGTTGCTATTTTACGTGATGGAAATTGGAGTGTAGGATTCTTATTTCTTCACATGACACAGTTGATAGTTTCCCAAGTTTTTTTTAGGTTTCCTGCATTTTCTTTGAGTTTTGATGTGCAATACACATCTTTGGCTATTCTTATTAACGTTGTTAGCTGATTTCTAACTTTTGATAACTTGTGGAGAGGCTTCGTAAGTGAGGGGCCATTTGGCATAGAGTTTTTGTAACCTGATCCGATGCTTGATGAGGTTTATATAGCTGAAGTGATATAAGGCTTATAGGAAGTTTTTGTAATAAAGATTAAGAAATATTATGATGTAGGTCTAAAAACTATCATTTACACTTTTATCATTTATTTTAGTTATCTATCTTAAATGCATTAAGTGTTTTTAAGGCCTATCCTGACGAGCAGGCGTGCCCGGCGGACAGCACGGTCGGCGGACAAATTGTGCCGGGCATGCCCGCGAATGTTGTCCACACGGCAGAGTCGATGAATGGGCATGCGTGCCCGACGATGCCAGTAGGTTGTCGAATGCGGTACGACAAACATGGTGCCCAGTACTACTGCGAAGAAAGTATTGTGTAGCATAATTGTTTGCTGTGTGTATAAAGTTCCTGATGTGAACCGTGTTTATAACGAAGTGATAAGTGGGAGGCAAGCCTTGTATGGATCCCCAATGTTAACTTGCGTCTGGCAGCGTCGTAGCTCCTCAAGCCGATGGGCACCGCACGGTGATTTCGTTCAACGGGGGATCGGACAATTCGATGGTTTGCCCATCACATGTGCCCGATGACGGGCATGCCCGCCGATCTGGCCCGCTCGTCTGGACAGGCCTTTTAATGTCCCTAATGAATTCATTTTCAATGCCCTTTTTGGTTATTGTGATGTATGAGGATCGAACATTATGTTGGAGAACTGAAAGAGCTGTGAGGGTCCGAAGGAAGCGAAGGAAAGGAAGGAACTAGGTATAAGGAAGAGATATGAATAAATAAGGAAGAGGAAGAATCGCTGATGATGGTAGCCCAAGGAAGAGAGAGGCGACGATGGTTTCGCTGATACATCATTTTCCTTATCAAGCCAGCAAGGGGAGAGCAAGGACCGACCACCTGCAGAATCGCTGACGTTAGGTATTCAACAGATGAGCGTCCGACGAAGGGGAATGGGGAGACGGAGTAAAGGCAGAGAGAAGCGAGGATAATAGGAGAGAAGAGGAGAAGAAGGAACAACAAGAAATGAAACGAAAGGAAAGACTTGCTGAGACAAACAGAATTGCCAGCAACCAAGGAACGGGTAATCACATCACACCTCACTGATTAACTGTCACACTTAAGATAACCTCTGACCTGTACCCAACACCTGCAGACCAGCTGCACTTGCGAGGGCTGGCTGAGCGTCTGAACGCGGGACAAGAGACATAATCTATCTAGACTTGAGTGCGTGCACACGCAGGCCTGCGTCGCGGTGATCTCTTCCCTGACCACGAGACTAGTGTCTTGTCTTAGTGCAGCGAAGAGTTAACGCGTGGTATTCCTTCAAGGCCTCCTCGGGGGGCGCGAGTGCTCAGGTGGGTTTGCTGAGTTCCACTCTGCGCCCCCTAACCGACGCCCCAACCCCGCCGCTCCGCTTTGCCCCCGGGGCAGGTACAACCGACGTCCTGCAAGATACCTGCCCCTGTGGTTCCGTCTGTCCCCCTCTGGACCCCGGGCATTGCGTGACACACGCGGCGGGGCTACTAAGGATCGCCCTGCATTGCCCCACGGGGCGGGGTGCAACTCTACGGTGCTACGAAAGTCCTGCAACACACCCGCCCCTGTGGCTTTTCTCCTGGGTCCCCCCTGGGACCCCGGGGCATTGCGAGGCACACCAGTGGGGTACTAAGATCGCCCCGCATTGCCCCACGGGGGGGGGTGCAACTCTACGGTGCTAAAGACGTCCTGCAACACACCCGCCCCTGTGGCTTTTCTCCTGGGTCCCCCTTGGGACCCCGGGCATTGCGAGGTACAACGCAGCGGGGTTTATAAGGATCGCCCCGCATTGCCCCACCGGGCGGGGGGCAGCTCTACGGTGCTACGACGTCCTGCAACACACCCGCCCCTGTGGCTTTCTCTTCTGGGGCCCCCCCTGGGACCCCGGGGCATTGCGCGAGACACACGCAGCAGGGTTTTAGGACCCTTTGAGTACCACAGTCCCACCAGGAGGCTACGCGGCAGATGCTGATGTATTAATTTATACAGTGCATGACAGGGCGGGCTATCAAGGGTGCCCCCGGGAGACCTGTAACAAGCCAGGGATCTCGGGGGGACAGGGAGGGTTGTCTCCCGGCAATGCTGTGGCTTTTACCGTCTGGGGATGCAAGCTCTCCGTATCTCCGACGCCAGGGGGCACTGCCCCATTTAATATGAAACGTAAGTACATAGTACATGGAGATATGCCCAACCTGGCACCCAATACAGGTAAAGGGTGCTGGGGATTAGTTGTCATGCCACGTCAGCGACCGTTGGAAGAACCGTAGCGGGTGGGGGTCCGCTAACAGGACTTCACCCCCCGTTGCGCCCCCTCTCCCCCAGACGGGGCGTAACAGGAGCTAAAGACTGAGAAGTAATCACTAATAGAGGTATACACTATACATAATACCACTGGCCTGAAGGTTTTTGTGAGTCTTTGGGTCCAAATGTGATCAATTATTATTGATGCTGATTATTTGTCACATGGGTAGGTTTTTGTTATTACGGGAAAGTAAGAGTAGGAATACAATAAATTCAGTAGCTATTTACATTATTGTATTTTTTGCTTTAGTATATTTATGTTAAAAAAGTCTCCCATTAAGTAACAAACTTAAGCATGTAACACCATTAAGTAACTCGTTGGGCTGAGTACTTTGGGCAGTTGTTCACGGTGGACCCTCCAACTGAGCAGCTTCACACCACTGGGTTACAGGCAGTGGATGCCGATCCTCCCATTGGACGAATCCGCACCCTCTTTTTGACGAAGTCAGAGAGGCTGTAGCAAAGTTGAGGGGTGGAAAGGCACCTGGTGTTTGTAATATCAGTGCCGGACTCCTCAAAGCTGGGGGAGAGGCCATGATCCGGGGGTTGCAATGCTGTCCTGACTGCCGTGTGGTAATCAGGTACCCTTTCCCTCCTGACTGGAAAGGGGCTAGTCGTCCCTATCTAGCAAGGGAAAGGGACCCTCAGGACTGCAAAAATTTACCGCGGTATTACACTGCTCAGTGTGCCGGGCAAGGTGCTTGCCCATCTATTGCTGACACGGATCCGCAGTCATCTGCTGAAGCATCAGAGACCTCAGCGTCTGGGTTCACGCCTGGTAAAGTCAACAACGGACCGTATCCTAGCGCTTCGTGTCCTGGTGGAACGCCGACTGTAATTTTTGACAGGGGATGCTGCAGCCTATGTTGATCTCAAGAAGGCGTTTGACTCAATGCATCGTGAGTCACTCTGGATCTTCTGCGACTTCGCGGATTCCTGCAAGGACTATTGGTTTGATGACTGGTCTGTATTCTGGGACTGAGAGAGCTTTTGAAGTGTGGGGGAGGTGTATCCAGCTTCTTTCATGTTATACAGGAGTGAGGCAAGGGTGCGTCCTTGCCCCATCACTTTTCAACACTTGTATGGACTGGTATTGGGCAAAGTTGTAGATCAAAGTGAATGTGGAGCACCCTCGGCAACACCAAGATCACTGATCTTGTTTTTGCCGATGATGCAGTAAACTTTGCTGAGTCGCTGGTGGTCCTGGTGATGGCTCTTGAGGCCCTGCACGAGGAGGCAAAGCCTTTGGGACTTGAGGTCTCCTGGCTTAAGACCAAGGTCCCAGGTTTTTGGTGGCTTTTCTAGATGAAACAGTACAGTCTGTTCATGCGTGCGGGGGAGGACATTGAGATCTTGGAAAGTTTTACATACCTTGGTAGCGCAGTCCATAAAAGGGCGGAGGGTCACGTCCCAAAAATTCTTACGGCGGATTGGCATAGCCCACGGTGTTATGGCTCGCTCAACAGGAGTATTTGGCGTTTGTCGGTACCTGTGCAGGAGGACAAAGATCCGGATCTTCAAGTCGCTTGTGATCCCTTCTTACTCTACTCTACTCTATATTACTCCGAACGGGTGGAGGATGCAATCGAAGCGGGAGGGGGGGGGGGGCTGGCCGATAGCTCAGAGGAATTGTAAATATGCGCCCCCGGGCTTGTAGGGACGCCGTAGATTGCCTAGGCGGAAATATTACAAATGCTAAATGCATGTCTGGGGCTACATTCAGAGAGGCTAACGGGCCCATGCTTCACGACCTAGCGACATCCATCAGCTGTTTTGGGCAACTTTTGGCATTCTGGGGGGCAGATTTTGACGTACTTAAAGGGCGTTAGCGGCCTTTAAACTTAAAGACTGCCTAAGGGGTGGTGTAGAGGCCGTAATATATATAAAATACTCATAAATTGAGTATATATGATGTTTTCTGACTCAAGAAATGAACAGGGCAAGTGTACAAATGAAATTAGGCCATATTACAATGCCATGCGCTCGTGATGAGTTTGTTATGGGGTGATGAGCCGAGTGGTGAACGGTGGCATCTCACCCCGACTCACCACACCTATAACACCACCACGCACGCCTCCGCGACAGACAAGGTACATATATATTCCTTCTCCTTCCTTTTCCTTCATTCCTTTCTCCTTCTCCTTCTCCTCCCCTCTTCCTCCTCCTAACCTTTTCTTATAGCAGTTGGTAGTAGTTGTAGTAGTAGCAGCAGTAATAGTAGTAGTATAGCAGCAGTAATAAGCCGTGTTTTGTCGTCCAGCATCGTCTGGTAAATTACGAAGACCGTTTTTTCTCGCAATTGAAAACGGATTGGTTTCTGCGACTACACAACAAGCTTGGTAGGGGCCGAAATAATAATCAGCCAAAACATTGCAAACAATATCACAAAGCAGTATAACACACATTTCAGCAAGTGTTATTGGAGTGGTCTTCGTAATCCACGACGGTGCTTGGACGATAAAAACACGGCTTCTTACTGCTGCTACTACTACTACTATTACTGCTGCTGCTACTACTACAACTACTACCAACTGCTATAAGAAAAGGCTAGGAGGAGGAAGAGGAGGAGGAGAAGGAGAAGGAGAAGCTAGGAGGTGGAGGAGGAGGAGGAGAGGAGGAGGAGGAGGAGGAGGAGGAGGAGGAGGAGGAGGAGGAGGAGGGTGGAATTTTGGTGTGGATGATGAAATTGTTTATAAACACAGCTGAGAGCGTGGAAGCCTTGTGATTGGCTGAAACTTTTTGAGAAATACTATGTGATTCGCTGGCGAGGCTGTGACGTCATTGTACTCCCTCAGCCAATCAGCTATCGAAGCCCATAGCGACACCGTAGCGCCACTCCCATATCTCGTACCAGAATCCCCGCGAGCTCCGGTCGTACAAATAGAGGAAGTTAGTTAAGCTAACACCGTGCCCTTTAACTCTCTCTGAATGTCTGCCCTGGACAATAACAGATACATCAACGTATCCACAATCATTTGCCCTATCTAAGTCTGATATGCTCCTCTATCATAATAAGTCAGCTTCCAACTTCACACTTGACATAGGTGATGTTCTCTACTCCCTTGTGGATGTCAAGAAATCCAAACTAAACCCAAAATTTTGACGGCCCCTTCCGGGTCATAGCTAAGGATCATGGAAACAAAGTCAAGTTGCTTAACCTCACAGACTTCACTAAGAAAATATCACATCTGATTCCCTCAAAAATGTTTCCTCGAGTCTTGACTGTGAAGATCCTAATCTCATTCCAGCTGATCCAAACTTCACTACACCAGCAGCTCACTTTCCAACCTCATCTTCTTTCACACATCAGTCTTCTGACCATCCTTTTTTATCGCTCATTATAAAAGTAATAATGACAATAATAATTACAATAATGACGAAGTTGATAATACAATTATGATAATAATATAAATCTTTATTATCATTATTATTATTATTATTATTATTATTATCATTATTATTATCATGATAATAATAATGATAATACTGATAATGATAATAATAATAATGGACAATAATAATAATAATAATAATAATGATAATGATAATAATAATGATGATAATAATAATAGTAATAATAATAACACATAATAATAATAATAATAATAACAATAATAATAATAACAATAATAATAATATTGTTATCATTATCATTATTATTATCAACAATAATGATTATAACATTAATGATAATAAAAAGTGTTACGGTCACATTTATCATTGTGTGGCAACGCCGTCATTACTTCTGGCCCCTGTATCTAGCTAAAACCAATTTTCGCATGAGTGTGTGTGGCTCAACCGTATTGAAGGCGTCTTCTCGTCAGTGAGTGCTTGGACACAGCTTCCTGTACATTCACTCAGCGCTGCGCTGCAACAAAGCCGCTTTTGTATTTCATCATGCTACCATAATATGTTGGTCAATATATCTGCCATACAGGCTGACCATGTCTTTTTTTTTTTTTTTTTAACTCCACAACGCTACATAATTGGTGGCCTCTGTGGTAGCAACAGGAGTCACACCATTACATAATTGGTGGCAAGCGGTGGCTCCACCATAACCAGTGGTGGAAAGAAGGATACGAACCCTCTCCTCATTTAGGCAGTGTGTGTGGGTGGCGGTGGTTCCCGTCTTTCGCTGCGCCACCCTTACCCTTCAAGTACAGTACATACCCGCCCTTGTCCTGTCTTGTGTCTGGCAAGCCACGCTTGCCAGACACAAGCCCTCTGCCTTGCCTCTTCGGTTATTTTCCTGGAGTCTTACAACATCTCCGTTACCAGTTATTTTACTCAACAACTACGAGTGTTACTGGTACTGCTTTTCGGCACTTCTACTATCCCATGTACTTCCGCTCAGCCCACTGTCGGTACTACCCTTGTAAAACTTCTTCACCAGTCTCTTCGGAGGCGAGAGTTCGTGGGTTCACCTTTTGAATTTTTTTTTTTTTTGCTGTCTCGACAGGCTGTCTTCCCCTCTCGAGAGGGATGTTTTGCCTTGCAACACACTTTAACAGCCCATTTTGCTTATGTGATCTGTTGTATTATTTTGCTCATATGAAGCTTGTTCAGCACACTGTTACGCCTCCGTCGCTCGTGTGATCTGTTTCCCATACGTAGCTATCTGTTCATACGAATTGTCGTATAATTTACTTTTCAGCACACTTATTACGCCTCTGTCGTGCGTGTGTTCTGTTTGCAATTATTGTAACTTTTTCAGCACACGCCTCTGTCGCTCGTGTGGTCTGTTTGCAAATGTGTAACTTGTTTCAGCACATTTTATTTTTATTCCCCTGTCGAGACAATGTCGAGGCGATGGATACTTATGTTTTTTATACTATTTATGTGTCTTATCATTATCATTCTTATTTTTGCTGCCACGCCAAAGTTTTTCCTCTGTCATGTGGTATTCATTTGTTACTTTAAAATTAGGTTAGGATATAATGTATTCGTTGCCCATTTGTATGCTTACTTTCTATATCATGTTTGTTGCTGCCTCGTCAGGGAAACGCCTCAGACGAGTGGGATTTTTACATTGCTTAGTTTTATATTTTTATAATATTTACTGTTTTTCGTCGTGGCACTGCGATTTTGCCCGACGACTCAATATTTGATCACATCATTTCAGTCTTGTTACCACCATTGTATATTTTTTGCATGCCCTTTCTCGTCTTTCAAGTGACCTGCTGGTCACTGTGAGGACAAAGTGTGGTGATGGCCGAGCGATGTTAGGCTGGGTTCACACGAGCCACTTTTAGTGGTCAGTGGCCGCCACAAAAAAATGGTCAAAATAGAACACACACATTTTACGGTCACATTTATAATTGTGTGGCAACGCCGTCATTACTTCCGGCCACTGTATCTAGCTGAAACCAGTTTTCGCATAAGTGTTTTTGGGCTCAAGCCTCAACCGTCTTCTCGTCAGTGAATGGGTGAGTGCTTCGATACAGCTCCCTGTGTAGTCCGCGCTGCGCTACGATTAAAGCCACTTTTGTATTTGATCACGAGACCATATTTTAGTCAACTATTTCCCAGACACGCTAGCCATGTCTTTCATTTTCATTCCACACTGCTACACAATAGTAATAGTAATAGTAATGACGACAATAACAATAATATCAATAACAGTAATTGTAATGATAATGATAATTAAAATGATAATACAGATAATAATAATAAAGATAATAATAGCAATGATGATGATAATAATAATGAGGATAACACAAAGGGTTTGCTCGCTTTTTTTATGTATTGGTGTTTATATGTGACGAGGAGCCGCTGAAGGGTCGTGTTTTTTTCACTCTTTACAGGTTGTCAAGAATTCCAGCAAGCTGATAAAAAAAGAACGATGTAATTATCTTAATCAATTGAATATATATTTTGTATTGAGAACTTGAGCTGTATATTCAAGTATCAGTGTGCATGTGTGTGTTATTCACCCATGGTCTTGTCCACGCGAGTTGGCTCGCGATCGGCAGTTTTCACCCTCTCAGTGCGAGCTTGAAGTTCATTATTACCGATCTTTGGGCAATGCTGGGACCTCACACACCACACACACACCCATCCCCTTGCTCAAGAGGACAGTAACCGCTCGAATTTGTCAGTGAAAAATCCCCGGGAGCGCGAGGATTCGAACGGCCTACCCACAGAATGGGAGGCCGTCACGTTATCAACCTTACCATCGCGCGGTGTGTGTGTGTGTGTGTGTGTGTGTGTGTGTGTGTGTGTGTGTGTGTGTGTTTCTATTATTCACCTTGATCACGCGTATGACCCGCGATTGCCACCTATCACCTCGATTTGGAGGCTTAAGCGGGCCTCAAACCTACGAGCTGCTGGATTAAGGGCGAGGATGTTAGTGTATGTGTGTGTGTGTGTATGTGTGTGTGTGTGTGTGTGGGGTGTGTGTGTGTGTGTGTGTGGTGTGTGTGTGTGTGTGTGTTTGTGTGTGTGTTTTGTGTGGGTGGGTGTGTGTGGGGTGGGGTGTGTGCGTGTGTGTGTGTGTGTGTGTGTGTGTGTGTGTGTGTGTGTGTGTGTGTGTGGTGTGTGTGTATTCATCTAGTTGTATTCATCTAGTTGTATTTTACGGGGCCAGAGCAACGCTCGTATGGCCCCGTCTCCATATCAACATTAATGTTTCTCATTCATCTTTAGTGTTGGCCGAAGCCACCACCCCGGGAGGCGGGGCACAAACCCCCGGCTAACACCCGGTACCCATTCACTGCTGGATGGACAGGGTCTCGGGTTTTAAGAAGACCGCCTGTCTGTCTTCGCTCCGCCTGGGATCGAACCCGGGACTTCTCGGTTGTGAGCCGAGCGTGCTAACCCTTACACTACGGAGTGTGTGTGTGTGTGTGTGTGTGTGGTGTGTGTGTGTGTGTGTGTGTGTGTGTGTGTGTGTGTGTGTGTGTGTGTGTGCATTAAGTGAATTAAGGATATAATAGAAAAAAAGGGGAAGAATTACGACAGTCTGTTCAAACTGATCATAAGATTTTGCGTCTGAATAGAAAAATCTGTTAAAATATCTTTACAGCGATGGGAGATTGATTTGGCTCCACTCATGGTCGCTCAAAGAGCTATTGTGAAATGTTATCCATGCTCACTTTTCCTTTAACATTAATATTCTTAGCTGATGAATGTAGGGGAAGGTGGGGCAAAATACCACCCTTAAAGTAATCGTCCAGACCCATTTTGTCTTTGCATAATTATGTTGAATGTTCATTCAAAATACCTAATCCAAAAAATTATTAATTTACACGCCTTATTTCCGTAAAAAACATGACTTTTGTAAAAAGCGCGGGAAAAACATCAGCCCCGTTCCAGCCGTTTGGCGCGAAACTTGCTGATGACGTCACTGAGAGCCGACAACTGCATCACACAGCCTGCCTCTCCCCCGACGCGCACACCTTCTTCACACATTTTTCTTGGCCGTATTGGTCGGAAACGGGTTTCTAAGCTCTCTGGAAAGGCACAGCCTTCTTGCTGCACCCATAAAGGATTCCCCCCCCCCCCCCGTTCCCAGGCCCGCTGTCATCGTGGGGGTGCTTCGAGCCCGGGGATTGGGGCCTGACGACCGAGGGACGACCTCCTGGTTGCTCCCTTGGCTTCGGGCCTCTGTCCTCGGTCTGACGAATTTTGCTTGGCCTTTCCTGTCTTCCTCCTTTTTCCCCTTTCCCTTTCCCCCTATCTCTCCTCTTGTATCTCCTCCCATCCCCTTTCCCCTAAGGTTTGGGTGA
>JACEEZ010009859.1:55000-57497 GCA_016584305.1 Chionoecetes opilio | reverse complement strand
CTCTGATATTCCCCTTCGCTTTCTGATCACCTATCCTACTCCGCTACGTTACACTTTATCATCCTTGAATCCTACTTAACACTGCCTCATCACATTTCTGTCAGCTAATCTACATCCTCAAAAATCTGCGAATCATCATCTTACTCAACATACATGAAATATTTCCTGTATACATATCGTCGAGTTCACGCGCAGCATAGCGTATGGCCCCATCTTTACCTTACCGTTATCATCAACATCCTTTCCTCCGGCAAGGAAGTTATATGATCGGTTAGGTTTGGTTGTGTTTGTTTGTCTGTTTGTTAACAGGATTACGTAAAATATTACAAACATATTTGCATGAAAATATCACCAGAGTTGGGGCTTGGCTTTATTTAGAAGTCTCTAAGTTACGAGTTGGTCTAGATCCGGATTTGGATCCATTAATTTTTTGAAGGATATCCTGGTAACCTGCTTGGCGTTTGCCGCCTTCAAGGCGAGGCCTAACATAACCGCTATTTCAATACCCGTTTCCGAGGTTTTAAAGGCCGTGCTGATACGAGAGAAAGATACACTGATTGAAGAACTTTGTTAGGTAAAAAAAACCACTTATATTATTTTATGTTATAACTAGCCGCAAAGCCGCCCTCCGGGCGGCCTTTTTGGCTAGCTCCTGTGGAGGGCTATTGGTGGGCCTTCGGCCCACCACCTGTGTTTGGTGGGCCTTCGGCCCACCAAACACAGACTCTCCAGATAGCCCCTTCTAGCTTTCCTGAAATCATGGATGTAGAAATGTATGTATTAACGCCAACCCATTCACATCACCCCCAACCCATTCATTCACCCATTACCCATCACCCCCCACCCATTCACTCACCCATTAGGGCTATTGGTGGGCCCTCGGCCCACCACCTGTGTTTGGTGGGCCTTGGGCCCACCAAACACAGACTCTCCAGATAGCCCCTTCTAACTTTCCTGAAATCATGGATGTAGAAATGTATGTATTCCCCCCACCCATTCACTCACCCATTACCCATCACCCCCCACCCATTCACTCACCCATTACCCATCACCACACACCCATTCACTCACCCATTACCCATCACCCCCCATCTATTCCCTCACCCATCACCCACCACCCCCAACCCATCACCCCCCACCCATTCACTCACCCATCACCCCACACCCATTACCCATCACCCCACCCATTCACTCACCCATTACCCATCACCCTACATCAAAGTTTCCTCAATTCTCGCAACCCACATTTTTTTGTCACAATTCTCGCTAATAGGCTGCTAAATAAAAAAAAGTGATCGGATCATCTCATAAGTGGGCTTAAAACCTTCCCCTGGTCAAGCTGGTTCCAAAACTGTGACATATGATGGGATTCCGCCACGGGGGGCGGCACCTATCGCGGACAGACAAGACAGACAGACAGACAGACAGACAGACACACTTTCGCTCATATTATTATAGACAGGCGGAATATTTTCAGCCTTGGCGGAGGTATGCAGTTTCAGACTGCTCGTGTTTAGGGATTTGTAAGGGGATTAACTGGGGGTGTAGGATGGAGGGGAAGGAGTGGTCCGAGGTCAGTGCGGTGACAGCTGGTAGTGAGGTCGGAGCGGATGAGGATTATACATTATTTGTAAGGAAATTAATTGCAGGACAGAAAAAGAATATTCCTTATAGGGCGATAAGATCAAGGAAGACTGGCCCGAAATGGATGACCATGAGTTTAAAACACAACATTGGAGTTAAAAGAAACATGTACTTAAGGTTCAAGGCTGGACAGGTGAGCAAAGAACAGTATAACGTGATGGCGAGGACAGTGAAGAGATTAAGACGACGAGTAGCAAAGAACAATTATGAGATTAAAATCGCTGGACAGGCAAAAAACGACCCTAAGGGATTCTATCAGGTATATAAAACAAAGACAAGGGCATTAGTGGGGCCGTTAAGATTAGAGCAGGGTGAGGTCTTAAATACGGATGAGGAAATGTGTAAAATTTTAATGATTATTTATTAAGTGTTTTTACTCAGGAGGATACACAGACGATACCTAAAAGTGAACAGATGTTTAAAGGAAACGATGAAGAGAAACTCAAAGATATTGTGATAACTAGGGAAATGGTAGAAGAGGGTATAGATAAAATTAAGAATTATAAGTCGCCAGGACCAGATAAAGTTTATCCCAGAGTATTAAAAGAATGCAAAGAGGTTGTTAGTGAGTCGTTAGTGCACATTTTTAGGAAATCGGTTGATATAGGCGATGTGCCGTTAATGTGGAGGAAAGGAAATGTAGTCCCCATATTTTAGAAGGAAGACAGAGGACTAAAGTCAAATTATCGACCCGTTAGTCTAACGTCAGTGGTAGGTAAATTATTGAAATATATTATTGCAAAAACCATTAGAGAGCATTTATAAAAAGATATAGTTTGGTCAATGATTCACAACATGGATTCACCAAGGGTAGGTCATGTCACACCAATTTATTGAGTTTCTATACTATATA
>JACEEZ010009859.1:0-50000 GCA_016584305.1 Chionoecetes opilio | reverse complement strand
CATCGCCGAGGGGTGCGCCCCTCGCCCACCCTACACGCCACTCCGGGGTACCCCGCGCGAGTCCCCCCTGCAGGCTCCTTTCCTACCAAACAGCTCTCGACAAGAAACTCAACTTTCCCCGCCACGAGCCTGTGGGCACCCCCTTGGGCCCCTCCACGCCAGATGCTCTTAGAGATAAACTGATAGGAAAGATCGGGTTTAGGGAGCGTGCCACATGCCCCTATAGCGAAGGTGGCGTGACGGACTATAGGTAAAAGGCCCCGATTTAGGGCTCACGGGCAACGCTGATTGAAAGTAATCCCCCAGGATAACATAATTATCCCCCTGATTTTGCGAAGACCTTTTTTACCAAAGGGGCGATTAGTTCTTCCCTTATTTTTCCCGAGCATCGTCGTGGGGAGACGTTCGTTCTGTCGCTTTCTGACTTCGATATTCCCCCAATTGTCTAAGAGGATTCACAGTACTTAAAACATGCGGACTCCCCAAAAACAAGCAACAAGAGCGCACTTTAGATATTTAGAAACAAAAAAGTGACAAGATTCAGTGTTCCAAGTAACGTAAAGAGTTAAAAAGAAGCTTTGGGGTTTTACTCAAAAGGAAGTTGACGGTTTTAAACAGAGGTGAAACAGCTTAAACAAGAGAAGAATGAACCCAAGGGAGAATAATAAGTTTGAGACAATCTCAATCAAAAAGTGATTTGATCAAAAATGGAGGACAAGTGAGTATCAGGAAGACTACAGTCGCCCAAATAATCGCAAATTCATGGAATTCAAGAACATCAAGAAGAAACATGGGAGCAAACAGCTGTTCATATTGCTAAACTACTGGAAGACAAACTACAGTTACCGAACCTTGAAGTGGAACGAGCTCACCGAGTGGGACAACGAAACGAACATCGGCATCGACCCATTATTGCTCGTTTCACAAGGTTCTGTGATCGAGAGGCTGTTCTACGAAATGCCGCGAAGCTTCGAGGTACCAGAATTTTCATTAATGAAGATCTGTGTGTAGCCTCTCAAAATATAAGAAAGGAAAAATTACCTTTGCTTAAACAAGCGCGAAGTGAAGGTAAAATTGCATACTTTAGGCACACCAGGCTCGTCATAAAGGAGAAACAAGGTGCGCACAGCAGACCAGTCCGAAGCATTGATGACGCGGCTGCAGAGAGTGGAGTGGTTCGCGACGCCGGTGCTGGTGGTCCACTTCACCCTGGTGAATCACTTGGTGCTGTTGCTGCTGTGGGTGCGAGGGACGCCGCCAGTCTCGCTGTTCCTGCTTCAGGTGTGGGTGCATCTGAAGCTGGTAAGGTGGTCGCTGGTGGTAAGGATACCCTTGCTGTTGGATCGAGTGTTGCTGCTGCCGTCGATGAAGCCTGTGGATCTACAAGAGCTGGAGAGGTTGAGGTAGTGACCCCACATTCTCCGTCTCAGCCACAAGTAATTAAGCGGCAAACATGAAGACAAGATCACAAAAGCACTAAGGGGTAAATAGTAGGATTGTAATTATATATATATTATATATATATATTTATCTTTATTTATATTTTTGTAAATAATGAATTCGTACATATTTCCATTTTCTCATTGGGTAATGAAGATTTTGTGTGAACTTCTTAATGAGAATTATCAACATCGGTTTCCATTAAATGTAATTAATAATTTAACGTATAAACCCTTTAGGGAAAGCAGATATCTAAACTCCGTTGACAATTACCTTACAAGTAGTGTTTTGAAAGAACCTGAATGTAATTATTACTTTTGTGAAGACTTGAATGAGAGATTAGACCCATGTAAGGGACTAAAAATATTATCTTATAACATTAGCAGTGTTCCTCTTCACTTTGAAACTTTTCAAGACCAGTGCCTTAATACTATTAATGTTAAGTTTGATATAATAGGCCTATGTGAGACTCGTTTAAATGATAACATATCTTCATTATATACATTTAACCCATATAATGCTTTCTATAAGAACAAATGCACGAGTGGCGGTGGGTTAGCAATTTACCTGCATAGAAGACATCAAGGTAAGATTCAGCAAAACATTTCCTTGCAGCTGCCACATATTGAGTCTTTATTTCTAGAAGTTAAAGGATTATGTGATTTTTTTATTGGAATAATTTATAGACCACCCAATGCCAGTTTTGCAGAGTTTCTGAAGTCTATTGGTGATATAATTGATTATATAGCATCTAAACAAAATATGCCATGTTATATAATGGGCGATTTTAATCTAAATCTTCTTAAATTTGATATAAACAATGTATGTGAATTTACTAACTTGTTCTATTCATACTCGTTTTTCCCAACCATAACCAAACCCACAAGAGTGACAAGAACATCATCTTCTATTATTGACCATATATGGACTAACAACCTACAAAACTACCAGTTAAGTGGTGTAATTTATTCATTAATAAGCGATCATTTTCCAGTATTTAGCTCATTTGCCACTCCTAACCTTAATACTCAAGACTGTCAAACAACAATTAAAAAGAGAACTTATAGTAACGATTCAGTCAATAAATTTCAATTAGAATTGTCAAATTATAGGTGGGAATCTGATATTATAGGTCAAGATGTCAATGTAGATTTTGATATTTATATGAAAAATTTCTTACTACTGTATGATAAAAAATTTCCAATCAAAGAATATAGGATCAAAGATAAAAATTCCAATAAACCATACATTACTGCAGCAATCAAAAACTCTATTAGACAAAGAAATAGGCTTCAGAAACTTTATGCAAGGTGGCCCTTAACATACGAGTCTACATTTAAGAAATATCGAAATATGTTAACATCTGTGATAAGAACAGCGAAAGAAAACTATTATAAATCATCATTGAGAGAAGGATCAGGGAATGCAAAAAAAATATGGAAAATTATAAATGATTTAATAGGGAAAAATTGCAAAATTAGTCAAGACTTCATTTCTGTCACAAGGAAAATCTATTTCGGATAGCTTTCTAATAGCTAATGAATTTAATGAATATTTCTGCAACGTTGCTAACAATTTAGCACAGTGTTTAGAGGAAACTCCTATATTGTTTGATAGTTTTTTACCCCAACCTACCTTGTTTTCATTTTATTTTCGGCCTACAACACGCCATGAAATCAATAGTGTAATTTCTAATCTTAAGGTTACAGCCCCAGGTCATGATGATGTGAACATGAAAGTAATCAAAGCCTGCAAAGAAGAAATATCTCCATTTCTAGAATATATAATAAACAAATCATTTACAGAAGGATGCTTCCAGACATTCTGAAGACTGCAAGAGTAGTTCCAGTTATAAAAAAGGTGAAAGTTCAATTTTTTCAAATTACAGACCTATTTCAGTTCTTCCCGCCATAAGTAAAGTCTTTGAAAAGATTATTGCAAATAGATTAATGAATTATTTAACAGAAAACTTACTTCTAACAGATAATCAATATGGGTTTCGACCTAAATATTCGATAGAACTCGCAGTACACCACCTTTGCCAAAACATATATAATGCAATAGATAGTAAAATGTATCAATTAACTATTTTTTGTGATTTATCTAAAGCTTTTGATACTATTAATCACTCCATTTATTAAAGAAACTAATGATTTACGGTATTCGTGGACCAGTCTTCAGATGGTTTGAAAGTTATCTCAGCGGCAGGAACCAGTATACAGTCTTTAATAGTAGTGCATCGCCGTACAAAAGTCTTACTTGTGGTGTGCCACAAGGATCTGTCCTAGGACCATTATTATTTTTAATTTACATCAATGACATAACTCTATGTACCAAAAATCTTAAATTTTTACTGATGACACTACCATTTTTCTACAGGGAAGGGATTTAAATGATATAAGAAATACAATGAACACTGAATTGGTACATGTTGCTGATTGGTTAAAATGTAACAAGCTAACATTAAATATCAATAAACTCACTGTATGCTGTCACATTCACACATGACACACACACAATGCAACAATATCAAAATTGATAATCTCATTATTAAAGAGGTACAAGAAGCTAAATTCCTTGGAGTTGTTATTGATAGCAAGCTAAGATGGAAAACACACATAGAGAATGTAATGAATAATATTTCAAAAATAATAGGTGTAATATATAGAATACGAAACCATTGTAATATTGAAGGTTTAAGACATATTTATTTATCATTAGCATATCCATATTTATTGTACTGTTCAGCTATCTGGGGTGGGGCATATAAAACATATATTGATCAACTATTTGTAAATCAGAAAAAATTAGTTCGCATAATGTCCTCTAGTAATCGGTATGACCACACAAGCCCAATCTTTCGTGAGTTGAAACTTCTAAAATTACATGATATTATAGACTATCAGACTATAACTTTTGTTTATAAGGCGTTGAATACATACAAAATTGACAGTGGTTTTCAGACCACAACGCATAGAATACAAACCAGACGAACCAATAATCTCAAACTTCCATTGTGTAGAACTTCCCATGCTCAACAAAGTGTTCTCACTCGGGGAACTAAACTGTGGAACAAACTTCCAGATGATGTAAGGAATAAAGAATTAAATCCATTTAAACTGCAAATAAAAGAAAAGTTGAAAAGTAACTTAAAATTAATTTATTATTATTATAATTGTGATTTGTATAATTAATGTGATAATTATCATTGATCTCTTTATCAGTACTATTATGTATGTGTACTGTTATGGTATGAATGCTTGTTTGTGTATATTCTTTAATATACTTATTAAATTTATTTAATTTAATTGATAAAATTAAGTAGTATATTCAGTAGGGAATATATTTTTTTTTATTTAATTTAGTTTTTCATATGTAAATTAGCATTAGGCCGTCCTACACGCTACATCTGCTGACCTCTTATTTTAGCATAAAGTCCATAAAAGAGTTACGACTCAATGGACAAAGGCTTTGACATTTTCTCTACATGTATAATAACTTGTATAATATTAAGGCCAATAAAAAAAAATATCAATCAATCAATCAATCTTCAAGTCGCTATTTAGTGTCCATGTCTCAAAACCATAGAGTAAGACAGGGATCACAAGCGACTTGAAGATCCGGATCTTTGTCTTCCTGCACAGCTACTGACAACGCCAAATACTTCTGCTGAGCGAGTCCATAACACCGTGGGCTATGCCAATCCGCCGTAAGACTTCTTTACGTGACCCGCCGTCATTATGGACTGCGCTACCAAGGTATGTAAAACTTTCCAAGATCTCAATGTCCTCGCCGCACGCATGAACAGACTGTACTGTTTCATCTAGTAAGCCTCCAAACACCTGGACCTTGGTCTTAAGCCAGGGTACCTCAAGTCCCAAAGGCTTTGCCTCCTCGTGCAGCGCCTCGAGAGCCATCACCAGGACCTCCAGCGACTCACCAAAGATTACTGCATCATCGGCAAAGCAGGATCAGTGATCTTGGTGTTGCCAAGGGATGCTCCACAATTACTTTGATCTACAACTTTGCCCAATACCCAGTCCATACAAGTGTTGAAAAGTGATGGGGCAAGAACGCACCCTTGCCTCACTCCTTTATTCACAGGAAAGAAGCTGGATACACCTCACACTTCACAGCATTCACAGCACTCTCAGTCCCAGAATACAGACCAGTCATCAAACCGATAGTCCTTGCAGGAATCCCGCGAAGTCACAGAAGATCCCAGAGTGACTCACGATGCACTGAGTCAAACGCCTTCTTGAGATCAACATAGGCTGCAAGCATCCCGTGTCGAAACTCACGTCGGCGTTCCACCAGGACACTAAGCGCTAGGATACGGTCCATTGTTGACTTACCAGACGTGAACCCAGACTGCTGAGGTCTCTGATGCTTCCTTCAGCAGATGACTGCGGATCCGTGTCAGCAATAGATGGGCAAGCACTTTGCCTGTCACGCTGAGCAGTGTAATACCGCGGTAATTGTTGCAGTCCTGACGGTCCCCTTTCCCTTTCCAGATAGGGACGACCAGTCCCCTTTTCTAGTCAGGAGGAATGGTACCTGATTGCCACACGGCAGTCAGGACAGCATGTAACCCAAGGATCATGGCCTCGCCCCCAGTTTTGAGGAGCTCCGCACTGATATTACAAACACCAGCTGCCTTTCCACCCCTCAACTTTGCTACAGCCTCTCTGACTTCGTCAAGAGAGGGTGCGGTTTTGTGAATGGGAGGATCGGCATCCACTGCCTGTAACCCAGTGGTGTGAAGCTGCTCAATTGGAGGGTCCACCGTGAACAACTGCCCAAAGTACTCAGCTCAACGAGCCATCTGCCCATCCATGTCCAACACGAGGCGCCCATCTGCTGTTCGAATAGCAGTCGCCCGAGATGGATACTTGAAACTGAGCTTCTTCCGGGGTCGGTAGGCGGGTCGGAGGTCATTAACGTTCAAATGACCCTCGACATCCTCAGCGAGACTCCTGACATACCTCTCCTTGTCTCTCCCCAGGAGGGTTCTATTCCGGCGTGACAGAGCCCTGTGCTGGTCCTGGTTCCCAGCCAGCCTAGCAGCGCGACTCTCCTCTATTTTCTCCAGCGTCTCCGTCGAGACAAAACCACGTATTGACCTCGGGCGCTCTCCAATACACTCCTTGGCAGCCTGTAGAGCTTCACGTTTGAAGGTATCCCACAGTTCTACAGGGTCCTCGAGGGCACCGAGCACATCAAACCGATTTGAGACTGCCACTGCATACTAATGGGCACAAGTCAAGTCCTTCAGTTTCTCAAGATGAAACACAATATGGTTACCTCTTGAGATTCTTCTGGACTTGGCATGAAGCTTAAGTGTAGCAACAATAAGTCTGTGATCTGTTCCAAAGAACTCAGCACTCCGGTAAACCCTGCAGTTCAGTCGAGGATCCTCCAACGAGTACTAACGAGGACGTGGTCGATCTCCTTAGCTACCCCTCCGGTATTACTATACCATGTCCAGCGGTGCAGCTCTGGTCTCTGATACCAAGAGCCTGCAATTCATAACCTTCTGGACCTTGCAAAATTCAGAAGCAGAGAACTGTTTATGATTCTGGTACCGGAGCCATGGGGACCAACACATAACTCGTAGCCATCTCTCACAGTGCCAGCAGTAGCATTGAAGTCGCCCAAGACAATCTTTTGTGTCCCGAGGAGGACACTGGTCTAATATATAGTCGAGTTTGGCGTAGAACATCTCCTTCTCTTCCGTTTTACGCACCTCGGTAGGAGCGTACACTGCAACAAAAGACATGAAACCCAGAGTGTGTTTCATCCTCACCCGCATTATACGCTCATCAACCGGAGTAACCTCAACAACTGACGGCTGCAGTTTGTTGGAGATGCCTATAGCTACTCCCCGGAAATGGTCGCCATTCAGTGGCGGATTTAGGGGGGGACCGAGTAGCCCCGGGCCTAGGCCCCGCGCCTGTGAGGGCCCCGTGTACTGTCTCCAATTTCTCCTGACCGGCCCTCGTATCATCGTATGTTCCAATTACTTATATTCGCATCCTCCTCCTATATCCTTTTGACCTCGACCGACAAGGCAGCTACATGTCCGTGTCAGGTTCCTTATCTTTCCTTCTCCCTAGTGTAATGTAAGGTGACACGCAAAGGCGCCACGCGCTGATCCTTAAACCGCATCTATTTCCCTCATCTTCCTACTCAGTCATTCAACTGTCATTGGCTACAACTTTTCCTCCTCCCATTTATATTTAAGTGATTGGCTATAGAAATTTCAACTCCTCCTTCCTTTCATCTCATTTGTTACTCTGTGTCCTCTTTTCTAAAAGTCACGCCCCCATGACCGGGGTTTTGATCGTGATCCACAGACCTCAGGAGAATGAGTCAGGATCTAATTGTACTCGACACTGGTCATACCAGTGTCCTCTGTACATGTTTGTATACATCTTATTTCAATATACTACTTAAAAGGAAGTGACGTGTTACGTGTATACCTGGACCCTATATAATATTATATAGAGAGAGTGAGTGAAGAACAATTCGACATTATCTTCAAGTTCCTGAGCGGGCTCACCATCACTACAAACATACTTCTGCATCCAGAACAACGAACGGTACGACGTGTACTAAGAATCACGGTGCTACTTTAGTATGCGTTCTAACGCAGTAGCGCAGTCTACAGTGGTGTGGGGTGTGATCTACCCCTACACTGGTCCACAGGTCCCCTACCCCTGCATCTGAAGGGATTAGTTACTGGTCCACAGGTCATAGGTCAGGTAGGTAACAGCGAATCGATGGGCCTTAGAGGCGAATTTTGGTGAGGAAGCCGCAAGAAGCCGGCTTCTGGCAGCTTGCGTTTTCTGTTAACTCGAGGCACTTTTAAGAAGCCGGCTTCTTACGGTTTGCCCAGCTGGGCCAAACCGTAAGAAGCCGGAGGAAGCGAGTCCTGGGCCTCGCTTCTCACGGCTTCATACGTCACGATACGTGACGTCAGAGATGAACAACAAATGGCGTTGTTGCGCGAAATCTTATCAGTGCGAAATCCTGTAGACCCCTCCATTCATCTATCTTATTTCACTAATTTTACAGGTTAACTGCTGCCCCGATACACGTTACAGGCAACATAAGAGTCACTAGCTTCCCATGAGAACACTTACAAGTAATAATAATTGATAAAATAATACATGATAAAAACCATACCCCTGTTCCCACAGCCTGACTGTTTTTGACGTGTATATTCTAAGCTTTTGAGTAACTATTATTACTTGAAAGTGTTCTCATGGGAAGCTAGTAGTAAATCGAGTTGCCTGTAACATGTATCAGGGGCAGCAGTTAACCTGTAAAACCAGTGAAATAAGAGCGATGAATGGAGGGGGTTACAGGATTTCGCGCCTTGACAATTTTTCGCACACACGGGCCAGACGGGAGCTTGTAACAGAGTGAATATCGTCGTAGAAATAATGTAATTACAGATAACAAGACACAAGTAAACACATAGATGTACATTCAAAAGCATGGACTTACCTTAAGATCACGTCTAAGAATATACAAGGTTAATGATGACATGACAGGACAACTTTTAAACTGGTGAAGAAGATCATGCTATCAGCCTGACGAGAGGGCCCAGCTGTGACGTAGTAGTTTTTGCAGAATTTCGTTGATGATATGGCACAAATTAGCATAAGCCCGTTTTGCACGGGCTTAACTTTCGGACTTTCACTAATAGAGCTAAAATGGGATGACATGACGAGGGGGAGAAAGTCAAGTCTGGTGAAATAACTAAGCGAGTCTTTTAACCATAACACCAGACGTTGTTTTTCTAATTTTACTAATTGTGCTATCAAAAGCAGACCGAAAAAGGTTTCGCTGATTTCATTATGCTCCAATTTGGGTTCTTAGAGATCTCTCACACTTGTTGAGAACGTGAAAATGTTGTAACTAGCTAACAGGGACGAGAAATCTGGTATACGAGAGTGGTACCATAAACCTTTAAGCTTCGCCATCATCCACTTAGAATATGGCCACCACAAAACATTGCAAGATATCTAAGTATGCATGACATTACTGTTGATGGACATGAAAGAATTCAATGGGTAGGTAGAGCAGCTGATAGGTATATATTGTGGAAATGACTAGCATTTTGCGTTTAATTCAGTATTAAACGAGTCTTATGAGAGAATATGTGGTTGAATATGAGTTGAAGATGACAATTCGTCATTGTGTGCACATTCACTTTTTTTGGCATTAAATCAATCAATCAATCGTCATTGTGTGGTTGTTTTGTTTACAGCTATCAGCTGTGATCGCCGAGCGGGCGAGCCCCGACGAAGAATTGCAACCCCCGAGAAGTTGGCAACTGTCAGCCGTTCTGGCGTTCGTTATTTTCATGTGGAACGGCGTTGCAGAAATACTCAGATTCCCATCATTCAGCGGGAATGTGAAGCCGGTTCAGTGATTCACTCTGATGAATGGTCTGCATATGAAATCTTAAATACTCTGGGTTAGTACAATGAATCACCAAGAAAATTACGTGGATCCAGTAACAGGAGCAAACACTCAAGGGCCAGTCAAGGCATAGAACGATCGTGGTTGGATGCCAAAACACGTATTTTAAAGAACATGAAAGGTGTTAGCAAGGAACTGTTTCGGTCACACCTTAATCATTTTTTCTGGCAAGTGCTCAGAAAAGATACACCTGATTTGTTTATAGCATTTTTAACGATATTCGTAATTTATACCGCTAATTGTTTATGCATGATCAAAGACTACTCTATACTGGACTTGCTACTCATTTTGGGCTATTTCCAGTGGAGGCCAGTTTTGCGATTCCTGCCATTTTCGAACATCACTCCCTTTTCCCTTCCTATGGTTTATCAGTATATCTGATATACCGTTATCTTCGTAAATGTTTGTTCTATAATATTATCAAATAAAAACAGTAAAATGCAATAAAGAAATGCCATTATGAGAGAGTTAAGAAATATGCATGAACTTATTAATATTCACTTGAACTCATCACCATTTAATATTTTGCGAAAAAACATTTTAGATGCTAGCGATAGAAAGAAGCGGATTTTCATTAGCTTTCCATTGCTATATTTCGTTTTCTGATAAATGAATCATAACCATGCATAAATTAGCGTTAACTGAAAAAATAACATCATCTATCGGGATAATTACCAGATGGATGATGTTATTTATTTAGTTAACGCTAATTTATGCATGGTTCTAATTCATTTATCAGAAAATGAAATATAGCAATGGAAAGCTAATTAAATTCCGCTTCTATTGATATGTTGCATGTAAAAAGTCTTCACGCAAAATATCAAATTGCGATGAGTTTAAGTGAATATAAGTTCATGTATATTTCTTGAGAGTCTCATAATGGAATTTCTTTAGTGTATTTTACAGTTTTTTATTTGATAATATTATAGAACAAACATTCACGAAGATAACTGTGTATCATTTATACTGATATGCCATAGTCTACTGTATTCATGGAACACTTTTTTACTTGCCGATGCGATTGATGATGTTATTTTTTTAGTTAACGCTAATTTAGGCATGGTGGTAATTCATTTATCAGAAAACGAAATATATCAATGGAAAGCTAATGAAAATCCGCTTCTTTCTATCGCTAGCATCTAAAATGTTTTCTCGCAAAATATTAAATGGCGAAGAGTTTAGGTATATATTGAGATCATGCATATTTCTTCACTCTCTCATAATGGCATTTCTTTAGTGTATTTTACAGTTTTTTATTTGATAATATTATAGAACAAACAGTTACGAAGATAACGGTATATCATATATACTGATAAACCTTAGGAAGGGAAATAGGGGTGATGTTCTAAAATGGCAGGAATCGCAAAACTGGCCTCCACTGGTCATGGGCGGGTTGGCGCGGGGCACGAGTAGCAAGTCCAGTATAGAGTAGTCTTTGGCATGATATACTATTGTATTAAAATTAGCAATGTGATGTTATTGTTCATTAATAAATTGATTGATAAATTTTAAAAAAGGTTGTTCTCCGATGGAAATAATCCATTAAACCAACAGTATAGCGTGTTAAGGCGGTAGACCTCATACTAAAGTAGACGCAGCCGGTAGACCGCATACTAAGGTAGAAACAGAACGGTAGAACGCATACTAAAGTAGCACCGAATCACGGTACTCGTATACCCACGCCCTCACATATAATGTACAACTGATTAGTGATAATTAATAATTATTGATGTTTTTTCTTTTTTTCTTTATCAGGATAAGGCAGTGAGGCACAAAGGAGAAATCAATAAGTCGTGATCGTGATCATGGGAGGAAGTATAAAGCTGGCTCTGTTAAACGACAAGAAAAGACAGACGAAAAGGAAAGAGTAAGAAAACTACCAAAAATAACTCAATGGGTGAAATATCCAACAGTATATGAATCTGCAAAATCAACAAACTCACACTGAATCTAGTCCTAGCTTGAACAAACCAAGTACAAGTGTAACTGCTGATGTGGTAGATACGAAGCCTGAGACTGAATGTACAACAGTAGAGACACCAATTACGCCTGCAACAACTGGAGAAGCCACAACTAGTACTGAACCTAGTGTAGTTAGCGCAATTGAACCCGAACACAGTGAGGAGACACAAGAGGAAGTTAAAGTTATGAATACCGATACTGAACAAGGATTTGAAAATGATCTTGGATTATGGCCTAAGATAATTCCTGCAAATGCGTTTGACTATTGGATGAAAAAGGGAAGCGCAGAATGTCGACATGTGATGGTGACTTCAAAGAGTCAGCTGTGACAAAACCCGTCAAAACAGAACTCGTCATTGTACAAAGACATTATTCACTCGAACTCAATTATCTGGCCAATTAATTAATCTTATATGGCTCTGTTACTCTAAAACAACTGGTCAAGTGTATTGTTTTCCTTGCAAGCTTATGCCAAAGGTGGAAAGCTCAATTCACAACTGGCTTTAATGGTTGGAAGAACGCTAGGTACTGTATGCCATAGAATCTCACAGTAGGTCAGATCAGCACAGGAATACTATGGTCGAAATGATAAATCGAAAGACTACGGGTGCTCGTATTGACTCTAATCTTGTACAGCAATATGAAAGTGAATGTGAGTACTGGCAAGCAGTATTGAGGAGGTGTGTAGATGTTTTAAAGCTACTTTGCGAACGCGGGTTAGCTATTCGGGGTAAAGATGAAGTAATTGGATCAGTACACAATAGAAACTATCTTGAGATTCTAGAGCTGCTGAGCACATACGACAATTTCTTGGCAGCACATATCAAGAAACACGCAAACAAAGGTAGTGGTCATACTTCCTACTTGTCCCATGTCATTTCTGAGGAAATCATTAGAATGATTGCAGTGTGGAAATTATCCACCAACCACCCGCTTAATAATTGGTAGAGTGGTGATTTGTTTCCCCCCCCCCCCTAGTGAGGGAGGTATTGTCCGCTCATCATAGGGGGTGCGTAGGGATGTATATATATATAATGGTAATGGTAATGGGTATTATTTAAGGTAATTTTTAAGTAAATGATAATTACTGGGCTATTATAAATTAACTTTCCCAGCGGTATTAACCATTTACACCTTAAATAATTAGCACCTTGGTTTGAACCGCGGACATTGGCTGCCGCCCATTAGATTCTCGCCACCGACGATTTGACACGTGTAGGTGGGATTTGTGCAGCTGGTCGCCGCCGCTGGATCAGATTTTAGTACACTCCAGACCCTTGAGAAAACAACATCTCTTATTAAATATATACGTACTTGTATATATAAGTACACTTCCAGCCTCTATCGACTTAACATCTCTTATTAAATATATACGTGCTGGTATATATATGTACACTTCCAGCCCTCACGGGATTAACATCTCTTCTCTGATTATAATGAAGAGATTTGTACACATGTTCATTTTGTACATATACTGTAAGTGTTAAATCAAAGGACGTGTTAAATACGACACACTGATTATCCGCCGCGTCAAGATAACTGGGTTATGAAAACCTCCTGACGCCCATATCAATGCACACCGCCTCCAGCCCTCAGCCTCTGTCCGTCACGGGCGGCCTCGATCACGGGGATCACATTCGGATCACAAGACAGGCAGTATTGATTAAAAGCCTACAGCGATTTCAACCCACTATCCACCGATAACTATCCTAGTTAGTTGACTAGTTGGGGTATTGTGTCGGGATGAGATAGACGATGTGACATAAATTCCCACAGGCAGAAAAGGTTATGTCCTCAATAACAGATCAAGTAAAAACAGCAAAGTACTTCTCAATTTCTGTTGACTCCACACCTGATATTTCACACATGGATCAACTTACTTTTACAATCCGCTATGTACTGCCTATTACAGTACTACAGGTCCAGTTGAAAGGTAGTTTGTAGTTTATCCCCATGCTAAGCCACACTGGCAGAGATATTGCTACAACTGTTCTTGATATTTTTTAAAGAGAAGAACATTCCAGTTATCGACTGCCGAGGACAGTCCTATGACAATGCCAGCAGCATGTCATGTAAATATCAGGGGACTCAACAGATTATCAAGAATGAGTGCAGTGAAGCTGAGTACATACCATGTTATGGCTCATTCCTTAAACTTGGTGGTAAGTGTGCTGCAGAAAGCTGTCCTACTGCAGTGTCATTGTTTGCTCTGATACAAAATATGTACACCTTTCTTGCTGCATCTACTTATCGTTGGAGGAGACACCGTGAGGTACTAGAGACTAATAAAGATAAGAAATTGAAAGTTGATAAAAAAAACTTTCAGACACTCGTTGGTCACCACGAGAAGATGCTGTAGCTGCTCGCAGTAGAGCACACAAATAAAACATCATTGTTCTGGAAGAGCTTTCCTCAGATCAGAATCAGCCAGCTGAAACAAGAGCTGAAGCAAGTGGTCTTCTCAAAGGTTTGAAAAAACTTTGAAACAGTAATTCTTCTTGAAGTTTTCTTGAGGTTTGGGCAACGGTATTAGAAAGATTTCAGAGTAGCAGTATCCAGCTGCAAAAGTCTGGGCTCTCCCTCAACACAGCTGTAATACTGCTAGAATCTCTTTTACAATTTATTGTTTACAATTAATTTAGGAAGCGCATGCGTCACCACGATGAACTAGACTCCGCGGAGGATGTTACGCTGACAGGGAGAGATAAGTTTAGAGTGACTGCATTCTTGCCCATCATCGACAAACTCTGTGCTGCCCTACAACAACGCCTTGCAGCTTACAGCGACCTTCGAGAGAGGTTTGGGTTTTTATCAGAAATCTCAAACAAAACGAACACTGAGCTCAAAGAAGCTACTGAAAAGCTTGTGTCTTCATATCCTAAGGACTTGGAGGCTGGGTTGGAGCCGGAGCTTTGCAGTAATGTTCATTTGTGTAAACAAAATGTGAATTTGTGAAACTACATTTGTTTAAAAATAGGGCTCTGTAATAAGAGGGTACCGTCACATAGGCCCTATTTTAAAACCTACTGGCGCCATCTTAGTACCAGGGCCTCTTCGTTCACCCAAGACCCGCGGAAGTTTCTCAAGGCATGACCCCCAGTATATCATGTTTACATGATATAAAGGAAAACTGTTATCTTCGAAAATGTTTGTTCTATAAGATTATCACATAATACACATTTAAAACACATTAAATAAAGGTCATTATGAGACTGAAGAAATATGCATGAACTTACAATTCACTTAAACACGTCGTCTTGTATATATCTATAGAAGATATCTATAGAAGCAGAATTGTATTAGTTTTCCTTTGATGATTTCGTTTTCTGATAAATACAGTAGTACCAGGCAAACATTAGCGTTAACTAAATAAATCGCCGCACGGCCGGGGAGAAAGGGGAGAGCGTTACCAAAATACTTTTTCTACTTTATATATATACTAGCCCAAAGCCGCCCTCCGGGCGGACTTTTTGGCTATCTCCTGCGGAGGGCTATTGGTGGGCCCTTGGCCCACCACCCCGTGTTTTGGGGGGGCCCACCAAACACAGACTCTCCAGATAGCCCCTTCTAACCCTTTATGGATGTAGAAATGTAGTATTAACGCCAACCCATTCACATCACCCCCAACCCATTCACTCACCCATTACCATCACCTAGTGTGGTATGCCATGTATTCCCGTAGTTTTTGTGCTAAAATGTATTTTTTGCAGTTCTGGCTTCTATAGGTATCAGATTAACAGAAAAAGATGGGGTTCCAATTTTCAGACCCCTCACCCCCTTTCTGGGGGGTCATTCCTCTTTTGGCACCCCCAGGATTGGTCTCTGGTAACACTAAGCAACAAATTTCAACATTTTCTTTTTACAGGCCACGTGAACTACTGATTCCTACTAAATTGCTGATGCTGATGTCAGGTCTGATATCTAAATTTCTCTATCACGTCCAGATTTTGGGATAACCGAAACCTCTATTTTTCGTTGTTTTCTCACCCGCTTCTATTACGAAAGCCGTCTAAGCTACTTTTTCCATGCCACGTTTTATGCTAGGCATACTTAAATAATGTTAACAGGGTTGTCTTTCCTCCTTTATTCTGGCTTAAGACAGACAGTGGAGTTCCACTGGCGGAGTTACCACCCCCGCGCCCAACCATCCACCCAAAGCGCGTTAGTATTTAGCGATATGTCCGATTTTGCGATACTGTCAAAATCGGACGTAAATCAATCATTATCATCAATGTCCATATTTGAATGTCCTCCCAATAGCGTTTGCGTTTCACAAAAAACCCCTTCTTGAACCCCCAANTGTGACATAAATTCCCACAGGCAGAAAGGTATGTCCTCAATAACAGATCAAGTAAAAACAGCAAAGTACTTCTCAATTTCTGTTAACTCCACACCTGATATTTCACACATGGATCAACTTACTTTTACAATCCGCTATGTACTGCCTATTACAGTACTACAGGTCCAGTTGAAAGGTTTTTGTAGTTTATCCCCATGCTAAGCCACACTGGCAGAGATATTGCTACAACTGTTCTTGATATTTTTTAAAGAGAAGAACATTCCAGTTATCGACTGCCGAGGACAGTCCTATGACAATGCCAGCAGCATGTCATGTAAATATCAGGGGACTCAACAGATTATCAAGAATGAGTGCAGTGAAGCTGAGTACATACCATGTTATGGCTCATTCCTTAAACTTGGTGGTAAGTGTGCTGCAGAAAGCTGTCCTACTGCAGTGTCATTGTTTGCTCTGATACAAAATATGTACACCTTTCTTGCTGCATCTACTTATCGTTGGAGGAGACACCGTGAGGTACTAGAGACTAATAAAGATAAGAAATTGAAAGTTGATAAAAAAACTTTCAGACACTCGTTGGTCACCACGAGAAGATGCTGTAGCTGCTCGCAGTAGAGCACACAAATAAAACATCATTGTTCTGGAAGAGCTTTCCTCAGATCAGAATCAGCCAGTTGAAACAAGAGCTGAAGCAAGTGGTCTTCTCAAAGGTTTGAAAAAACTTGAAACAGTAATTCTTCTTGAAGTTTTCTTGAGGTTTGGGCAACGGTATTAGAAAGATTTCAGAGTAGCAGTATCCAGCTGCAAAAGTCTGGGCTCTCCCTCAACACAGCTGTAATACTGCTAGAATCTCTTTTACAATTTATTGTTTACAATTAATTTAGGAAGCGCATGCGTCACCACGATGAACTAGACTCCGCGGAGGATGTTACGCTGACAGGGAGAGATAAGTTTAGAGTGACTGCATTCTTGCCCATCATCGACAAACTCTGTGCTGCCCTACAACAACGCCTTGCAGCTTACAGCGACCTTCGAGAGAGGTTTGGGTTTTTATCAGAAATCTCAAACAAAACGAACACTGAGCTCAAAGAAGCTACTGAAAAGCTTGTGTCTTCATATCCTAAGGACTTGGAGGCTGGGTTGGAGCCTGAGCTTTGCAGTAATGTTCATTTGTGTAAACAAAATGTGAATTTGTGAAACTACATTTGTTTCAAATAGGGTCTCTGTAATAAGAGGGTACCGTCATCATAGGCCCTATGTTAAACGCTACTGGGCGCCATCTTAGTACCAGGGCCTCTTCGTTCACCCAAGACCCGCGGAAGTTCTCAAGGCATGACCCCCCAGTATATCATGTTATACATGATATAAAGGAAATACTGTTATCTTCGAAAATGTTTGTTCTATAAGATTATCACATAATACACAGTAAAACACATTAAATAAAGGTCATTATGAGACTCTGAAGAAATATGCATGAACTTACAATTCACTTAAACACGTCGTCTTGTAAAACTTTGTGGGACAACTTATAAGATGGAAGATATCTATAGAAGCAGAATTGTATTAGTTTTCCTTTGATATATTTCGTTTTCTGATAAATACAGTAGTACCAGGCAAACATTAGCGTTAACTAAATAAATCGCCGCACGGGCCGTTCTCTCTCTTCCTCCATCTCTCTCTCCGTGAAAGAGAGAGAGAGAGAGAGAGAGAGAGAGAGAGAGAGAGAGAGCGTTACCAAAATACTTTTTCTACTTTATATATATACTAGCCGCAAAGCCGCCCTCCGGGCGGACTTTTTGGCTATCTCCTGCGGAGGGCTATTGGTGGGCCTTTGGCCCACCACCTGTGTTTGGTGGGCCCACCAAACACACTCTCCAGATAGCCCCTTCTAACTTCATGGATGTAGAAATGTATGTATTAACGCCAACCCATTCACATCACCCCCAACCCATTCACTCACCCATTACCCATCACCTAGTGTGGTATGCCATGTATTCCCGTAGGATTTTTGTGCTAAAATTTATTTTTTTGCAGTTCTGGCTTCTATAGGTATCAGATCAACAGAAAAAGATGGGGTCCCAATTTTCAGACCCCTCACCCCCTTTCTGGGGGGTCATTCCTCTTTTGGCACCCCCAGGATTGGTCTCTGGTAACACTAAGCAACAAATTTCAACATTTTCTTTGTTACAGACACGTGAACTACTGATTCCTACTAAATTGCTGATGCTGATGTCAGGTCTGATATCTAAATTTCTCTATCACGTCCAGATTTGGTATAACCGAAACCTCTATTTTTCGTTGTTTTCTCACCCGCTTCTATTACGAAAGCCGTCTAAGCTACTTTTCCATGCCACGTTTTATGCTAGGCATACTTAAATAATGTTAACAGGGTTGTCTTTCCTCCTTTATTCTGGCTTAAGACAGACAGTGGAGTTCCACTGGCGGAGTTACCACCCCTGCGCCCAACCATCCACCCAAAGCGCGTTAGTATTTAGCGATATGTCCGATTTTGCGATACTGTCAAAATCGGACGTAAAATCAATCAGTTATTCATCAATGTCCATATTTGAAATGTCCTCCCGAATAGCGTTTGCGCAATCACTGCCATAGCATTTACAGAGAGGAGTACAGGGCAGGCCATTCTTCAAGCAGCTACACCTATTTCCCTTGCATCCTACTTTGCAGCCACATTTGACGAGTTCAACTACAGCTTGTGGGGCAGGCAGGGCAAGACATGTCAGTGGAACATACACGCCTTTCTCCAATTTCCATCCATTTTTTTCAATTGCAGGAAGGGTTGGACAATTTTCAGGGTATGAATTGTCCCGCATTGTCATGTAGTTTGCACGCATGATATGGGAAGCAATGCAGCACGAGTTGGTGGAAGCATTTCCCCTTTCCCAAGTTCTTTGACCGAAACAGCTCCCACCTGAGTGATGGTAGGGTTGCTGGACATTTTGAACTGTAGACATGACACACAAAAGTCTCCAACGCTTTCACCTGCGTGGGAAGCTCGTCATTGACCAACTCGGCAGGAATAGAAATGCACCCTAATGCTTTGAAGCAGTCAATGGCAGGGTCATCATCATCAAACTTTAGGTAGCATCTACCCATGATTTCTTTGAAATTCCTATGAATCTGCCTCCCCAATCAGCACCTGAGAAGTTGTGGAGTCCAAGAAGTCCTTGACAATTTGCGACGGCCAATAACCTGCACTCTTTCAAAGATGTCTATTTCCCGTTTCTTCTTTCCTTTGCCTGTATGAAACTTCAAGGATATAGTAGATGCTATCTGTCTGGAGGCGATAAGATCAAGAAGGAGCAGGAGTACGTCAGTGTCGGGCGACCATACGCAGATCTTTCTGGCAGCACCACAGCTGTAGAGGCAAGTACTTGGTTTGGAATCAATGTGTCAGCTCTTCATGTGTATGAGCATACTCAAAATCTAGTCCCTTGATATGATCATCGTACACGACAATGAGCACGAATGAATCTTTGCTTGCGAAATAGTCAAGCAGTCCTTGGCCAAACAAGCATGTGAGCTTCCGCTTTGTTTTTGATGCTGAAAGTAACTCTTTAATGGACATGGTGAGCTTCATTTCGGGATGAACTTCGTACTCAATGGATGTGGTTGATCGCTTCTGCCGGGTCTTGTTTTTCAACGACAGATCCAAGTATCGATCAAACACAACACGCCCCTCATCATAGCTTGTCATCATTGTCTCTATGCGTTTGTTGAATGCATCCTGAAGGTGTGAAATCTTCAGCATATTTGGCGTCTTTGTCATACTCTGAAGTACACCCATTGCATCAATGATGAGAACTTTAACTGGATGATCTTCCTGCCCTATGTCTGGTACTGGAGGAACATCAAGGGATTCAACCGTGGCATCTTCAACTGCATGCATCAGACTGGCCTTGTCAGTTGGGATGTACAAAGATCTATCAACAGCACACAGAGAGCGGGGCACTGTTGACATATCGTACTTGCCAATTATTTCCTCGAATTTTGGCACTAGACCTGGTCGGCTTCCCTGAACAATGAGAAATCTGCCCAGTAAATTACGATCCTCACGCAATTTGATGACTTTATCTCCAATGCGTACTTTTGATTTATCCATCCAACTTGAGAATGCCTTCAACTTGAGCTTCTTCATCTTGTCCCAAACCGAGAGATTTGATGTGGTAGTCAGGACGTTCAAAACGAACTCCTCGAATCGCTTCTGACCCTTTTCTGCATAATGCAGAATATCATGCTTTGCTACCTCTGGCACAAGAGCTGATGAAACTAAACTTTTCAATGGTGTCTTCACTCTGAAGGGGTTGTCTGTGCAGTGCAACTCTATTGATTGACGGATCTTTATGGCATTCTCTCTTGACCTCAGTACAATCTGTCCAGACAGCTGGTAATGCCCTGTGCGTTCGGATGACCTGGAAACTTTTGGGAAGCTCTCAAGATACTCGTCAACGATACGGGCAAGGCAAGGTGTAGTGGTGACGAGTCGATTGAGAGCAGCTTCATCTCTGCTGAGTCCTACCATACCACCGTGTCCTTTTAGTTTCTTGATTTCCTGTTCGAGTGCCTGATCTGTGGCGAGATTCGTGAAGGGTATCTCTGATTTTGCAACAACAAAGTCACCGGACATCAATGCATTCCATGTTTCAGGCTCATTATCTTCCAGCGCACTCATTTGTGCAAGATGGACAGGCATCAGTCGAGCGTAATTTAGAAGATCCCGTGCGAAGAAATACTTGATCAGGTTTCTCCAAGGAAGCAAGATAACTGTGCCAGTCCCCTGAGCGGCAAGAGCTGACGAAATGAAAAAGGCTTTCCACTTGATCGAGGTATGCTGAAAGGAATTCTGCAAACTCTCCAATGTTTTCATCCTCCTCCAGTGGCTTCACATTTCCAGCGTACCATGATCTGACTATTCATAGTCTTAGTCATATCGGGGTTACGTGAATGAAGCTTGTCCTTGAAAGCATTGCACCGGACACTAACTGGGCCTTTTGAAAGAGTGGATAATATGACATCAAACCGCATCATCATAATTGCTAGACTGATTGTGGTGTGGTATGCGATGCCTCTTTTGTATGCTTTGCCACTGAAGATCCCACGAAGGGCTGCTGATGTGTATGCACCACTTTCAATGGCACATATATCCAGGCCACTGCCATCTATCGTTTTCCCGAGAGCATGTAAAGCAGCAAATGCAATATGGAGAGCTCCTGCCCTTAGGATCCAATTGGTGTCCCCAACTGACTGCTGAATTTTCAAAGCACGTGAATATAGGTCAGGTCCAGTGTTATCAAAGTTTTTCTCTGTGGACCAATGACAGTGGCAGAGATTCCTGGGCTAACCGAAGAACAGTGTAAAGAGTCCCATAGTCAGTGGGTGTGGTCTTGAATAATGGAGCGATCACCTCTACATTCGTGCGTGTGGGCTGTCGGATGACTGGGATAACAGCAAAGATTTGGTAGCAGCCCAAGTTGGCATCAACATCTTTCTTGACCAAATTTCCCTGGTTGGTTTGCTTGTTCCTTGACTGATAGTATAGCGTCGACTGGAGTGCTCTCATGGGGCACTCTTCCTGATTCCTTTGCATGTCACTGTCCTGTGTTTGTTCCTTCGCTGACTCAGTTTCAGTGAAATCCACAATCATATCCGTGCCATCATCAGTTCCAAGGTAGTTTGCAAGTGCCCAGGTGTGAGTGAAGTCTTTGCTCAGAATATCTTCCTCTTTCCCATTTCATAGACCGATAATCTCAATGGAGTGGTTTGATGACTGGTTCTTGCACCATGTTCACGTCAAAGGCCAGAGGCTTTTGTGAGAGAAGCTTTTCTGGTATTTCAAGTGGTCGGTTCATGAACTCTCCATCTTTATCTTGCTGGAACATGACAACCCCTGTGCCATGGAAGGTTCCTTGCCCCGTCGGTGTGTCTTCCAGGAGGTCAATATTATCGATCGCAAACCATGTGTTCAGGCCTTTCTTGACAAAGTTTGGGAGGACAAAATCCACCAGCCTCCTTCATCCACTGGAGAACACTCTGCTCAACTCGTTTCTCAAGTCAATGATGTGAAGGTAGTCACTTCCAATATACACAGCTGAGAGTTTCAACAAGATTCTTGTCACGCACTCTAGAATGAACAGCAAGGGGAAGACCGATTGACAGAGGGGTCTGGACTATTTGTCGGAAGGCACTGTCTTTCTTTGTCTGATGTTTCACCTGGCGATCAGTCCGAGTATTTTGGACAAGGAACTGGCATGAACGTCGACAGTTTTGTCCACCTTCTGGTCTCGTATTCCGGACACTTTGACAACATGGCTACCAAAGAGGAGGTTGACTCATGAAGAAACTGGAGTAAAGACGGATTTTCAAAATTACTGAAGCTGCCTGTAAACGACCAACTGCGTTGTTGCAGCATCTCTTCTCGCAGAAGGTTGGCAACATTCTTCAGGTGACCAACTATCTCATCATCATTCATCATTGAGGACCTGTAATCCATGGCCATCGTGACTGCAGTGGAGAGCACAAGACGGTCAGGCTCATTCCGTCTTAGTGATGTGACAAACTTCACTTCTGGAAGGCGCTCGCTGATGAGTCTTTTGAGGTATTTCCGATAGTTCTCACTCTCATTTACATCCACACGGTATCTTTTCAAAATTGACAAGTAGGCATCATTTACCTCAGCCATGCTCAGTGTAACATCTTCGTCACTCAAGGTGTTTTGAATAGCGAGGACCAATTGTGCATCACATTCTGAGCGAATGAGTGGCACATTACTGTGATCTGTCCTCGTTGATATTCGCTGTGCAGAGCGCAAACATGTCCGATGATAGTGCTTTTCAAGAGCTGATGCGTCGCCGGGTTCTTCAAGGTCCGCTACTGAAACTCTAACATGGTCATCTGGGGTTTTCTGCTTGATCTGTAGGAGTGTTTTACCCATTGAGTCAGTAAGAACACGGTGCAGTGGCTCTGAGTCATTCTTGGGACAGAAGTCACAGTTGGAAAATACACACTTGTTCCTTTGGAATAGTCTTTGACCGCTTTGGCCGAACAGATCCCACAGCACTTGATCGTCGCCCCGGTCCTCGTGGAGCGCAGACAAGTGAATCGGTTCGGGATCTCTTCCTAAGACGTTCAATCTTGTTCTTGTTGACGATAGGTTTCCGACATTCACTATGATACCGAACGTACTTGAGTTCTGCTTCATTTAAACCTGACAAGTAATTTAGTAGTCTATGAATGTCACTTTCAGTATCACCAAGAGACACTCTCTCTTGACAGTGTTGTAAAATTTCATCTGTCATGACCGGATTGTTCACCAATAGCTTCTTTGATGTGGCACCTTCTTTACAGATCACGCAAACTCCGTCCTCCTCCGACATATTGGCGATACTACCACGATCTCAGTTCACAGGGTATATCTGACTGAGCTCAAAACTGCTTCTTCAACATGCCTGAAAAAAAAAAAATGGAGTTAGACCCTTACTCTGAACCGGAAGTGCTAACTCTGAACCGGAAGTGGGGGCTATAAGGACACTTTCCCGGGTTTCTTTTTGAGTGCTATAAATCGACTCGGCATACCTGAAAACCTACAAAAGGATACTCAAATTATGAAAATCGGTCAATTATTGGCGGAGATAGGTGCATGGTCAGTGCCGGGGGGCCCCAAAAGGGAAGTGACCCCCAAAAGGGGGGTAAGGGGTCTGAAAATTGGGACCCATCTTTTTCTGTTAATCTGATACCTATAGAAGCCAGAACTGCAAAAAAATCAATTTTAGCACAAAAATCCTACAGGAGCCCTTTTCCTAACATTACATACCGCACTAACCCCACCACACCATCCCATACAACACCCATTTACCCATACCATCCCCACACCTTTTCCCCTCACCCATACCCACAACCCCCCCACCCCACCCCCCATTACCCACCCACACCCCCCATTCCCTCACCCCATAAATTTCCCCCCCAATTCTCCCAACCCATTTTTTTCACATTCCCTCCAATACGCTAAAAAAGAAAAAATCACATCCAATAATAAGGTTTCTTCTCAACTCGAAACCGCCCTTTTTTCCAAAATTTGCTAGGGGCTGGCAAAAAAAAAAAAAAAAACTCAGCTATATTTTAAGTTAAAATTCCCCTAACCGCCCCGGCCAAAAAACTTCCCCTTATGAATTTGGGGGGGAAAAATAACAAAACAAAAATTTATATTATAATAATATAGATATATATAACAACAAATATAAAACATTTTTATATTATTAGAAATATATATTATTATATATATAATATATATATTAAATTATATATATAATTATATTTTATATATTATATATATATAAAATATATTTTTTTTTTTCTTTTTCTATAATAAAAAAGCGAAAGTGTGGGGTATGTTGTGTGTGTGTGCTATAGGTTCCGCCCCCGTGGCGCAATCCCATCATATGGCACGGGTTTGGGGAACCAGGTTGATCGGGGAAGGTTTTAAGGCCATTTTGGGGATAATCCGATCAATTATTTTTTTTTTTAACAGCCTATTAGCGAGAATTGTGAAAAAAAAGTGGGTTGCGAGAATTGAGAAAACCTTGGTGTTAGGTGAGGTGATAGGTATGGGTGAGTGAATGGGTGGGGTGATGGGTAATGGGTGTGGGGTGAGGGTGATTTGAATGGGGGGGTGTGGATGGGTTGGGGGTGAAGGGTGAGGGAATAGGTGGGGGGTGTGGGTGAGTGAATGGGTGTGGGATGGGTAATGGGTGAGTGAATGGGTAGGGGGTGATGGGTAATGGGTGAGTGAATGGGTGGGGGGGTGATGGGTAAGGGGTTTGAGTGAATGGGTTGGGGGTGATGTGAATGGGTTGGCGTTAATACATACATTTCTACATCCATGATTTCAGGAAAGTTAGAAGGGGCTATCTGAGAGTCTGTGTTTGGTGGGCCGAAGGCCACCAATAGCCCTCCCCCAGGAGTAGCCAAAAAGTCCGCCCAGAGGGCGGCCTTGCGGCTAGTATATATATATAGTAGAAAAAGTATTTGGTAACTCTCTCTCTCTCTCTCTCTCTTCCTTTTATTCAAAATTTCTCCCCTTTTTTTCTCTTTTTTTCCGAGAAAAGATTCAAAAATTTAAAAGGAGAAAAGAGAGAGAGAGAGAGAGAGGAGAGAGAGGAGAGAGAGAGAGAGAGAGAGAGAGAGAGAAAAGAGAGAGAGAGAGAGGCAGAGAAAAGCCGGCGGCGGCGGCGATTAATTTTGAAGAAGGAGGAATCCCCGGGATTTATTAGTTTAAACCCCAAATATATCAATGGAAAGCTAATCAAATTCTGCTTTTTATAGATATCTTCCATCTTATAAGTTGTCCCACAAAGTTTTACATGACTACGTGTATAAGTGAATTTTAAGTTCATGCATATTTTTTCAGTCTCATAATGACCTAATTAATGTGTTTACTGTGTTTTATGTGATAATCTTATAGAACAAACATTTCCGAAGATAACAGTAATCCTTTATACATGTATAACATGATATACTGCGGGTCATGCCTTGAGAAAATTCCCGGGTCTAGAGTGAACGAAGAGGCCCTGGTACTAAGATGGCGCCCCTAAATCGAGTTGTCACTATTTTATTTAGAGGTTACTCTAGTTTCAAACTGCATTTGTCAACCCGCATTTGTGAAACATTCAACTGTGAAATTTTTCATTGGCTTTTTATATCAATAAATTTAATATTTTTTAAAAAGTCAATATTTTTAACGTTTCGCTCGTCCATTGACTTGGGGCCCCCGTAAGGTCCCCGGCCTGGGGCCCCGCACAAGCAAAATCCGCACCTGTCGTCATTGCTCAGCCAAACCCCAGTAGTAGGGTACTGAAACCCCCATGTTAGTCTCGCCACTCCCGGCCTCTGTCTCGAGAGTCCCACTATATCCACCCTCAGCCACGACTGCCCGATAGGAAGTAGCCCCGACATCGTCTGAGAGACTCGGAATGTTCCACGAGCCCCACGAAGAACCCCCCGGAGGTTTATCCCAATTTGATTCGACGGGCAGGCGCCGCCCTCACAGCCCGGCCCCCCCATAAGAAAAAATGGGCTGGGGGGCCCTACCACTCGATTTAGAGTGGGGTTTCCCGAGGCTTTCCCCCGCACTCGTCATGCGACCGCTCCCTGCGTCGGCTGGACGGGTCTACGGGTCGGGCCCCCCGGCAAAACGGGCGGGAGCGCGGTAACCGCGCCCCCGCCTTTTTTTTAATTGTTTGTGGCAAAGTTAGGTTTTTAAGGGAGGGGTCGAAAAACCCCCCCCAACCAAATCTATGTCAGGGAGGCCCCTTTACTGCTCCCCGGGCCGGGACGCAGCCCCCCTTGTAGGGAAAAAACCCCAGGCTGCCCCGATTTCCCCATACTGGGAAAACAAGAAAAAAGTGCAGAAGCAAAGGACAAAACGAGGACACATAGGGAAACATAGATGAGAGGGAAGGGCCCAGAAAAAGACTTGATATCTGACAGAAAACTTTGTACAGCGAGAGGGATATACTATGGGCATCATCCGTGGATTGAGGAGGGTCCGAGGAGGGTCTCCAAACATGAGGATGATTGGAGATGCTTTTGCTATCTAGTGTGGTTTTTAGAAATCTATGAAAACTCTTGGAAATTTTCTTTCCCGGAAAAGTCACCCGGGATGCAAACATTCCTTTTATAATAATTGTAAAAATAAAAAATTTTTCCCCCCTCTCTGTCTTTTTTTCTCTTCTTCTTCTCTCTCTCTTTTCTTTCTCCTCTCTGGCCCCCCTCTCTCTGTCTCTCTCTCTCTGGGCTCCCAGGCCTTGTTATCAAAAATCCCGCGATTGAGCTCTCCGTTTCGGGAAGTTTTTAGGGATCTGGGTCCTGCCACCCTTCAGTCTTTACAGCGATCGCAGTAAGACCCCGTCGTCAGTTTTTTGCCATCGGGGTTTTGTGGGTTTTGGGCTTTGTCAATTTTGCCCTTGACATTCCCCCACCTGGCCCAAACCCCTCCTGTCGTGGGTTCCCCAGTCTGCCAAGCAGACGAGGATTGTGACGTTTTGGATCGTCTGAGTAGCACTTGACCCCATGGTGTGGTTGCCAAAGTCGAGCGCCCCTATTGCTGAGCGATATGGGGTACCCGGGCCCGGTCCCCCGGGTTTGAGCCGCTCTGGCACTCACCGATGTTTCCCCATTTGAGGAAAACTGGCCCCCACCGGCCCTCNCCCCTTTTCCCCCGTCGGGGAAAAAATTTTTGGGGGGCCCGGGTCTACATGGTCGGGCCCCCCGGCCAAACGGGTCGGGAGCGCGGAAACCCGCGCCCCCGGCCTACCTCTTAATATGTTTGTGGCTAAGTTAGGTTTTACAGGGAGGGGTCGCAAACCCCTCCCCAACCAATCTATGTCAGGGATTGGCCTTACTGCTCACCGTGGCCAGGGACGCAGAACCCCTTGTAGGGATTAACCCCAGGCTGCCCACGATTTCACCCATAGCTGGGAAATATCAAGACAAAAAGTGCAGACAGCAAAGGACAAAAGCGAGGACGACATAGGAAGCATAGTAATGAGAGGGAAGGCCCAGAAACAGACTTGATATCTGACAGAACACTTTGTACAGCGAGAGGGATGAGTACATTATGGGCATCATCCGTGGATTGAGGATGATCCTGAGGAGGATCTCCAATCATGAGGATGATTGGAGATGCTTAGCTATCATACGTGCTGGGTACTATGAAATGCTATGAAAAACTGCTTGGAAATTTATCTGCTTCCAGGAAAAGTCACCGGCATGCAATGCATTCCTTGTATAATAATTGTAATAATAAAAATTCTCTCTCTGTCTCTGTCTCTCTGTCTTCTGTCTCTCTCTCTGTCTCTGTCTCTCTCTCTGTCTCTCTCTCTGTCTCTCTCTCTCTGGGGCTCCGCCATTGCTGGCCTTGTTAGTCAACAGTCCCGCGATTGAGCTCTCCCGTTTCTGGGAAGTTTTGAGGGATCTGGCGTCCTGCCACCCTTCAGTCTTGACAGCGATCGACAGTAAGACCCAGTCGTCAGTTTAGTGCCATCGGGGTGTGTGTGGGTTTTGGGCTTTGTTGCAATTTTGCCCTTGACATTCCACCCACCTGGCCAAACCCGTCCTGTTCGTGGTTCCCGAGTCTGCACATACGCAGTACGAGGATTGTGACGTTTTGGCATCGTCATGAGTACGTCACTCCGACCCCACTGGTGCTGGTTGCCAACGCTCTGAGCGCACCCATATTGCTGAGGCGATATGGCCTACTCCGGTCCTGGTGCCCTCGCTGATGTTGAGGCCGCTCTGGCACTCACCGATGTTGACGCCCATGTCTGAGGAAAACTGGCCCCCACCGGCCCTCCACACACACCAGGGATCCACCTCCGCTACAGCTGCAATCACTCCCTATACTCCGGCTACCCCATCCCTACCCTTTCACCCCGGCATCCACCTCCACCAAGCGCCCCATTGACCATGCTTCGGACACTAGCGGTGAACCTTTGTCACTCGCTACAAAGACCTCCAGGCACAACGCGACTTCTTTCCACCCCACGGTTCCTGACTACTCCCGCCCTCGCCTCCATCCTCCGAGGACACCTTCCCAGCCTGCACATGTCCCTCCAGCCTTTGCCCCAAGGACTGAATATATCAAGCTCCTCTTCAGAGAGAACCCGACTATTGATATGAAGCTTCGGTGGCTTTCTGACGTCACCAAGACGTTTCGACTCGATCGGGAGTTGGCTGAGGTTAAGATGTCTGCTGTTTCCTCCCGTTTCGTCTATATTTCACGCCGACGTACAGACATCATAGGAACTCATCATATGAGTTTTTGTCCTTGTTCCTGGATGTTCAGGACTCGGTCGAGAGGCCCAGAAAGTTACATACATACTTCATCACCCGCTACCCTGTCGGCGTTGACCCTTCCTTGGCCAGGGAGCTTCCTGGCGTCTACACTGTTCGTCGCTTCAAACAAAATGGGACACCCATCAATCGGCTCGTTGTCATATGGAGCCTCCCTGACCCGCCTCCACCATATGTTGACTTCAGTTTCCTCCCTTGCCTCCCATCATGTTAGCTGCGAAGGATGGAAGACGAGCAGCCTTGGTGCTTCAAATGCTGGGGTATCGGCCATATATCACGATATTGTTCTTCTGCTTCGGACCGGTGAGGGTGGTGCGGCTGCTAACCACGCCTCCCGGACTTGCCCATATCGCACCCCTTCTCTGCCCACCACTGCAGCTACCACTTCTACCTCGGACCCACTTCCATCACCCGCAAATGACACTTCGAAGTGGGCGTGCCCCCGTTGTCATGAACCCGGAGTCAGCGTCTGGCATGGCTGTACCAAACGCTCACGCCCCGCCCCCTCCAACCCTGCCTACGCGTCGCCTCGTGCTCCACCACCTCCACGGCCACCACCGGGCGCCGCCGCATCATTTCCTGCTTCTCTCCCTACTGATTCTGCAGAAGTTCTTGCCCTTAGTGAGGCCGTCGCCTCTCTGACGTCTCGGTGCGCAGCGTTTGCAGCACGGTTTGATGCGCTTGAGGCAAGTCTCGACGGTCTCGAAAATGTCAACACCACCACCGAGCGCACTCTTGCTACTCTCGTTGAGTCTCATCAGGCCATAAACGCTACTGTCACCGGCTTACTGGCGTCGGTGGATGCTCTCGCTTCTCGCATTGAGGGAACAGGGATCTACTGCTAAAGAGCCATCACCTCGCCCCCGCCTCACCCGGGCGGCGCCCCCCTCCCCCTGTTCGTCCCCCGTCGTTTCCCCGGGAAACCTCCCGGGGTTTCCTAGCCGGGGGCGTTTTCCATTTTTCTATTGGTTACCTTGGCCTCATGCACTACCCTTTACTTCGACTTTTTTTTTCGACTTTACGGAACTACCACGGGGGCCCCTCGCGGCCTTTTGTAGTTCCTTATTTTCTTATGTTCTTTGAAAACCCGCATTTGATAGTCCTCCCCTGTCGTCCCTCCCCTCCCCGTCCTCCCGGGTTTCCCCCCTCTTGTCGTCCCTTCCTGCTGTCCCTTCCTGTCGTCCCTTCCGCTCTCCTCTCCTGCCGTCCCCTCTCCTGCCTCCCTCTCCTTCGCCCCTTTCCCCTCCCGTCCTCTTTGTCGTCCTTCCCCCCCGCCGTCCCTCTTCTGTGCCCCCCTTTTCTCCCCTTTCCCCTGCTCGTCCCTCACCCTCCCCCTTTTCTCCTGCTCATCCCCCCTGCTCCTCCTTCTCCTGCTCGTCCCTCACCTGTCCTCCTTCTGCCCTCTCCTCTCCTCCTTCCCCCAAAATTCTCCCCCAGTGCTCTGAAGTAAAAAGGAAGAGTTTCAACCAAGCGCGGGAAAACTTAATATTTAAAGTCTTTCATAAACCTTTGACCTGCGAAGACGTTCCCTCACCTCGCCCCCAAAACCCACACCTCACCAAAACCTAAGTGCCCTCATTTTTAAAATTCTACCCTTTTATTTATGCCTTACTCTGATTTAAATTAGAGAGTATACTATTACAAGTAATCAACCCCTTCATACACAAAAACCATGTTAAATTGAAGGAAAAGGTGTTTAAGCAAATTTCCTTAACCCAAACAGGGGCTCCCACAAAACATTATAACCCCTTTAAAAATTTTCCCTCTCCGCTACCTTTGCCGTCGCCTTTTGACCTTATGTAACCTGTAGGAGTATTTTTTGCCAAACAGTATTTTGTCTAGGTAACGGGGTTAAATGCCGCTTATGTGTTATGAACGCAAAACTTCAAAAGTATAAAGATATGTATCAAGTATTTTGTAAAAACCCAGTCTCAGGAAACGTGATCCTCCTCATTGCGACCACTCCCCCTACACTCCCTTCCACCCCTGTTGACCCCCCCCATTCCATTCCCCGCCTTTTGACCTGACCACACTCCTTTCCGCCTTTGACCTACTCTCCCGTCTCCCCTTACACCGTACTTAGTGTTGACTCCCCCCTCCACACCTATAACTTCCTTCCTCTCCCTACACCCCCCCCCTGCCCCTCCGCCTCCGCCCCCTCCTTCTCCCTCTGTCCCCTTCACCCTTGTAAGACATGGCGTCAGACAGCATTTGAAAAAAGAAGCAACCCCCCGCCCACAACCTATAACAGATTCGAAATCCTTGCCAAAACGTCAGTAAAATAGACGTAAACTGATGGGGGACTCAATCATTCGTGATCAACTAGTGAATTCTGTGGCGGATCCCAACACAGAAAGAGGCACTGCATTCCGGGAGCGTCCCTGGAAACCAAAACAAAGCCTGCGATGATTAACAAATGATGCCGGCGCAAACACCCTGATCATTATTCACGGGGAACAAATGACGTCAAACAAACCAGATCAGGGGCCCCTCCTTACAAATATGAATATGTGAAAAAATTTAAAAATAAATCTGTAAAATCATCGTATCTGGTATTCTTCCGAGGATAAAATGCGGAAAACATTTCTACAACAACCCTTTCAGCACAACAATTGTCTCGAAAATCTCTGAAAAGAAGAAGGAGTTAAAAATTATAAACTTATGGGACCTTTTTTATAACCAAAACCCCGATTCTCTTCCGAAACGATGGTTTCCACTTAAATTCAGTTGGTTCTGCACGACTGGGTAGGCTCCCAAATGCGGGGGTAACAAACTACAAATAAAAAAAACTCCCACAGGTGGGTTTCCCGACAAAAACCAAAAGCTCTCTTCCCGCAACTAATTCTCGTTCGCAAAAAGCACCAACATCTTTTCCCCCGAAAAGCCCCAACTCCCACCCCAATTTTAAAAGTTTTACTTTAATGCCCGTAGTATACGTAACAAATTTCATGATTTTAGGGGAACTTTTTATTCAGAACAATCACATCATCGGAATTTCTGAGTCCGGGATAGATACGAAAAAATAAAGTTTTTTGGCTGAATTTGCGATACCGGGGTTAACTTATTAAGCTCAAAAAAGACTTCGAAGAGAGGGGGGTGTATTTTTATATATAAATTTTCCTCCCCCCTTCATCCCCCTTGTAGTATTAACACAAAAATGATAACATTAATGAAATTTTCGTTAAACTAAATCTCATTCTCAAAAATAGAAATTTGGGCCCTTTGTTTATCGACCTCCAGCTAAACAAATAAAATTGACGAAAACTCTAAAACAAATGGGGAAAATTAGTTCTAACGCAAGGTAATATTCGGGGGTTTTAATATTCCCCGTTACTATTGGGGCCCCTCGCTTACAACCTTTCGGCCTCTCTCTTTTAAAATCTCCAAAAAGTGCTTTATACCAACATGTGGATCACCAACGAGAGGCGAAAATATTTAGACTTTTTTTCACAATAACGAAAATCTTTCAAACGTTAACGTGGACCCGAATTTAGTAGCATTGACACCGGGGCGATGATTTTTCGTTTTAAACATCAGTAACAAGCGAAGTAAAGTAAAAAAAATTTCTTGACTATCAAAAGGGCAGACTTCAAAAACTAAAAAAAATCTTAAGAACCCCGATTGGAATGTTATCTCAAAAAGTAACGACATAGATGTAGCTGGCTTAAATTTACCGGGAAGCTTAACTTAGCAATAAATCCTCAATACCCACCCGAATAGGCGATCTTTTCAAAACATTAAACCGAAATGGTGGACCCCGATATCAAGGAAGCTTGCAGCTAAAAGCGTGCCCAATATTTAAAAACCAAAGAACCAAAAAAAGACCCACAAACCGATCCGCGAATTAGAAGAAATACGAAAAAACTCATTGAGAGAGCAAAATAGATTTTGAAGTACGTATTGCCGAAAAGAGCAAATCAAACCCTAAAGAATTTTACAGCTATGTTAAAAAGAAAAAAGTAAGCGTCAAACCCTAGGACCCTTGGAAATGGGAAAAAGGGGAACACAACCCAAAAAGAAGTATCTAGGGGGGTACTTAAAAAAACTTTTTTGCATCAGTCCCTTTACAGTAAAAACACGCAAAAACAAACCCCCTCCCGGGAAAACCCCCGAACAAAGGTACTTGCCTCACTCTTAACCTTTCAGGAAAGTGACATTTTGCTTGCGATAAATAACATGAAAATTAACAAAGCTCCTTGGGCTGACAAAATTCGCCAGCATAAAAGAAGCAAAGAAAAATGTAAAACCCCTTTCCATCTTATTTAATAAGCTTTACTCACCGGAAAAGTACCGTGCGAATGGAAAAAGCAAAATTTCCCCCCTATTTAAAAAAGGGAAGCAAAGTCGCAGCCCGGGAAAATATCACCCAATCGGGTTTTAAAATCAGTTGCTGGAAAATTAAAAGGAATAGACAAAGAGACAAAATCTTAAGTTCTTGGAAAAAATGACATAATCAAAGGTTCGCCCGCATGGATTCAAAAATAAACCTCATGCCTCTCAAAATTACTTGATTTTTACAATAGTGTTTTAAAATGTGACAAAACGAGGGGAGTAGACGTAGTTTACCCCGATTTTCAAAAAAGGGTTTGACAAAGTTCCCCATAAAGCTCCATTAGCAAAATAAAAGCCATGGGTTTAAAAAGGGCCTCTTTTCAAATTGGATAAAACTGGGGTTTTCAAAACGCAAACAAAGGGGTTTTTAATAAAAGGAAATTCTTCTGACTGGGCCTGTAAAAAGTGGTGTTCCCCAAAGGGCAGTTTCGGACTATCCCCTTTTTTAATACATAAATGACATTGAGAGGGAAACACATGCGGATATCGAAATTTTCTGATGACCGAAAATCAAAACTCCCCCTACAGAATCTCAGCGCCAACTCAAAAAACGACTTAAAACGCTAACAAATGGGCAAAAACATGGGAAAAAATTTACCTTGACAAAATTCATGTACTACATATCGGTAATAACAACCCCAAAAAGTTACGTGATGAAAATTTCCAACAAAGTGTTTTTATAAAGAAAAAGATTTTGGTTATAATCTCGAAAGATCTCAAACCGAATAAAACCCAAAATTTTAGAGGTATAAAAAATGCAAATAAATTGGTTGGGTTTATTGGAGAAACTTTCAGTTCAAATCTGAAAAAAATTTTACTCCTCTTTTAACCGCTTTTTCGCCCCCATCTAGAAAACCTGTTGCGTTTTTGGTCACCTCATAAAAAGGACATAGATAAAATAGAAAAAAAACAGCGCAGAGTAACCAAAAGATACCTAGTTGCGTAATAAATGTACGAAAAACGGCTCAAAGAACTTTAAATTTTTTCTCACTAACAAAACAAGGGTAAGAGGTGCCTCATCGAAGTCTTTAAAAACTTCAAGGATTTACGAACGTAGTCCCAGAAAATCTTTTCACGTAGACCCGGGCAAGCTCAACTAAAACACGGATTTAAAAAACAGGAACGGTTTGTAACGACAAGCAAAGTATTTTCACAAAACCCTGTTGTAAACGTATGGAATGGCCCTCAGACGATAAAATCAATACAATAGAATCATTTAAAAATCGCCTCGATAAAAATTTCTACAAAACCCCGGTTGTCATTTTTTATCCGAAAAATAAATTTATCTCCCGGGCCTCTTATACTTACTCTCATTTCGTAAAAAGATTGCGAGTCCCTCCCGAAAGGATTTTCTTCTGAAAGATTTTTTTGAGTGCTCGTTCCCTCCCGCTCGTCTCTCTCTTGCTCCTCCCCCTCTTAGTTGCTTTTTTTTTTGCCCGCTTTTCCTTGCCCCGGGTGCGATTTGGTGTAGTATACCCCTTTTTTATTTTTCTTCTGATGTTGTTTCCTTGCGGGCCCCGGGTGCACGGTTTTTTATGTTTGGCCCCAGGAACTTTCCCTGCTGTGTCTCATGGTTGTCTGCTAAAGTCAATATCCCCCATTTTGGGGGGTTTTTAGCCATTCTCACTCTTCGGGTGTCCTGCGTGTCACGTAGCATTTGTTTTCTCCGTTTTTTATGTATTGGGTCGCCGCTCTTTGACGCAATAAATTGATATAAACAAAATTTCTGGCAGTCTTTTCACCCGAATATTTTACCTGACAAACACAGCCCTTTTTGGGGGCTATGATCTTATCTTGTTTCTTGTTTTATTCACTAGCTGTTAGTCAGTGTCATTACGGGGAAAAAGTCATTTTTTAAGAGGATGCATGAAAAAAATTAATAGAAATCCTACTTTTGGGGGCTTTTGGGGCTTCTGGTAGGGCTGAGAGGAGGCGAGGTGTGTGGGGGGGACGCAGGGACAACACATGTTCATTGAACGAGAGAGTCAGGGCTTCTCAGCGCCACGGCAGGAATTTAAAAGTTATTCTTACCCTCGTGGGGGTCATCGGGGATAATAATGAAAACTAATATGACAAAAATAAAAAGCGGAATTTTTGTATGCCCTTGAAAATATAATAGTTAAGACTTACCCAGGTAAGATTAATTAATTTATTTTTGACGATAGAGTAATTATAACAATAAAGACAAAAATAAAGATAGATGATGATGGATAGATAATAGAATGAAAAAATAATGACGGAATAATAATGATAATAATAATTAAAGATAATGAATAAATTTAAAAAAAAATTTTTTCTATTTGGATTTACCCCTTTGGGGGGGGCCCCCCCAGGGTTTGACCAAAAAACCTACCCTTTACTTTTCGCCCCTTTTGTTTCGACCTTTCCATTTTTTTCCCCAAACTAACCACGTTTTTTTAAGGCCCTTTCCCGCGGCCTCTTGTAGTTTCCTTTATTTTCTTATGTTTTTATTTACCCGCATTTGATGCCCCTTTTCCCTGCTCGTCCCTCTCCGCTCGTCCCCCCTTTTGCTCGTCCTCTCCTGCTCGTCCCTCTCCTGCCGTCCCTCTCCTGCTCGCCCCTCTCCTGCTCGTCCCTTCTGCTCGTCCTTCCCCATGCTCGCCCCTTTTCCCTTGTCCCTTTTCCCTGCTCCTTCTCCTCCCGCCCCTTCACCTGCTCCCCTTCTCCTGCTCACCCCTCACCTGCTCCTCCTTCCCCGCTCGTCCCTCCCTGCTCCCCCCTTCTCGTCCCTCCCCTGCTCCTCCTTCCCCTACTTCCCCCAGTGCTCTGAATGTAAAAGTGAAGAGTTTTAAACCAAGCGCGGGAAATTTTAATATTTTCGCCCCTTCATAAACCCTTTTTAACCTGCAAAGGGTTTTCCCCCCCCTCGCCCCCAAAACCCACCCCCCCCTCCCAAAAAGCTAAGTGCCCTAAATTTAAAAATTTCTACCCTTTTAAATTTATACCCTTTTTACTCTACTCGAAATTAGAGAGTATACATATTACTAGTAATTATACACCCATCCACAAACCCACCGGGTTTTAAAACTTGTAGGATAAGAGTGTTTATAGAAAATTTTCCCTTTTAACCCTAATACAGCGTGCTCCCACAAAACATTTAACCCCTTTAAGGAAATTTTCCCTTTTCCGCTCCCCAGCCTTCGCCTTTGCCCTTATGTAACACGTTTAGGGGGTAGGTTCCCAAAACAGTTTTTTTTGATCTAGGTAACAGGGTTTTAAAAATGCCGTTTTTTGTGTTATGAACGCAAAACTTCGAAAGATAAGATAGTATCAAGTTTCATGTAAGAACGCCAGTTCGGGGATAACAAAAACTCCTCCTCATTGCGCCCTGACTCCCCCCCTCCTACACTCCCTTCCACCCTGTTGACCTGATAATTCCACCCCCGCCTGTTGCCCTGACCAAACCCCTTTCCTCCCCTTTTGCCCGGGACTCTCCAGTCTCCCCTTAACACCTGTTTTTTTAGTTTTGCCCTTTTCCCCCCACCCCTTTTAACTTCCTCCTCCTCTCCCTCCACCCCCATCCCCCCGCCTCCGCCTCGCCCCGCCTCCGCCTCCGCCTCCGCCCCCTCCTCCTCCCCTCTGTCCCATTCACCCTTTTTAAGACATGGGGGTCAGACAGCCATTGAAAAAGGAAGCAACTCCCCGTCAAACCTATAAAATTTTCAAAACCCTTTGCCAAAACCGTCAGTAGAATGGACTTTAAAAATGATCGGGGATTCAATCATTCGTGTTAATAGTGGAATTCTGTGGTCTTTGGACCCCAAACACGGGAAAAGGGGAAATGCATTCCGGAGCGTCCCTGGACAACTAACGAACCCTGCGATAATTAAAAAATGATCCCGGCGCAAACCCCCCTGATCATTATTCACCCCGGGAGCAAATAAACGTAAAACAAACCGGGAATCAGAGGCCCTCCTTACTAAATTACGAAATATGAGAATAAATTTAAAGTAAATCTAGTAAAATCATCGATCGGGTATTTTTCCCCGAGGATCAATGGGGGCAAACGCTTCTCAACAAGGCCTTACACAAACAATTGTCTCGAAAATCTCTGAAAAAAAAAAAGAAGGATTTTAATATAAAACCCTTATGGGCCCATTTTTTTAAAACCCAAACCGTTTCTTTTCCCAAAAACGATGGTTCCATTTAAAATTCATTGGGTTTTGCACGACTGGGAAAGGCTACTCAATGACCCCGGTAACAAATACAAAAAAAAAAAACCCCCAGCAGGTAGGGGTTTCCGAAAACAACCAAAGCTCTGTTCCCGCAATCTAATTTTCTCTTTCGCACAAAGCCCCAACATCTAGTTCCCGAAAACCCCCCAACTACCCATCCCGATTTTAAAAGCTTTTTTACTTTAATCCCGTAGTAAAACGTAAAAAATTTCATAAATTTAGAGGAATTTAGTTTTTTCCCAGAAAAATTTACGACATCATGGGAAATTTCTGAGTGGGGGATAGATACGAAAAAATAGGGGATTTTTGGCTAAAATTTGGGCGATACCGGGGTATAACTTTTTAAAGCTCAAAAGATTTCGAAGAGCAGGGGGAGGTGTATTATTATATATAAATCCTGCCTTCACCCCCTTGAAAGTACAAGCACGAAACTGAAAACATTAATGAATTTTTTCGTTAAAACAAAAATGGGCTTTAAAAAAGTAGTAATTGGCCGGGTTTATCGACCTCCAGCTCAAAAAAAAACAATTGACGAAGAACTCTATGAAAAAATCCCCCCGGAAATTAGTTCTCAGAACGCAAGCGAAATTTTCGGTGATTTTAATTTCCCCGGTTACAGTTGGGGGGGCCTCGCTTAAAAACCATTGGGGGAAATCTCTCTATTCAAATTTTCCAAAAAAGTGCTTTTTTCCCCCCCCACGGGGATCACCCAACAAGAGGGGAAAAAAAATTTTTCTAGATCTTTTTTTCAAAAACTAACAAAAAATTTTTCAGTAACTTTAAAACGTGGGATCCGAATTTGGGTAGCTTTGCCCACCGGGCGATAAATTTCAGTTTTTAACATCAGTAAGAAAACCCGAAGTCGAAAGAAAAAAAAAGTTCTTTATCAAAAAGGCAGATTTTCAAAAAAACCTAAAAAAACCCTTCGAACACCGTTTGGGAAGTTACTAAAGAAAAAACGACATAGAGGGAGCAGGGAAAGGAATTCCCGGTAAGTTTAATTTAGCAATACAATCCTCAATCCCGACCGATATGGGGCGATTTTTCAAACTTAAACCAAAAGGTGGACCCGCGATATCAAGGCCCGCCTTGCACCCTAAAAAGCGTGCAATGAAAAACACAAAGAAACAAAAAATGAAGCCCAAACAAACCCCGATCACGACAGAATTAGAAAAAATACAAAAAAACCTCATTGGCAGAGCAAGATAGTTTTTGAAGTACGTTTCCCGAAATGAGAAAATCAAACCCTAAAGAATTTAAAACTTTTGAAAAAAAGAAAAAAAGTAATGACGCAACCATGGGGACCTTTGGGAAATGGAAAAGGGGCGAACACACAAAAATTAAAGGGGCTATGGGGGATACTTAAAAAATTTTTTTTGCTTTCAGTCTCACAGTAAAAAACACGAAAAAATAACCCCCCGGGAAAAACCCAGAACAAAGGTATTGCCTCAGTCTTTAAAACCTTTCGGGAAATTTGTAAACCTTTTTTGCTTTGCGATAAAAAACCATAAAAATTAACAAACTCCGGGTCCTGAAAAAATTTCCCCCACGCATTTAAAAAAAGGGCAAAGAACAAAAATAGTAAAACCATTTTTCCATCTTTTTTAAAAATTTCTTTATTTCCCCGGGAAATGTACCTGCGAATGGAAACTAGAAAATTAAAAACCCAATTTTTAAAAAAAGGAAGCAAGTCGAAAGCCCGGAAACTATAAACCCTTTGGGTTTAACTTTAGTTGCGGAAAAAATTAAGGAATAAAACATAAGAGAAAAAATCGTTAATTTTTTGGAAGAAAATGACAAAATAAAAGGTTCGCACCCATGGTTTCCCAAAAAATAAACGCTCATGCCTCTAAAACTTACTTGTTTTTTTACAAAAAGTGTTTTTTAAAATGTACGACAACACGGGGGGCAGTAAAATGTTTTACCTCGATTTTAAAAAAAAGCGTTGGGCAAATTTCCCTCAAAGGCCCCATTAGCAAAGTAAAAGTCAGGGTAAAAAACCATTTTTCCCAAATTTTGGGATAGAAAAACGGGTTTGTCAAATCGAAAACCAAAGGGTTGTAAAAAATTTGGAAAAATTCTTCTGAGGGACCAGGAAAATAGTGGTTTCCTCAAGGATCAGTTCTCGGACCTACCCTGTTTTTAAATTTATACATAAATGACATGACGGGGGAATCACATGCAGGATATCAAAATTGCTGTAAACAGGGAAAAATCACAAACTTTACCCCTTCTACGAATTCAGCCCAAACCATAAAAAAACGATTTTAAACCGCTAACAGAATGGTAAAAACCATGGCAAAGGGAATTTAAACCCTTTTGAAAAAATGTCATGTACTAAATATCGGAAATAAAAACCCTCATAAAATTTAGGAAAACGTTTTTCCAAAAACAAACAAGTTTGATAAAAAAAAAAGATTTGGGGTTTAAATCCGAAGATCCAAACCGAAAAAAAAAAAATTATAGAGGTAGTAAAACCTGCAAAAAAATTTGGTTTTGGCTTTTGGGACGAATTTTCAGTTTCAAATCTAAAAAATTATCTAAATTTTTTTTAAATTTCGTTTGTTCCCCCATCTAGAAAAATGTGTGCAGTTCGGGGTCCCCTTTTCTATAAAAAGGACTAATAAACTAGAAAAAATAAAGCGCAGAGTAACCAAAATGATACCTAGATTGCGAATAAATCGGGACGAAAAAAAGGTCAAAAAAACTTAAATTATTTTCACTAACAAAAAGAAGGATAAGAGGTACCTCATTTGAAGTCTTTTAAATCTTCAATGGGTTTACGAAAGTTTTGTCCCAGAAAATCTTTTTACTCTAACCGGTCAAGCTCAACTTTGAAAAACGGAAATTTAAAATAAGCAGGAAAAAAGGTTTTTAACGAAAGAAGCAAAATGACTTCTTTACAAACCGTGTTTTAAACGTATGGAAAGGGGCCGTCAGAGTAGTAAATCAAATACATAGAACATTTAAAAAAACGCCTCGATAAATATTTCATATCAAATCCCCGGTTGTCACTGTTTTTTCCGGAATAATAAATTTTTCTCGCGGGGCCCTGTACTTTTCTCATTGCGTAAAAGGGGTTGGGAGGGCGCATCTACAAACCCCCCCCCCACGTCTCAGACAGCCCCGAGTAAAAAAAGGGGGCACTACTACAACTTTTGACCCGTGACGAGCTGTGGGGTTTAGTAAAGGGGCCCCGTCAGTTAGTGACCACCAAACGGGATTTTATCCGGGGTCATGCTGCAGGGGGGATTGAAGGTGCACGGCGCCCACTTGGAAAGCGCACTAAAACCCCGTGGTTGGAAAAAGGAGCTGGGGGCCCGATTGACGGGTGCCTCCCAAAAAAAGCGTAGGCAAGGCTGCCGCACCCCCCTTGAAAATTCCCCCCCTGGGGCCTACAAACCCAAAACTAAAATTAACCTCAAACAAACCCCAGATGGCCCCGAGTTTTAAAGGTTACCACTACTCTCTCGACCTGGACGGGTGGGTTCATTTGGGGCCTGGGCAGTTTGTGAAACCCCCATCGGGGTTTAAAGGGACCAGGGGTCACTTTTGCAGGGGCATTTGGAAATGTACGGGGTCCTACAGGAAAATACACAATCCCCAGTGGAAATTTAAAAGGAGCTGGGGCCTGAAATTACTGGTGCCTCCCAAGAAAGCGCCAGGCAAGGCTGCCCCACCAAACCCCCGAACCTCCAACTGCGTTTTACACCATTTAAAAAAAAAAACATAAGACCCATCTATCAAGCACAAACCACCCCCCCAAAAATAGTAATAGTTAGCCATAGATTTCAGCTTTTAAAATTTCCCGGGACAAATTCAAAGCAGTTTTTCTATAAATTTCATGGTTCACTTCTTTTTCCGGGCCCGCTTCGGCTGGGGGGATGGGGGGGGGGGAGGAGCCTTTCTTCCCATTCCCTTTCCCCTTTATTTTCTAGTTAAATGTAGTGTAGTTAAAGGAAAAAGCCTTGTAAGGACCCATCGGCCCCGTTGGGTGTTTTGTTTCCTTTGTATTCCTTTGGGATTCGTCCTTCTCCGGGTCGTCTCTTTTCCTTTTCGTCCCTCTTTTGCTCCTCCTTCTCCCGTTCGTCCCTCTCTTGCTAAATCCTTCTCCCGCTCGTCCCTCTCCTGCCTTTGTTTTCTCTTCCCTTTTTTTTTTCCTTTCCCCCCCGTCTTTTGGGGTGCTTTTTGTTTGCCCCGCTTTTTTCCCCCTTTCCTCGGGTGCGATGTTTTGGGCGTCATATACCCTTTTTTATTTTTCTTCAGACTGTTGTTGCCTTGCGAGGCACGGGGCACGGGTTTTTTAGTTCGTCCTTATGGAAAATTTTTCCCCTTTCTTTTGTCCCCATGGGTTTTTCTGCTAAAAATCAAAATGCCCCCATTTTTGGGGGTTTTTTGGGCCATTCTTTTACGTTTCGGCCCCCTGTCCTGCGTTTTCACGTAGGCATTTTTAGTTTTTCCTTTTTTTTTATTGGTTTTGCCGCTCTTTGGGGCGCCCAAAAAAATTGATTTTAAAAAAAAAAATTTTTTTCTCGCTTCGGTAGTGGGGAGTGGAATTATTGAACAAATTTAAAAGAAATGTTAATGGTAAATAAAAAGCACAAATATTCGCCTCCCATGTCAGGTGAGCATGATAAGTATTGTTTTTCAGAGAAGTTGCGTGGCAGGAACTTGCACTTCTCATTTATATTAATACTATAGAAACAATAGAGCTTCTTTAAACACAATGACAATATATTTATGTGTTGTCTAATATATTAAATGCTGAGAATCACAAGTTGTATTTTCTGTTTTAATATCCTAATAATCTTCTCACCTTTGAAAAAAAATATGTATAAGGCTTTTACGTATTGTTGGTTTCCTATCCAAAAGATTAATGACAAAATCACTCCGGGATATAACACGGCGGGTTAACAGCACCAGTGTAAGGCTGCGATACTAAGCTTCTTATTTCCTTTCGTTGGAAAATAATGTACATTCTTTTTCTGCTTCTCCTCTTTCTCCATGTATAAAAGTTTTGTATTTATGAATATTTTTCCTCCTTATACAATATACATGTTTCCCTTTGAAGGAATTTATTGTGTAAACTCATTCTTCTGCCTCATATTTCCTCATGTCAACACTCTCTCGATTTTTTCGCTGACGGCTATTTAGTGCCTAAAGGAAATAATATGACTAGTCAACCTCACTCTTCTTTCTTCAAAGTGTCTTGTGTAGTGTTTGAAGCACCCGCACTGCCAATAAATCCTCTATACATGGATGTTGAGTCCAGGTATTACGACAACCTCCCACAAGTCTTGGAATAGTCTACTTGGCAACATGAACAGTACACTTCTTGTGACCGTCTGCCCTAAAAATGAGAACTTTTTATGACTGAAATGACACTGCAATGGACACCGGTATATGAAAAATTTAAAATTAGGGGTTTTTTTAAGTTTAAGCAGGGGAAATATAGAAAAAACTTGCCGGCGTTTCCCCCCCAAAAAATCAATTCGCACATAATTTTTCGCTTTTTTTGGGTTGTGGGCGCCCAAAAAAATATTGGGCTTAAACCCACTTTTCGTTTTCAACAGCTGCGCACTGGGCCTTGGGGTCTACTGGATTTATTTGGATATGAAAGGGTGTGGTAAAAAAGTGGGGGTTGCTAAAAATAATAAGCAAAAAGTTTAAAAAAGTACAAAAGGGTTTATGAACCCCCCGGGGTCTTACCCTTTTACCAAGTTGTTAAACGACACGTTTTATATTTGTTTTCGAGGGTCTCGTCCCTTTTGGGCCCCATTTTTATGTAATTTCCTTTACCCTTTAAAAATAAGGGGGAGGATGAAAATATACGGTTCATTTTCAAGTGCACGTAGCAAAAATTATTTAAAAGGGGGCCCAAAAAAATTCAATAAAAAATGCAACACCCTATCCTAAAAAATCGATAAAAACCACGGGCTTACTCCCTGTCTTGTGAAGGCAAAAAATTTAAAAATTGTATCAAGCTTTCAAAAAATAAAGCTGAAGCACAGCACGATGAAGGCCCCAGCGGATCACAACAAAACAGATGATTTAGCCCGACCCGAGGATATTAAACTGAGGTTTTAAAAACCTTGTAAAACGGATGAAGCTCCGATGACCATCAAGGGAAATTTTTTAAATTTTTTATTATCTCTAAGCTGGTTTAAAGGACAAAAGCCCCCACGACCCAAGCAGCCACCACCCAAAATAAAAAGGGGCGTAGGGCGAGATAATTGTATACCTATCTATCACGTGTCGATTACGTACCACACCCCAACCAAAAATATCTTAGGTTTTTAAACCAAAATAAAATAAAAACAGGGTAAAGGGGTTTTGGCGATTTTACAGACTGATGTTTTTTGTCTGGCTCGTTTTCCGGGTTTTTGGCTCGACCCACCAACTGAAGGATTTTCCGGGGCTTCCCTGTCTGTTTATCCTACCCTTTTAAGGGCAGGTGGATTAATTGATACAAAGGGAGATCTATTCGAAGGTACAAGTTATGTATGGTTATATAAAAATTATATGATGTCGTCTTTAGTTAACCATCATAGAATCTGAGCCATTAGGATTCGTACACTATCTACGGGAATACATATGGATGATGTAGCAATGTTCACGTCATCGCATCCCCTTCATTTCCCCCTTTATTTGTTGGGATAAGGTATATGGGCAATTTGGGAAACCTGCCCCCATAAAAAACGATATATTTATTTCCCTTTAAAACAAAATTTTCAAGCCTTTATACACACAGGCAGAGATGTGACCCCAAGGTAAAATTTAGCAGCCAGGCCCGCAAAACAGTGGTAGTTTTTGAGGTGATACACGAGAAAAAGGTGGGGGGGGGCCCACCAACCCCCCAAACCCGCCTTGGCCGCCCCCCACCACATCCACAAAGTGAACTCAGCTTGCCCCCAAGGGGCAAAAAAAAAATAATGCAATACACTTAAAGATAGTTACGGTGATATTGTATATATTGTTGATTAGAAACCAATGAATGAACTAAAAACCACAGGAAACGGATTTTGCAAACACATGCTATGCATCACTACAGTAAATAGCAATTATCATTATTATAATCATAACTATAATTATTAATATTATCATCATCATTATTATCACGAGTCGCCTCCGTGGTGTTGTTCGTGAAAGAAGACTGACGTGGGTAGGACTAAGCAAGAGTATGATGGGGCGATACAGGATTGGAAGGTTACTCAACGCACCAATGGAGAAATACTGGAGGAGGAGATGGAAGAGGCGGCGATATGTCTACTCACCTAGTCCTTAACCTCCACTCGCGTTGTCTGCTGCCTCTCCTGATTCTTTCTTTATCTCAGAAAAGTTTCCTTAAACCCCTCGGAGCGTCTCAGCACATCCAATCCACACCATGAAAGTACGACACACTAGGACTTGTGGGTCAGGCGGCGGAGCGTCTTCCTTCCCTCTCTGTTGAGCGTCCAACCGAACTAAAAGTTTCGAGCCTCGCTTAGGGATTCGAAAGTAATTAAATGATGGTTTGACTAGTTTCGAAACTATTCAAAGCTACAGTTAAAGTATATAGGTGTGTATCAAGCCAAAAATGCTAAACCATATACAGAATGACAATGAGAAGTCACTTCCGTAATTATGAAATCCACAGAGGTGTTTGCCGAGACCAGTGTCAAGCATGGTGGCGGTGGTGGTGGCGGTGGTGTGGCAGTCTTGTACACCTGAATCATCGTTCACCTGACAAACACATGCCTTGTGGTGACTAGTGATCTTATCTTGTTTACTTGTTATTATTCATCTAGCTGTGTAGTCAGTGTCATTACGGGCATAAATTGTCATTGTTTAAGAGGATGCATGAAAAACAATATAATAGAAATCCTACTTGGTGGCTTTCCGGTGCTTACTGAGTAGGCTGAGAGGAGGCGAGGTGTGTGGGAGCGACGCAGGGGACAACACATGTTCATTAAGAACAGAGAGAGTCAGGGCTTCTCAGCGCCACGGCAGGAATTAAATGCCTTATTCTTACCCTCGTGGAGTCATCCCAGGATAATAATGATAAACTAATATGACAAAAGTATGAAAAGTCGGAATTAATTGTATGCCATTGAAAATATAATAGTTAAGACTTACGCCAGGTAATGATATAATTAATTGATTTATGACGATAGAGATAATTATAACAATAATGACAACAATAATGATAGATGATGATGATAGATAATAGAATGATAACAATAATGATCGGTGATAATAATGATAATAATAATCTAAATGATAATGCTAATATGCTAGAAATGATGATAATAACAATGAAATAATAATAATGATTAAATGATAATGATATTGATAATAGTAATGATAAAAATTGGCAAATATTCATACAAGCGAAACCTATTGGTCATCAAACTGATGACTGTCCGTTATTGGAATGGGCAACTGACCGAGTGAGTTTTTACGGCAAATAATTAAAAAGTTGAAATTCGTTTACATCGGAAAATCATCATCGAAAAAAAATGGAAGCATTAATATATTCCCATCCTCTCCAATAACTGATTAAATACGTCGACTTGAGACAAACTATACTATCCTTGCTCTCGTTTATCTCATGTTTTCAGTTTTATTTCACTACAGTTCCATTTGCTATTCATACATTATATTTGCTTCTTCATTACTGAAACCAGAGATAAAGATTCTTCCTGATATTCGCTGCTGGTCTCCTCTTCTAAAACAAAGGATTAATCCTTCATTCTTATTGTTGAGGAAAACATTACATTTTCTTCTCTTTTCATATATGATATTCACCTACAGTGTGGAGCGCACTTTTGCAATACTCGTTTGCTATCAGTCTCTCCATCAAACCCCTCACAGTGGGCAGCCGGTTAGGGAGGAGTCAGGGGGGGAGGAAGACGAACTAGCCTTTGCGTCACGCCTTCCCTTTGTTCCTGTGGACGCTGAGGAACCAACAAACTGGATTTTAGCTGCTACGCATAATTCCCCGTAACACATAATTGAGGACTATGCGATTACGTGTGTTCAATATACTTTTGTTTGTACTTCTACCTTTGCATGAGGAGACACCAAGTGAGCACTGTTGTTCCTGTGACGTCACTCTTCATTATATATGCTGTACCCCCGCGATAATGAGTTTCAAGAGGTTTTATAATTAATCTGCTTTTGACAGAAAGAGAGAGACGCGCACCAAACATACACAAATATGATTGAGAGTAAATAATGATCTGGTATAGTCTGTGCTTCCATGGAGTGCTGGCACCCTTTCCATCTCGTTAATGTTTACTTCTACCTTGCATCGAACATGCGTCGTTGTCACATAGGCATTTACTTGTATTTGAATTAAGAAAAATCATATGCCATCACACTTAACTGAAAAGATGTTTTATCAGTCTATCTGTAAACTTTTTTTTTTTTTTTGAATGAATAAATGAATTCATGTATTGATTGATATATATGCGACACACCAGTTAGCAATCTCACTACAAAATTTTGCACATAGACGCATATTTATTCTTTTCACTAATTGATTAGTATAATGCAATTTAGCTATTTGTCAGTTAATGTGCACCGGGGTGACGAGCAACGCTGCAGGACTCTTATCCCTTCCGGACGAGGGTAATAGAAGCCTTTTTCCCACACACTTGTTGGGCACCTGCATCTGACAATTAGTATTATTGTTTACCCATTTATTTATTATTCGCAGCGACAAAGCGTTCATCACAGTGAATTCAATAATTTGGATTACCCGAAAAGGTAATTGCCGATGACGCTTCGAAATTGTTATAATCAAAACATGAAAAATATCCTGCTAAAACTGCAGGCGCAACTGAGGAAGGCGAGATGTGTGCGCGGTGAGGTACTAGTAACTAGTTAATGAGACAAGTATGTAAGCAGCCTGGATCCTGTATCTGTGTTGTGTGCAGCCTGCCTGTATCGTCACCACACACACCTGTCTCCCACCCACCCTTGTCTGGACACATTTACTTAACTTCATAAATACTCGTCCGTTTAAACACATCACTTCTCTTCCCTCATTTTCCTGTCCCTTACCCAGCCGCTGAATGCATGCATCCTTTCTACCTCATAAGTCCCTCCCTTAACCTCATTACACAATAGACTTCCACCCATCCCTTCGTCATCTCACTCATTCCTAAGCTACAAACATCCCCGTCTATCACTTAATACATAAGTGAGAAAATCATCCACTCAAGACTCAAAAATAATATTATGCTGTGAATGGCATGATAAAGGAAGCTTCAGAGGGAAGAATGGGGTTTTTGGTTACCGTTGGTGACCAACACCACTTTTCTTCCCACCGAAGCTTCCTTTATCATAACCATTCACAGCATAATACTGTTTTCCCTTCTCCCTTAATCCATGTTCTTTATTCACCCCATCCAGTACTCTAGCCACCTCACTCATTAATTCCATCACCATACCTTCTTCATACATAGCCGTCTAACTATTCTAATATCCTTCTTTCCCCTACGCTATTCATTTACTGATTTTTTAAATGGATCCGCTTCGGTAAAGTACATTCCCTGAGAGCCGCACTACCGCAACTTAGTATCACTCAATAAACTAAGAAGTATTGCGATGCTGGTGTAATAAAGTAAGTGTTGAAAGTAAGAAATTGTAGCTCAATCCTTGGGTTGTTTGCCAATTTGTGATATAATTATACGGAAGAGACATCTCGTACATAAAGATGAATGATTTAATCTCCATCAAAACATGCTATGAATAATTTACAATGAAAATCGTAGAGAGAGAGAGAGAGAGAGAGAGAGAGAGAGAGAGAAAAGAGAGAAAAGAGAGAGAGGGGAGAGAGAGAGAGAGAGAGAGAGAGAGAGAGAGAGAGAGAGAGAGAGAGAGAGAGAGAGAGAGAGAGAGAGATGAACAGACAGACAGATGCCTACAATCTCATTCTTATTTTCTCAAGGAAGACATGTATGACCAGAGATGAAGCAGCAACAATGATAACAATGATGCCACTCCACCAGCCAAAGACTACTCTATACTGGACTTGCTACTCATTTTGGGCTATTTCCAGTGGAGGCCAGTTTTGCGATTCCTGCCATTTTCGAACATCACTCCCTTTTCCCTTCCTATGGTTTATCAGTATATATGATATACCGTTATCTTCGTAAATGTTTGTTCTATAATATTATCAAATAAAAAAGAGTAAAATGCAATATAGAAATGCCATTATGAGAGAGTTAAGAAATATGCATGAACTTAATTAATATTCACTTGAACTCATCGCCATTTAATATTTTGCGAGAAAACATTTTAGATGCTAGCGATAGAAAGAAGCGGATTTTCATTAGCTTTCCATTGCTATATTTCGTTTTCTGATAAATGAATCATAATCATGCATAAATTAGCGTTAACTAAAAAAATAACATCATCTATCGGGATAATTACCCGTTGGATGATGTTATTATTAGTTAACGCTAATTTATGCATGGTTCTAATTCATTTATCAGAAAATGAAATATAGCAATGGAAAGCTAATTAAATTCCGCTTCTATTGATATGTTGCATGTAAAAAGTCTTCACGCAAAATATCAAATTGCGATGAGTTTAAGTGAATATAAGTTTATGCATATTTCTTCAGTCTCATAATGGAATTTCTTTAGTGTATTTTACAGTTTTTTATTTGATAATCTTATAGAACAAACATTCACGAAGATAACAGTGTATCATTTATACTGATATGCCATAGTCTACTGTATTCATGGAACACTTTTTTACTTGCCGATACGATTGATGATGTTATTTTTTTAGTTAACGCTAATTTAGGCATGGTGGTAATTCATTTATCAGAAAACGAAATATATCAATGGAAAGCTAATGCAAATCCGCTTCTTTCTATCGCTAGCATCTAAAATGTTTTCTCGCAAAATATTAAATGGCGAAGAGTTTAAGTATATATTGAGGTCATGCATATTTCTTCACTCTCTCATAATGGAATTTCTTTAGTGCATTTTACTGTTTTTTATTTGATAATATTATAGAACAAACAGTTACGAAGATAACGGTATATCATATATACTGATAAACCTTAGGAAGGGAAATAGGGGTGATGTTCTAAAATGGCAGGAATGGCAAAACTGGCCTCCACTGGTCATGGGCGGGTTGGCGCGGGGCACGAGTAGCAAGTCCAGTATAGAGTAGTAGTCTAGTCAAAATGTGGCTGAACCTCAAACAAATTGCTAACAAAGGTTTTTAACTTGGATATTGGGCATGAATAACCTCTCTTTCGGATAAAAAAAAGTTTACCAGAATTAACCTTGCCGAAAGGGGTCAACGGCCGCCATCTGTAAATCCAACGGGGAAGATCTCCGACCCGCCGCCACAAACGGTTTTTTTCCTCCTCTTATCCTATAATTAACTAGATAATATTTTTTTAAAAAAAC